>CM035426.1:91791701-91826701 GCA_020310875.1 Ceratopteris richardii
TACATTGTGCCAAGTGGATTATTGGAAGTTAAGCCAGCTCTTGTAGAAATGATTGCTCATCTAAGATGGAAGGCATGGCTAGAGAAGTATCCTTCTTATCGAGTTGTAGCATCCAAGTGTATGTCTCTAATACAATCATAAAATTTTTGGCATAATCTTGAAAACATTGTTGGTATCACTAAATAGCAATGATTGTCCTTATAGTTTACATCTTTGCCACAAGACTGAATGTCTCATCATAATCTATGCCATGCATTTGAGCATAGCCTTTTACCAATAGTCTATCTTTATATTTGGCTATTCTTCCATCTGCAAGTTTCTTAACTTTGTAAACCCATTTATTTCCAATCACTTTCTTACCATTTTGCTTTGGAACAAGTTACCAAGTCTTATTCTCCTCAAGTGTATTGAACTCTTCCTTCATTGCTTCTTCCCATTATTTCTTACCTTTTGCTTCATTATAAGTATGAGGTTCTTCATCTTCCGTCACCATGTAGGCATAATTTTTTTGAGTCAAATAAGAAGTATCATAAGAATACCTTGTCGATTGTTTCCTTAATCTGGTTGACCTTCTTGGTTCATACTCTTCATGTGTATCTAAATACACTTCTTCATCAAATCTAGGTGCATCTTCATTTCCGTAACTAATCTAATCCTGGATGTACTTGCTTGCATTTGATCTTCACCTCCATTTACCTGCATATGTGATTTATCTTTTTCACTTCTTCTTACCTCTTCTTCAAATGTTTCAATGTTATGATCTTTATCTGCATTCCAACTCTTATGTTCATCAAATGTCACATCTCTGGACATAATAAATTGTTTGGTTAAAGGACTCCATAGCCTATAACCTATCTGCTTTTTATCATATCCAATGAACATGTATTTTTTAGCCTTTGGTTCAAGTTTATGTCTAAGTTGTGATGGTACGTAAGCATAATCAATTGATCCGAATGCTTTGCAATGATCAAGTGTTGGTTTCTTACCCCACCAAGCTTCATAAGGGATCATCCCATTTAAAGCTGCACATGGTAATCTGTTTACAAGGTACGTGGTTGTATTTACAGCCTTAGCCCAAAGATAATTTGGACCATTCTTCTCCTTTAACATTGCTCTGGCAAACTCAACCAAAGTTTGATTTCTCCTTTCTGCCACTCCATTTTTTTGCAGTGTATACCTGCAAGTTATTTCTCTTTTGATACCTGCATCCCAAAGATAATCATTGAATTCTTGAGAGAAGTATTCTCCTCCTCCATCAGACCTTAGCCTCTTGAGTTTTTGTCCTATAACTCTTTCAACATATGCATGAAAATGCTTGAAGGCTCCAAATACTTCTGATCTCTCCTTCAAAACATAAAGAGATTGCCATCTTGTTGCATCATCAATAAAAAGAACATGGTACCTAGAACCATTCATTGATCCATCTTTTGTTGGTCCCCATACATTTGTATGTATGAGTTCTAGCAAACCATCATGTTTATAACCTTTCTTCTGAAATGGTAACCTGTGTGCCTTTCCCATTTGACAAGCTTCACATTTGTGAATCATATGTTGACTCTTCATATCTGCTAACCCTTTTATAGATTGTTTTTCCACCATAGTTTTGATTCCTTTTTTATTAAAGTGTCCTAACCTCTTATGCCAGAGGTCTAATTCTATAAATACTTAATCACCATGTGTGATCAAGGATTGACCAACATTCCCTTGCACTTTAAGAGTAAAAAGTCTACCTTCCTTCTTACCATAGACAACTTGATTGTATCCATTCTCTCGATCTTCAACAAATACTCCTTCATTCGTAAATCTGACTTGAAAACCTTTCTCTACTATTTGTCCCACACTAATTAGATTCTTTGGGATTGTTGGAACATACAAAACATTTTTTTGCTGGTCAGCTCCACTCCTGCACTTCACTTTTCCAATTGAATGTACATTATGTTTTGTGTTATCACCTGTTTGTACTGTATGATTTGAAATGCCTTCTTCCAATTCTAATAATAATTCTATATTACCTGACAAATGATTTGAACAACCAGAGTCAATATAGAATACCTTTAGATCTTCATTCTCTGATACACTTATTGAATTCATCATAAATGTTGTATGATTGTCATTATGTGTATCATTTGCATAATTGTAGTAGGTAGTGTTGTAAGACTGATTCTGTCCCCAACTTCTTCCTCCATCTCTACCATATCCTCCTCTTTGACTTTTTCTTCCTCTCTGAAAATAACGTTGATACTTTCCACCTCGGCCTCTGTTATTATTGTTTTGATTCTGATTTGATCCTTGGAGATTATGCCAGCAGTCATGAGCCAAATGATTGCTTAATCCACAGATCCAACAAGTCTTCTTGTTGTTATTATGATTACCTCTTCCTTTTGTATTTCCTCTACCTTTACCTCTACTATTTCCTCTTCCTCTTGCATAATTTGCTTGAGTAGTCATCTCCTCTTCATCGTTTGTTTTATCTTTGTCACCTTTCTTCTTATTCTTTGCATACATAGCAGAACTATGTCCTTTATCTCCATCTGTCTTCAAGTCTTGCTCAAATGTAAGCATTAATCCAAGCAACTGATTTAAATCTGTTACAAAATGATTTAGTGAAAGTTCAGTTGAGAGTACAAACGGTTTCCACCTTTCATCTCCTCTCAATACTGCAAGCAATTGTGCTATCAACCTGTGGTCTTCAATATCCTCATCAATAGATCCAAGATTGTCTGCCAAGTTCTTCATCTTAGTGACATGATCACTAATGCTTTGAATTTGCTTTTTCTTGAACGTTGTAAACTCTGACCATAAGCTAGCCTTCCTAGCTTTAGTAGTCTTTTAGCTCCATATATCTTCCGCTTTTTCCAACCCTCAAATGTGTGGTAGCAGATGATCTGTAATAGTATTGTAGATATAAGATCTTGCAGTTGCATCTTTCTTCTGCCACAACTTCAAGGCTTCTAATTCTTCTTTCTTTGGTTGACTGTCGTCTCCAAAAGTAGGCTTCTTTTCTTTTCCTACCACATATATAATTAAATCCTTACTCATAAGTAAGGCTTCCATTCTCATTACCCACGTGGGGTAATTATCTCTATCCAATTTGTCAATAGAGATATTGTTGAGATATCAAGCTCAACATGTGATGATCCAGGATGACACGTACCAGTTTTTTGTTTCTCTGACATGTATAGTGGTCATACTGATATATGTCAGGGATACTTCATTGAGCTTTATTAGATTTATCTATCGAGAGTGATGACACATTTGTTTCTTGCCAGCTCACTCATTCGCGGATATTAGGTTTTTTCCTTATGTACTGATCTTTATATATTGCACTTGTTGTATTCTTGTTTTTAGGTCATTCTTGTACATTCCTTTTATGTAATAGAAGAAGAAGAAGAAGAAGATCATTCTTCCTTGCCTCAATCTGTGTGTGTGCTTCTCCTTGAGAGTGAGAGTGTGTGTGAGCTCTCTTCCTTATCTTCTTCCTCGTGACATGGTATCAGAGCCAGCGTGGCTGTAGAGAGCTCGTGGAGAAGGAGACGGTGAAGACTATGCGGCAAGGCGTGGAGAAAACACGATTTCACAAACGGCCTCCGTTTGCTACAAAAATCGTCGTGAAGGTAGAAGACCTCCGTTTCGAGCCCGCAAGGTGGGGCCCACAAAAAAACTAGGTCAGTTTCAGAAACTGTAACTTGCGTTGTGTTCGGCAACACTCATATATTCCAGATCCAGAATTTCAAGTGATTCCATGTCCTGTTGATACACGAAAACTGTGTTTTTTTGAGATCGAACAGTCACATCATAGTGCGACAGTGTTCAAGCAGAAGTGCTGCTTGTAGTGTTTTGCAATGTTGTGAATTGTTGCAGAAATGGCAAACGCAGATGGAATGAGTCAGCTTATGAGCGACAAGCTGGACAAGAACAACTTCCATGCTTGGAGATTCAGAATGACGAATTTCCTGATGGGAAAAGGCTATTGGAAGTACATCGAAGGAGAGAATGAAAATGCTCCGCAGTTACCAGAAAGGAATCGGACCGCAGATCAGTTAAGAGCTTATGAGGAATGGAATCAAGGAGCACGAAAGGTAATGTATTGGCTATCTGTTAGCATACAGGATAGCATGATTGGACACATACGGGATGCCAAGACTCCAAAAGAGGCTTGGAACAGCTTGGTCACTTTGTATGAGACTAATACAAAGGCACGGAAATTGCAACTCAAGAACGAGCTGCATACATTGGAAAAGAAGAGCATGTCGGTAAGTGACTACACTCTTAAAATCAAAGGCATATGTGAGTCACTTGCATCTATTGGCGTGAATGTAGATGATGATGATAAGGTGGAAGTGTGCCTTCGTGGTTTAGGTGCTGCATATAAGCAGTTCAGAACTTCTATACAGACCAGGGAAAATATTCCGAATTTTGCTGATTTGGTATCTATGCTAATTATTGAAGAAAAGAATCTTGGTGAGGATTCAAACTCCCAAGGAAAGCCCAGTTCTGAGCAGGTATTCTACTCTGGCACAGGAAGAGGCAGAGGTAGAGGTTTTGGAAGTGGAAGAGGAAACAATAACCAAGACCAAGTTCAACAACAGAATCATGCAGGAGGAAGAGGACAGTTTCGAGGCAGGGGGAGTCAAAGAGGTCGTAGAAATTTCCAAAGAAATGATTCAGGTAATGATCGTAAAGGATGCTGGAATTGTGGTAAACTTGGACACTTTGAATGTGATTGCAGGTTGAAGAATCAAAATAACAGAAGGCAGCAAAACAACTATGCATCCACAAGTGCAGATGATTCTGAGAAGTTGTTTATGGTTCAACATCACATGATGAATACAATGTCTGCTGGTGTTTCAAAATCGAATGATAATGTCTGGTATGTTGATTCAGGTGCTTCAAATCACATGACCAGTCATGCAGAATGGTTTAGTAGTTTGCAAAAAATGCTAGTTCCTGGATATGTTGAAACAGGTGATGATACATCACATCCTATTGAGCATACAGGAAACATAGCATTGTCTATGGAGGACGGGAAGGTAAAACATCTTGCTGATGTGTTTCATGTTCCAAATATAACAAAGAATCTGGTTTCTGTTGGACAAATGGTTGACCAGGGATTACAAGTCAGGTTCAATGCTGATGGATTATATGTAGAAGAGTACAAGCAGGATGGACGATTGGTTGCCAAAGGAAACAAAGTGGGTAGGATGTTCACCTTAAATGTGAAGATTCCTGAAATGAATGCAGCCATGTTTGCAAAAGGTGCAAGAGTTATTGCAGATATAGAGATATGGCACAAACGGATTGGACATGCAAACTTGCAAAGGCTGAAAATGATGCAGTCAAAGGAGATTGTCCATGGACTACCAAATTTCAAAGTTGCAAAAATTCAAAAGGTATGTGCAGCATGTCAATTTGGTAAACAGTCAAGAGCATCATTTCCACATGACAAGCATATTAGTGAGAATGTACTAGAAGTAGTACATACAGATGTTTGGGGTCCAGCAAAGACCACATCTATGGGTGGTTGCAGGTTTTATGTTACCTTCATTGATGATCATACACGCAAAGTATGGGTATATTTCATGAAAGAGAAGAGCGAGGTGTTCACTCACTTCCAGATTTTTAAAGCTATGGTGGAAAAGCAGACAGGGAAGTACATTCAAACATTAAGATCTGATGGAGGAGGTGAATACATGTCAAATGAGTTCAGCAGTTTTCTAAAAAATCATGGAATTCGGCGTCAGTTTTCATGCAGGCACACACCACAACAGAATGGTGTTGCTGAATGCAAAAATAGACATATTGTAGAAATAGCAAGAGCCTTGATGGCTGAGAAGAATATGCCTCATTGTTATTGGGCAGAAGCTGTGCATACTGCTGTATACATCATGAATAGAACTCCGACTACTGCTGTACATCAAGTTACATCTGAAGAGAAGTTTAGAGGTAAAAAGCCAAACTTATCACATCTGAAAGTTTTTGGCTGTATTGCATATGTACATGTTCCAGATGAGTTGAGGACGAAGCTTGATCCGAAAGCAGAAAAATGTGTCTTCATTGGATATTCCCTTGAGCAAAAGGGGTACAAATGTTATAACCCACTCACACGACAGGTGAAGATGAGCAGAGATGTGGTATTTGATGAAACGTCAAGCTTCTATGCAGATGCCAAAGAAGGACTGAATCTTGAACCAAATGACAAAGAAAATGCTGAAAAATCTAGTGCAGAATCTCAAGTTTTGAGTGGACCGGATGCATCACCAAGCAATAGTTCCAACTCAAATCCATGGAGTGGAAGATTGCGTGGAAATTTCAGTCCAGCAAATTCATCAAATACATCCAAGAAAGGTAAAGAAAAGCTTTCTGCTGGTAGTAAAACAGGTGCAGGTTTTGAAGATGTAGATGGAGATTCAAGTGGTTCAGAAAAGAGTATTGATGAGGAACTTGGATTGCCCTCTGTGAAGACTCCAGGAGTAAGAAGGGCACATGCAGATGATACAAGAAGAAGTGACCCAGGACCAAGAAGATCTGGGAGGATGCGTAATTCAGTGCAACGATTGACATATGATAGTTACATGGCTCGCCATTGTGCCTACATGACAAAGGTAATACAAGATGCTGAACCTTCTTGTTTTGAAGATGCAATTGGTAATGCAGATTGGAAAAAAGCTATGGATGAGGAGATGGCTGCACTTTATGGAAATGATACATGGAAGCTGGTTCCATTGCCACAAGGAAAGAAATCCATAGGCTGCAAATGGGTTTACAAGGTAAAGCATAATGCTGATGGTAGCATAAGCAGGTATAAAGCACAATTGGTAGCTAAAGGTTATGCACAGACATATGGCATTGATTATGAGGAAACATTCAGCCCTGTAGCTAAAATGTCTACTGTCAGAACACTTGTTGCATTAGCTACAACAAAAGGATGGACTTTGCATCAGATGGATGTGAAGAATGCTTTCCTACATGGTGAGTTACAGGAAGAAGTATATATGGACCAGCCACAAGGATATGAAGATTCAAAGCATCGAGAATATGTTTGCAGGTTGCAAAAGGCTTTGTATGGGTTGAAGCAAGCCCCTCGTGCATGGCATGCAAGGATTGCTGATTACTTAACCAGCATTGGGTTCTCTATGTGTGATGCAGATCACTCACTATATGCAAGGAAGGCTGATGATGGCATCACTATTGTGGCTATTTATGTTGATGATCTGATTGTAGGTGGTGATAATTAAGAAAGCATCAAAGAGATAAAGAAACTTCTTATGCAGGAATTCGACATGAAAGATCTTGGTGTGCTGCGTTATTTCTTGGGCATTGAGTTTATACATACAGAAACAAGTATATGGATGTCGCAAAGGCAATATGCCTTGAATATGCTGCAAAAGTATGGTATGGATGATTGTAAGCCAATTTCTATGCCTTTAGATCAGAATTTAAAATTGGATACTACATCAGGTGAAGCATTGGAAAATGCTACTATGTACAGGAAAATTGTGGGAAGTCTTATATATCTTACAATTACAAGGCCTGATTTAAGCTACACTGTTGGACTTGAAAGTCAGTTTATGCAGGTTCCCAGGAAGCCACATTTGGATGCTCTGAGGTGCACTCTACGTTATGTGAGTGCTACTTTGGATTATGCATTGTTTTATGAAGCTGGTGTAGATTTGTAGGTTCATGGATACACCGATGCAGATTGGTCTGGTAGTACTCTAGATAGAAGATCTACTAGTGGCTTTCTTTTCTCACTTGGAGGTGCAGCTATTACATGGAGTAGTAAGAAGCAACCCACTATTGCTTTGTCGAGTACAGAGGCTGAGTATAGAGGTGCTGCAATGGCAGCATGTGAGGCATCATGGCTGGAGATGTTACTTGCAGATTTAGGTGTGGGTGCAAAAGCCTATCACTATCTATTGTGATAATCTTAGCAGCATACAATTAGCACGGAACCCTGTTTTGCATGCTAGAACAAAGCATATCGAGGTACATTATCACTTCATTAGAGAGAAGGTCTTAGCAGGTGATATTGATCTTGTTTATGTGAGAACAGATGAGCAGGTTGCTGATATTTTCACCAAAGCACTTGGAGCTGAGAAGTTAAAGAAGTTTCGAGAGATGCTTGGATTACAGGATATGGTGTTGAGCTTGAGGGGGAGTGTTGAGATATCAAGCTCAACATGTGATGATCCAGGATGACACGTACCAGTTTTTCGTTTCTCTGACATGTATAGTGGTCATACCGATATATGTCAGGGATACTTCATTGAGCTTTATTAGATTTATCTACCGAGAGTGATGGCACATTTTTTTCTTGCCAGCTCACTCATTCGCGGATATTAGGTTTTTTCCTTATGCACTGATCTTTATATATTTCACTTGTTGTATTCTTGTTTTTAGGTCATTCTTGTACATTCCTTTTATGTAATAGAAGAAGAAGAAGAAGAAGATCATTCTTCCTTGCCTCAATCTGTGTGTGTGCTTCTCCTTGAGAGTGAGAGTGTGTGTGTGAGCTCTCTTCCTTATCTCCTTCCTCGTGACAGATATGATCTGCCATAGCCTCCTTGTTTCTATTACAACCGTTTCTTGTTGATTACCTAAGCTTTCACCTTCCCTATGAAGAATTCTTCAATTTCTCTTGTATCTGCACTTCCATTTACTCTTAAGGACCTTTCTTCTTTGATACCACTTGTTGACACGAAATACGTTACAAGAACTAAGCTAAAGTGATATTAGAATACCTCCACAATCATCAGTAGCTTAGAAAACTTTTCAAAACAAAAAAATTTATCACTGTGCTTAGTGAAACTAAAAAATTCACTTTTCAAAAATCTGCATCTTTTCTTCTAGCTTCACTTCTGATCTCAGTCTTTACAATTCTTTTGTTTGTTTACTATTAGACATACATAGAAGATATCTCTCTTGTGAAACATATATACCATGATCTGGATAAGTGATTTCCATTCTAAGAAAATATGATAATTCTCCTAAATCACTTATCTTGAATTCTTTCTCAAGTAATCTCTTCACCTCCTTGATTCCTTCATTCGAAGTTCCTATGATTATAATATCATCTACATAAATACAAATGTAGATCATATGTTCATCTGTTCTCTTAATAAGTAGAATTGAATCTGCCTTTGAACTTTGATATCCAAGATCATTGAGATACTTCACAAGTCTATAATTCCAAGCTCTTGGAGCTTGCTTTAATCCATAGAGTGGTCTTCTTAATCTGCAAACATGATTTGGACAACTGGAACTTACAAACCCTTCAGGTTGTTCCATGTAGACTTCATCTGATATATATCCATTTAGAAATGCATTCTTTATATCCAACTGACTTAATTTCCATCCTTTTGATGCTGCAATGGCACATATTGTCGTTATAGTTGACATCTTTGCCATAGGACTGAATGTCTCATCATAATCTATGCCATGCATTTTGTTAAAGAATCACTCACAAATTTGACATACAGACAGACATAAAGATGAAGAAAGACAAAGAGAAGCAGAAACAAAGCATTCAGAAAATCAAGCCTTAGTGAAGGGACAAATTCACGACTGTAATATAGTTCATAGAAACTTCCAAAAATACGAGTTTTGAATCTCAGAACAAAATGTATATATATGAGGTAGAAGATCATAATAAAAAAAAAACGAGAGAGAAGAAGGAAGCAGAGAGAGTGCATAGAACCAGAATAGAATAGCGCACATAGAAACTGAGGATAGTGATATAGAAGACGCCATAGATTGTGTATGTAAAGATGAATAATAGAACCTGAACTGTCGGGTATTCATCTGAGAGAGATGGTAAGGAATAACTACTCAGAGTAGGAGAGTTTTCCATAGCTATGAGCAAAGTGAGTCCAAGCTATTTTTGTACACATCTTCTCTAATAGAAAACACATGTTCATGTGGAAGTTTGAGCGCATTCTTCGTATGTGAAGAAATCTGAGTGATTTCATGTTATTGTGAAAGTTAGTTAACAGTTAGAATTTTCTCAGTAAATATTTTCCGGTACATCTACAAGTTAGATCTCGCAACATAGTGTAAAGTTTTTCATGAGAGATAGCTCATCTTGAAGCCAGTAGTCTCAACTATAAGTTGATCAAAAGACTTCTGTGAAACGGGACAAGTACGCACAGTACTGTGTCTGAAAGTAAAGGTATCCAGAACTGGTGAAGTTTTTTCTTAAACTTCAGATAGTGTTCATTCAGTGAAGGAAGCTCAGGCATTACTTCCTTACTTCATCAACAATCATTTGAAGTAACTACAACTAGAATTGCAGTTGATTCCGGTAACATTTCGGTACAATTACGGTGACATTTTGGTGACAGTCCGGTGAAGTTCCGGTGATATTTCGTCCTGTGAAGTTCCAGTGATATTTCGGAAGCTTGCTAAGCTATTGATGATTATAGAGGTGTTCTAACATCACTCTAGCTTAGTTCTTGTGACGTGGTGAATTCCGCAGTTGAGCTTAGTTAGTTAAGCTCACTTGCCGCATCAACAAATAGTACAAGAGTTCAACAGTTGATGATAAGCTTGTTAGAACTCAACAAGTGGTATCAGAGCAGAAAGATTCTAAAGAGCAAGAAGATCCTCAAGAGTAAACGAAAGTGAAGATACAAGAGAATTCGAAGAACTTTCACAAGGAAGGTGAAAGCTGAGATGATCAACAACAAAGGGCGTCAAGAAACGTTCTGAAGTAATTCTCAAGGGTAAAGGTTTGTAAAAGGTAAAACCTTTTAACGTTACACTCATCAAAAGTAACAGAAAATAGAAGATTATGGCAGATCTTATCTCTATTGAAAAATTGGAGAGAGATAGTTATCCCGCATGGGTAATGCGCATGGAAGCCTTACTTATAAGTAAGGACTTAATGATATATGTGACAGGAGAAGAAAAGAAGCCGACTTTCGAAGACGACAGTCAACCAAAGAAAGAAGAGTTAGAAGCCTTGAAGCTGTGGCAGAAGAAAGATGCAACGGCAAGAGCTTATATCTATAATACCATTACAGATCATCTACTATCGCACATTAGAGGTCTGGAGAAAGCTGAAGACATATGGAGTGCATTGGAAGATCATTCCAAAATACGACGAAAGCTAGGAAGGCTAGCTTATGGTCACAGTTTACAACGTTCAAGAAAAAGCAAAGTCAAAGCATTTGTGATTATGTCACTAAGATGAAAGACTTGGCAGACAATCTTGGATCTATTGATGAAGATATCGAAGATCACAGGCTGATAGCACAAGTGCTTGCAAGACTGAGAGGAGATGAAAGGTGGAAACCTTTCGTACTCTCAGCTGAACTTTCTTTAAATCATTTTGTACCTGATTTAAATCAGTTGCTTGGACTAATGTTAACATTTGAGAAAGATTTGAAGACAGACGGAGATAAAGGACATAGTTCTGCTATGTACGCAAAGAGTAAGAAGAAAGGTGATAAAGGTAAAGAAAAAGATGAAGAAGAGATGTCTACTCAAGCAAATTTTGCAAGAGGAAGAGGTAATGTAAGAAGTAAAAGTAGAGGTAATGGAAGAGGTAATCAGACTAACAACAAGAAGACTTGTTGGATCTGTGGATTAAGAAATCATTTGGCTCATGATTGCTGGCATAATTCTCAAGGATCAAGTCAGAATCAGAACAATAATAGTAGAGGCAGAAGCGGAAGATATCAAAGAGGAAGACAAAGCCAAAGAGGTAGATATGGTAGAGGTGGAGCAAGAAGTTGGGGACAGAATCAGTCTCACAACACTACCTACTACAACTATGCGAATGATACGCAGAATGACAATCATACAATGTTGATGATGAACTCAATATGTATGTCAGAGAATGAAGACCTTAAGGTATTCTATATTGACTCTGGTTGTTCAAATCATTTGTCAGGAAATATAGAATTGTTATCAGAACTTGAAGGAGGTATTTCAAATCATACAGTACAAACAGGTGATAACACAAAACATAATGTAAGGTCAATTGGAAAAGTAAAGTGTAAGAATGGAGCTGACCTACTAACAAATGTTTTGTATGTTCCAACAATCTCGAAGAATCTCATTAGTGTGGGACAGATAGTAGAAAAAGGTTTTCAAGTCAGGTTTACAAATGAAGGAGTATTTGTTGAAGATCCAGAGAATGGATACAATCAAATTGTCCATGGTAAAAAGGAAGGTAGACTTTTTACTCTTAAAGTACAAGGGAATGTTGGTCAAGCCTTGATCACACATGGTGATGAGGTATTTACAGAGTTAGACCTCTGGCATAAGAGGTTAGGACATTTTAATGAAACAAGAATCAAAACTATGGTGGAGAAACAATCCGTGAGAGGATTACCAAATATGAAGAATCAACATATGATTCACAGGTGCGAAGCCTATCAGATGGGAAAAGCCCACAGGTTACCATTTTAGAAGAAAGGGTACAAACATGATGATGTGTTAGAACTGATACATACAGATGTATGGGGACCAACAAAAGAAGGATCTATCAACGGCTCAAGGTATTACGTTCTTTTTATTGATGATGCAACAAGATGGATAACTCTTTATTTTTTGAAAGAGAAGTCAGAGGTATTTGAAGCTTTCAGGCATTTTCATGCATATGCTGAAAGACTTACAGGACAGAAACTCAAAAGACTAAGGTCTGATGGAGGACGAGAATATTTTTCTCAAGAGTTCAATGATTATCTGTGGAATGTAGGTATCAAAAGAGAAATAACTTGCAAGTATACACCGCAACAAAATGGAGTAGCAGAAAGAAGAAACCGAACTCTAGTTCAGTTTGCAAGAGCAATGCTAAAGGAGAAGAATTGTCCAAATTATCTTTGGGCTGAGGCCGTAAATACAGCCACATATCTGGTAAATAGATTACCATGTAGAACTTTAAATGGGATGACCCCTTATGAAGCTTGGTGGGGCAAGAAACCAACACTTGATCATTGTAAAGTGTTTGGATCAATTGCTTATGCTTATGTACCATCACAACTGAGACATAAGCTTGAACCAAAAGCTGAAAAATACATGTTCATTGGATATGATGAAAAATAGATGGGTTTTAGGTTATGAAGTCCTCTAACCAAACAGTTTATTGTTTCCAGAGATGTAACATTTGATGAAGGAAAAAGTTGGTATACAGACATAGAGTATAATGAAGAAACAATTAAAGAAGAGATAAGAAGGAAAGAAAAGGAAAATCACATATGCAGGTGAATGAAGATGAAGATCATATGCACGCAAGTACGTCCAGGATCGGATCAGGTATGAGAAACGAAGATGGACCAAGATTTGATGAAGATGTGTATTCAGATACACATGAAGAATATGAGCCAAGAAGGTCAAACAGAGTAAGGAAACAACCAACAAGGTATTCCTATGACACTTCTTATTTGACTCAAAAAAACTATCCTTACTTAGCAAAAGGTAAAGAACAATGGGAAGAAGCAATGAAGGAGGAGTTTAATGCACTGGAAGAAAACAAGACTTGGGATCTTGTTCCAAAACCAAATGGTAAGAAAGTGATTGGAAATAAATGGGTTTACAAAGTTAAGAAACTTGCAGATGGAAGGATAGCCAGATACAAAGCTAGACTGGTGGTCAAAGGCTATGCTCAGATGCATGGCATAGATTATGATGAGACGTTTAGTATAGTGGCAAAGATGTCAACCATAAGGACATTGATTGCTATAGTAGCATCAAAAGGATGGAAGCTAAGTCAATTGGATATAAAGAATGCATTTCTAAATGGATATATATCAGATGAAGTCTACATGGAACAACCTGAAGGGTTTGTAAGTTCCAATTACCCAGATCATGTTTGCAGATTAAGAAGAGCTCTCTATGGATTGAAGCAAGCTCCAAGAGCTTGGAATTACAAACTTTTGAAGTATCTCAATGACCTTGGATACCAAAGCTCAAAGGCTGATGCAAGTCTACTCATTAAGAGAACAGATGAAGGTATGATCTACATTTGTATTTATGTAGATGACATAATAATCACAGGAACCTCAGATGAAGGGATCAAGGAGGTAAAAAGATTGCTTGAAAAATAGTTCAAGATCAGTGATCTAGGAAAGTTATCATACTTTCTTGGAATGGAAGTTACATATACAGATCATGGTGTATATGCTCAGCAAATATGATGTTGTAGAGTTTAAAGATATGACAGAGTATCAGTCAAAAACATTCAGAAAATCAAGCCTTAGTGAAGGGACAAATTCACGACTGTAATATAGTTCATAGAAACTTCCAGAAATACGAGTTTTGAATCTCGGAACAAAATGTATATATATGAGGTAGAAGATCATAATAAAAAAAAAAACGAGAGAGAAGAAGGAAGCAGAGAGAGTGCATAGAACCAGAATAGAATAGCGCATATAGAAACTGAGGATAGTGATATAGAAGACGCCAGAGATTGCATATGTAGAGATGAATAACAGAACCTGAAATGTCGGGTATTCATCTGAGAGAGATGGTAAGGAATAACTACTCAGAGTAGGAGAGTTTTCCATAACTATGAGCAAAGTGAGGCCAAGCTAATTTTTTACACATCTTCTCTAATAGAAAACACATGTTCATGTGGAAGTTTGAGTGCATTTGTGAAGAAATCTGAATCAATGCATGTTATTGTGAAAGTTAGTTAACAGTTATAATTTTCTCAGTATATATTTTCCGGTACATCTACAAGTTAGATCTCGCAACATAGTGTAAAGTTTTTCATGAGAGATGTCTCAACTATAAGTTGATCAAAAGACTTCTGTGAAACGGGACAAGTACGCACAGTATTGTGTCTGAAAGTAAAGGCATCCAGAACTGGTGAAGTTTTTTCTTAAACTTCAGATAGTGTTCATTCACTGAAGGAAGCTCAGGCATTACTTCCTTACTTCATCAACAATCATTTGAAGTAACTACAACTAGAATTGCAGTTGATTCCGGTAACATTCTAGTACAATTACGATGACATTTCGGTGACAGTCCGGTGAAGTTCCGGTGATATTTCATCCGGTGAAGTTTCGATGATATTTCGGAAGCTTGTTAAGCTATTGATGATTATAGAGGTGTTCTAACATCACTCTAGCTTAGTTCTTGTGATGTGGTGAATTCCGCAGTCGAGCTTAGTTAGTTAAGCTCACTTGCCGCATCAACAAATAGTACAAGAGTTCAATAGTTGATGATAAGCTTGTTAGAACTCAACACATTTGAGCATAGCCTTTTACCACCAGTCTAGCTTTATATTTGGCTATTCTTCCATCTACAAGTTTCTTAACTTTGATTCTCTCCCTCCATTTGACCTTAGCCTTTTTAGTGATTTACTTGTTTGATTCTCCACAAGAGCCAAATATCTTTTGAAACATGAAAAAACTTCATCTTTGTGTTTCATAAAAAATAGGATAGTCCATCTAGTGCAATCATCAATAAAGGAGACATAATACCTTGATCCAGATATTGAAGCTTCCTTGCTAGGTCCCCATACATATGTATGAACCAACTCCAAGAGATCTCCATGCATATAACCTTTGTTCATGAATGGTAACCTTTGAGACTTTCCAAAATGACATGCACTACACTTATAAATCATATATTGTTTTGACAAGTTAGGGAGTCCAAGTACACTTTGGTCCTTGCAAATTTTCTTTAATGACCTTTCACCAATATGTGCTAACCTTTTGTGCCATACTTCCAATTCTGTGAGTGTCTGACTACCATAATTAAAGAGAGCAATGTTTCTAGTGTCTTGTAATTCAAATGTGAACAATCTACCTGTCTTTTCACCTTTTGCAATTCTTCTAAATCCTTGACTTGGATCTTCAACAAATGCTCTTGCTTTTGTGAACCTGACTTGCAACCCTTTCTCTACTATCTGCCCAACACTTATCAAATTCTTTGTAATGGTAGGGACATAGAGTACCTTACTGAGTAGGTTGATGTTTCCATCAGGTGCTTTGACATTTCCTATTTTCTCCACAAGGTGTCTTGTATCATCTTCTGTTTGTACCTCGTGCTTATTCCTTGGATCTTCTAAATCTGATAGGAGTGCCATATTTCCTTCCACATGATTTGAACCACCTGAATCTATGTAGAAAACATGCTCATCAGATTTACCTTGTGGCATAGCCATGTTCATGATCAATAATGAATCCTCTTTGTTTGAGTCTTCTGTGTAGTTATTGAATTCTCTCCTTCCTTTGTAGCCTCCTTGATAGTTTGAATGATTGTAGTTGTTGTAGTTTCCATGATAATTGTTGAACCTTCTTCTTGAGTAGCCATAACTTCCTCTATTGTATCCTTTGCCTCTTTGATTCCTGGAATTCCTAAAGCAATTTTCAGTTGTATGATTAGTTAATCCACAAATAGAACATGAGTTGGAGACTTGGGATCTCCCCCTGCCTTGTCTACCTCCTCTTCCTCTACCTCTGTCGTGTCTTCCTCTACCTGCATAGTTAACTTGATATGTACCTGCTTCATCATCCACTTTCTTTGCCTTTCATTTGTTATCTTTGGACTTGCTTTTATCAATGTATAAAGCTGAAGATTGATTACCTTTAGAGATTTCTCCATTTTTGATAAGCTTTGCCTCTTGAGTGGGTAATTGTCCAATGAGTGTATTGAAATCACGTACATGCATGTCCATGTACAAATCCATAGCTGTGGTGAATGCTTCCCACTTGTCATCTGCTTTCAATCCATTGATGACCTGCCTTACAATTTTCTCTTCCTCTATTACCTCTCCAATGCTTCCCAACTTATCTGCTATGTCCTTGAGCTTTGTGACAAAATTGGTCACATTTTGTATTTACATAGCACAGGACATAAATCAAGAGGAGCCATGATCCTTTGAAGAGGCCAAAGCAAAATCAGAATGGAAACATGCAATGAAGGAAGAGATTGAAGCACTTGAGGAAAACAACACTTGGGATTTGGTGCCCAAGACTTCATCCATGAAGGTAATAGGCTCAAGATGGGTCTATAAACCCAAGAAGAATTTTGATGGTTCCATTAACAGGTATAAGGCAAGGCTTGTAGCAAAAGGCTTTGCACAAACTCAGGGAATTTGATTGAGACCTTCTCTCCTGTGACAAAGATGCCTACTATTAGGGTTTTTCTTAGTATTGCCTCTTCCAAGAATTGGAAGATACTTCAACTAGATGTAAAGAATGCATTCTTGGATGGTTGGATAACAGAAGAGGTATATATGGCACAACCAACTAGTTTTGAGAATCAAGTTTATCCTGATTATGTGTGTAAACTTAACAAAGCATTGTATGGTCTCAAGCAAGCTCCAAGAGCTTGGAATTTTAGGCTTGTTTCATTCTTGCAGGACAAAGGCTTTCAACCAAGCAAGGCAGATCCTTCACTCTTTATCAAAAAGAGTAATTCTGAGGTCATCTACTTATGTGTATATGTAGATGATATTATATTGATAGGGAATGATGCAGATGGTATGAAGAAGATCAAAGATCAGATGAGAAGAGTTCAAGATAAGTGATTTGGGTTCACTTACCTACTTCCTAGGTTTGGAAGTTGTCTACAAAGAGCATGGTTTGTTTCTCACTCAAAGAAAGTACATTAAGGACATGTTGGCAAAATTCAAGATGCAAGATTGTAAAAGTAGAGGTACTCCAATGGAGGTCAATCACAAATTGAGCTCACATGAAGGTGAAATCATAGAGGACATCACATCATATCAAAGTCTAGTAGGTTGAGATGCCACATTGACAAGAGTAGATATATGTTACAGTGTGAGTGTGCTAAGTCAATTTATGCACACACCAAGGAAACCACACATGGATGCTGCCAAAAGGATTCTCAAGTATCTCAAAGCAACCATAAATGAAGGACTTTATTATCTTTATGTATCTGATTTAGGTTTGAAGCTATTTTCTGATGCAGATTGGGCTGGTTCCAAGGAAGTTAGAAGGAGCACTTTAGGATATCTTACTTTTGCAGGTTCAAAGCTTATTTCGTGGTCATCCAAGAAGCAACCTACAATTGCTCTTTCTTCCACAGAGGCTGAGTACAGAGATCTTGCCATAGCTACTCAAGAAGCTATGTGGATGAAGACATTATTCACAGATCTTGGATTGGAGTTTGGAACTCCAACTATTTTTGGTGACAATATGAGTTCTATTCATTTGGCTGCTAATCCTATTTTTCATGCAAGGACTAAACATATTGAAGTTCATTATCACTATGTACGAGAGAAGGTTCTAAGCAAAGAGATTCAAATATCATATGTGTTCACTCATCAACAATTTGCAGATATTCTAACCAAAGCATTGGATGGTACAAAGCTTTGCAAATTCAAGGCTATGATAGGGTTGCAGGTAATCTTGGAAGATTGAAGACCTCAAGCATACTTGGCTTGAGGGGGAGCTGTTGGAGTAAGTCTATGACAAGCCTAAGTATTGTCTTGAGTCCCACAAATTCAAAGAAGAAGCCTTAAAATGAAGACAATGTAAAGTTCACTTGTGAACTACCTCTTGTAACTTTTGAAGACTTCACTTAATGTAAAAGTGAAAGAATCTTAAGTGTTTGAGTCCATTTGATCAGAAAGGGAAAGAGGAGCCACGAATTTGTGATTTGTGGTAGATAGAGAATCAAATCAATTACTAATTGATTGGAGAGTGATTGAGGGAAGTTAGCCTCCCAAGCTCAACTATAAATAGATGGTAGCTTTAGTCGTGGTTAAAGAGACCTCAGAGAAGACCTCGAAGAGCTGAGCTTTATGCCATATCAAGATGTGGTTTCAAGGCACACATATGTATCAGTAAGTCCATTCTTTTGTAAAATCAATATACGTTCATTTTCATGATCATTTGAGTTCATATTTCCATGTTCTTGTGAAGTGTACTACTTACTGCCATATCTCTCAGTTTTCTCAGTCAGATTGTAGAGATGGTTTCTCTGAGCTTGGTGCATCATTTTCAGTGGTTTAACTTGGTAACGTTAGCTTTATAAGTCTACTATATGCTCACAAATTTTAATTTCATTTGGGTGTTTCAACCTTCAGTTATGTTAAGTTGAAGTCAACCCTATCTATTCATTTTCACTTCTCTGTCTTGTACCCGACTTTTTTACTCATCATGTCAGAGATGTTTCTTAGTGTATACTTACCCAAATTCAATGATTTAAAACTTTTTGGATTCAAAATACTGTTTAGTATAAGCATACAAATTTTCATAATCATTGGATTCTTAAATTTTGAGTTATGTTCATTTTTCTCCTCACTGGTCTCATTACTGTAGCAACCCGTGAAAATCGGGATGATGTCATCACTTGTTAAACATCATTCTCATTGTGTGGTTCATTATTTTTTATGAGATTACTCTTGAAAGTTAGCTCCTTAAGTTAGCTAGACTTTCCCAAAAGGAATTAAGCTAATTATTACTGTGCTTAGAGAATTATGAAAAACACTCGATAGGTGTATGAACCAAAATAGCAAGTTCTTCACCTCTGAGCTAACTCCAACTTATCTATTTTGATCTATCTTTTTGAGAGTGATCTTCCAAGGTACATAGGGTGTCTAATACATCCATTGGCAAGCTAAAAGGGCCCACCACGTACTCCTGGAGTTCATTTGGTAGGTGTAGATCAAGGATTTTGCAACACCTCTTCATCTTCAAGCACATACCTATCCATCTCTTCACATATAACCTATTTGCTTTTCATCATATCCAATGAACACATATTTTTTAGCCTTTGGTTCAAGTTTATGTCTAAGTTGTGATGGTACATAAGCATAAAAAATTAATCTAAACACTTTGCAATGATCAAGTGTTGGTTTCTTACCCCACCAAGCTTCATAAGGGGTCATTCCATTTAAAGTTGCACATGGTAATCTGTTTACAAGGTATGTGGCTGTATTTACAACCTCAACCCAAAGATAATTTGGACAATTCTTCTTCTTTAACATTGCTCTAGCAAACTCAACGAAAGCTCGATTTCTCCTTTTTGCCACTCCATTTTGGTGCGGTGTATACCTGCAAGTTATTTCTCTTTTGATACCTGCATTCCAAAGATAATCATTGAATTCTTGAGAGAAGTATTCTCCTCCTCCATCAGACCTTAGCCTCTTGAGTTTTTGTCCTGTAGCTCTTTTAGCATATGCATGAAAATGCTTGAAGGCTCCAAATACTTCTGATATCTCCTTCAAAACATAAAGAGTTATCCATCTTGTTGCATCATCAATAAAAAGAACATAGTACCTAGAACCATTGATTGATCCATCTTTTGTTGGTCCCCATACATCTCTGTGTATGAGTTCTAGCAAACCATCATGTTTATAACCTTTCTTTTGAAATGGTAACCTATGTGCCTTTCCCATTTGACAAGCTTCACATTTGTGAATCATATGTTGACTCTTCATATCTGGTAACCCTTTTATATATTGTTTTTCCACCATAGTTTTGATTCCTTTTTCATTAAAGTGTCCTAACCTCTTATGCCAGAGGTCTAATTCTGTAAATACTTCATCACCATGTGTGATCAAGGCTTGCCCAACATTCCCTTGCACTTTAAGAGTAAAAAGTCTACCTTCCTTCTTACCATAGACAACTTGATTGTATCCATTCTCTCAATCTTCAACAAATACTCCTTCAGTGGTAAATCTGACTTGAAAACCTTTCTCTACTATTTGTCCCACACTAATCAGATTCTTTGGGACTGTTGGAACATACAAAAAATTTGTTAGCAGGTCAGTTCCACTCCTCCACTTCACTTTTCCAATTGAATGCACATTATGTTTTGTGTTATCATCTGTTTGTACTGCATGATTTGAAATGCCTTGTTCCAATTCTGATAATAATTCTATATTACCTCACAAATGATTTGAACAACCAGAGTCAATATAGAATACCTTTAGATCTTCATTCTCTGATACACTTATTGAATTCATCATCAATGTTGTATGATTGTCATTCTGGGTATCATTCGCATAATTGTAGTAGGTAGTGTTGTAAGACTGATTCTGTCCCCAACTTCTTCCTCCATCTCTACCATATCCTCCTCTTTCACTTTGTCTTCCTCTCTAAAAATAACTTTGATACCTTCCACCTCGGCCTCTGCTATTATTGTTTTGATTCTGATTTGATCCTTGGAGATTATGCCAACAATCATGAGCCAAATGATTGCTTAATCCATAGATCCAACAAGTCTTCTTGTTGTTATTATGATTACCTCTTCCTTTTGCATTTCCTCTACCTATACCTCTGCTGTTTCCTCTTCCTCTTGCATAATTTGCTTAAGTAGTCATCTCTTCTTCATCCTTTGCTTTATCTTTGTCACCTTTTTTCTTATTCTTTGCATACATAGCAGAACTATGTCCTTTATCTCCATCTGTCTTCAAGTCTTGCTCAAATGTAAGAATTAATCCAAGCAACTGATTTAAATTTGGTACAAAATGATTTAATGAAAGTTCAACTGAGAGTACAAACAATTTCCACCTTTCATCTCCTCTCAATCTTGCAAGCAATTGTGCTATCAACCTGTGGTCTTCAATATCCTCGTCAATAGATCCAAGATTGTCTACCAAGTTCTTCATCTTAGTGACATAATCACTAATGCTTTGAATTTTCTTTTTCTTGAACATTGTAAACTCTGACCATAAGCTAGCCTTCCTAACTTTAATAGTGTTTTGGAAATGATCTTCCAATGCATTCCATATATCTTCTGCTTTTTCAAACCTCTAATGTGTGGTATCACATGATCTGTAATAGTATTGTAGATATAAGCTCTTGCAATTGCATCTTTCTTCTACCACAACTTCAAGGCTTCTAATTCTTCTTTCTTTGCTTGAATGTCGTCTCCAAAAGTAGGCTTCTTTTCTTCTCTTATCACATATATCATTAAATCCTTAATCATAAGTAAGGCTTCCATTCTCATTACCCATGCGGGTTAATTATCTCTATCCAATTTGTCAATAGACATATGATCTGCCATAGCCTCCTTGTTTCTATTACAACCGTTTCTTGTTGATCACCTAAGCTTTCACCTTCCCTATGAAGAATTCTTCAATTTCTCTTGTATCTGCATTTCCGTTTACTCTTGAGGAACTTTCTTCTCTGATACCACTTGTTGACACGAAATGCATCACAAGACTAAGCTAAAGTGATATTAGAATACCTCCACAATCATCAGTAGCTTAGCAAACTTTTCAAAACTGAAAACTTTATCAGTGTGCTTAGTGAAACTCAAAAATTCACTTTTCATAAATCTGCGTCTTTTCTTCTAGCTTCACTTTTGATCTCAATCTTTGAAATGTTACCGTATTGTCACCGAAATCAATTGCAATTCTATTTGAAATTACTTTGAGTGATTGTAAATGAAGTAAAGAAGTAATACTTGAACTTCCTTCAGTAATTGAACTGTATCTGAAGTTTGAGAAGCATCATCATCAATTTGAGATACCCTTATTGTTAGACTCAGTAATCTGAGTACATTTCCCATTTCACAAAAATCTTTTGATCAATTTGTAGTTGAAGATAGTAGCTTCAAGATGAGCTATGATTCATGAAAAACTTTACACTATATTGTGAGATCAAGCTTTTCGAAGTTCAGTAAGATGTGCGCCAGGAAATTCGTAATTGTTAACTAACTTTCACACTGATATGAAGAATACTTAGATTTCTTCACACAAGAAGAATTTGCTCGAATTCTTCTACACAAACATGTGTTTTCTATTAGAGAAGATGTGTACAGAATGGCTTTGCCTCATTTTGCTTATAGCCATGTAAAACTCTCCTACTCTGAGTAGTTATTCCTTACCATCTCTCTCAGAGAAACAATTCCCGACAAATCAGGTTTCCATTTCTCTATAACTTCTTCCTATCTCATGCGCACATTCTCTATCTCTATATCTTTTCCTTCTTCTTCTTTTTGTATATATACATATTTGCTTGGTGTTTCGAGATTCAAAACTCCTAATTCTAGAAGTTTCTATGCACTATATTACAAGTGTGAATTTGTCCCTTCACTAAGGCTTGAATTTCTGAATGCTTTGTTTCCACTTTTCTTTGTCTTTCTTATCCTTCATATGTCTTCATGTCTTTATGTCTAATTAGTGAGTGAATCTTCAACAAAAAGGTCGGAAAGTGACTAGAAAATTCAAAGAGAAAAGACTGAGTGAAAGAGAGAAATGCAAAGAAAAAAAAAAAAATCGTAGTGTTGATGGAAAATATACAAACTTCGGAGATGACAAAAAAATATCATGTAGCATCGAAAGAAAAGGGAGGAAACTTTTCTTGTCATATTGAGTTTGAAAGATGTAGGATTAAGCAAGAACTAAAGACTAGAGGGACGTTAGTGGAGATCAAGTGGATGTGAGGCAAAATGGAAAGGGGAATGGAATTTAGATGAAAAATGAAATTGTCAAAGAAGAAAAGATTAGCAAGGTGAATGCGATAGAACCAACAAGGAAGAATATCCTCAACAAAAACGAAATTAGAGCCTATGGGAAAGGTTGCAAGGGCACAGTAGGAGACGGAAGGGAGAGAAGAAAAGGAAGTTCAAGGATTTACGCTAAGGAAATAGACCACAAAGAGCATACATGTGAGAAAAAGTGATAAAGAAAGTAATGAAAGGGATGCCCTCACAATGGATGAAGGGGTTGTAAGGAAAGTTAAATTTTCAAAATGGATGATTCTTTGTACGAGAAAATACAGAGAACGTAAGGGTGTAGCAAAGTGTGAGCAAAAATGTCATGATTTACATGATGTAGTTAATGATTTAGAGAAGAAGACATTGGGAACTATGTGGTTGTGTCATATGACCTCGTGTTTTGAAGAAGATGATCATTTTGAAGAAGATGAGCATTCGTAGGCAGTTATAAACTAGGGAAGGTGAAGTGATATGGATGTTAGAATGTTGAGAGCAAATAAAAAAAGGATGAAGGATATTGATGATGAGTTGATGAGTGTGTCTTTTTGTCAATGGCATACTAGTGTTGCAACACTAGAGGAGGATGGATCGAGTTGGTAAAGTATGGACATAAGGGTTTTATGATGGGATGGTTCTTTGGTTAGGGGTGGTTTTTTGGGGAAGATGTGTGGCAAGGGGTGGTTTTTGATGATCTGAAGCTACAAATTGATGAGATGGTTAGTATGTGGTCTTAAGAGAAACAGTTGACTATAGAGTGTAGTGACTGAATTGTAGCTCAAGTAGTGGCAGAGAGACGGTATGTTTCATCACGACATCTAGAGGGTATATGTATGTGTGTGGTGTGTTGGGATGGTTGGACAAAAAAAGCCCTTTCTTTTGTCTCCTAATTCTCAGGACTTTGGAATTGAAAAAAAAGGTTATGTATATGTGTGTGTTGTCGGTGCACTATGATGGGCTAGTAAGTGGGTGGAACAACCTTGATCGGGTGATCGAGGCCACGAGTTGATGCTAGTTTCATTGTAGGCCTGACCTATATGTTTTCATGCACCTATGTGGGTCGATAGGTGAGTGGAGTCACTTTGGCCAGGTGGTCCAAGCCAACTAACGTGGGTTTCACATAGGGCTAACATTGTGCATCGCACGCTAGGTTGGGTTGGTAGATGGGTGGAACAAACCTGGCCGGGTGGTCAAGGCCACGAGTCGCATCCACCTTTGGCATAGGCCGACTTGCATGAATAAATAAATAAATAAATAAACAAAAAGAGTGAACATAAAAATTTCTCTCTTGAGGGGGGGACAAAAGAGAGGAGAAAGCATGATGCTCAGATGGGAATATGTGTATATGTTGTGGGGATATGGTTTGACGTAGACTCTTGATGAAGCATGTGAAATCAAAGCTCAAGCTAGGCTGAAATTTAGCTCACTACACATCTATGGAAGACTTGGACTGATAGATCTAATCATGCTAGTTGTCTTGTTTATTTGCGAGCCTTCTAAGAGTTGTGGACTACAACTCTTAGGTTGTGCAACAATTCATGAATTCTTGAATCACACAAATAGCCAGTAGCTTTTTTAAAGTGAACCAAGGTTAGATTTGAGAGATTCTTGTGGATGTGCATGCATGGTCAAACATCTTGAGAGAGAGATGATCAACTATGGAAAGTTGAAAAGTTTGACTTATTTGATGGATGAAGAGAGAGCAAAGTAGAGAAAAAGGAAAGTAAACTCTAGGTGGAAGGGGAATGGGAAACATGTGAGAGATACCTAGGTTAAAGAGAAGATAGATGGATCAGTGAGGGGTTGATTGTGCAGATGGGAGAAGTATACAGAAGAATAAAAATGGAAATATACAATAGAAGCATGAGTACCATGTCTACTTCTATTGATTGATCGATGTGATCCATAATGTGGTTTTGATATATTTTTCTTTGATATGTTTTGTATTACTAATATTTTTTATTGAGTAGTAGAGTTCTTGCAGTAAGAAATTTTCTCCAATGATTTGAAGAGGGAAATGGAAGTCGAAGAAGGAGCATGGAAGCAACACATATTGCTTGTCAAGGGTTAATTCATTCTTCTATTTTCACATCACTTTTTGAGAAAAAATAATGTTTATATGGTTGTTGAAAAATAATATATTTTGGATTTTGGCATATGCATGCATTGTATTGTTCTTGTTTTCTTAATTACATGAGAGCACACTATGGGAAAGAAAGGTTGGGTATATGAGCATGTGAACTGGAATGTGATTGGTGGAATAATGGATGTGTTTTCATGAATGTATCGATGCATGTGATTGTGAGCATGGTTGGCATGATGAAAATAAACGTATAAATAAGAATGTGCATGAGAAAGAGAGCATGAGATATGTCTATTTGTGGCTTGATGAGATTGCATTTTATGTATGATTGGATTGTATGTGTTTTATATATTTCCATGAATAGATTTAATCATGGGAATGAGTGACAGGTGAAATCAAGGTTATGGGGTTGCTATTTGAGGGTGACGTAGCAAGCAAGAAAAGGGGATTATGTTGCATATTAATTGGTGTGAATATGGTAGTTTATTAATGTGATCTTAATGTATTTGACAAAGACAAAATACCCCATAGGAGGATGATTAAGTGTTTTGCATTGGCAAATATGTGTGCATATGTCAGCATGGATATGATACTAAGTGAATGATTGCAAAAGATGTGTGTGCTAGGAAGATGTGTAGGTGAGCATACATTAAAATGTATTTGTATATGCCATTAAGCATATGGGATCATGTGCACATTGAAGTTAAAAATATATAAAAAAAAGAAATAAAAAAGGAAAAACAAAATAAAAACAAAAAAAGAAAAAAGGAGAAATATAACAAATTAAGTTAAAAAAATAAACAAAAGAAATAAAAAATAGTGAAAAAAGGAAGTGAACGTGCATGAGTGGGGTGTCAGGGAGTCAGAGGGGGAGTGGGTGAGAGAAAAAAAAAAAGAGAAGAAAAATTGTCATCCCCTCTCTCTTACTCTCGTCTCTCCCTCCCTCTCTCTCTCTTGCATCTCCCTGTCACTCTCTTGTTCTCTTCCTTCGTTTTTTGTTGGTTGTTCTATGTAGGTTATGAAGGCAAAGGAGAAGGGAAATAGATTCAAGAAGGGCTGCTCTAATGATTCTCCTCCAAGCCTTATTGATAGAGCATGATAGAACTTCCTTGTAGACCCTAGTGGGACACTATGTGCTCATGAAATTTATCTTATCAAACAGAACACACAATACATTGTTGCTTATTCAAGGATCAGAGAAGACTCTTTGTATATTTGATCTCAGTGGGCCATATGCAACTCCAACAAGGGTATCTCTCTATGTCATAAGAATCATGGTGGGGCTTCATAGTGATCGATCTTTGCTTAGCTTATGTGCAGATACAAAGGAGGGGAGATAAAAAAGGACAACCGAATGCTTCCATTGCTCAAGGGTAGACCGCAAAGGAGAACTAGATCATATGAGAGCAAATGTGCTGGAAAAGGGTAATGGTTGCTTTTCAACATATAGGAGGCATCCATTGCAGAACATTTAGTAAGGCACATCCATCTTTGAGGGCTAGAGTGTAGTAGGATGCCAACCTTGTGAAAAGGAATCACACGATTGGAGACTCAGTTGGATGGGAAGAAGCACATCACCGATGTGAGCGCTCTTTATGGTTATAATTTCTAGCAACGCACAAAGAGATTAAGCATCGAGTCTTGTCCGAGTGTGCACATGAGCTTCTCTTGTTCATGAACTGCAAGCACATGTTTATTCTTT
The DNA here is from genome assembly GCA_020310875.1 of Ceratopteris richardii. NCBI lineage: Eukaryota > Viridiplantae > Streptophyta > Polypodiopsida > Polypodiales > Pteridaceae > Ceratopteris > Ceratopteris richardii. The sequence goes on from CM035426.1 coordinate 91,818,857, forward strand.
CCCATAGACCTTTATTGTTGCAATCTTCATCACCATGAGATATCAAGAATGCATCCGTGCAATTGGCTAAAGTTGACTTCAGCTGCCCAATGAGTCATGGTGATGAAGCTTGAGCACTTAATGCTTTCATTGCATGTTCAGAAGGGAATGTACACAACACAAATAGGAATTGCAAGCGATGTTGCAATTGCACATCACATGATTAGCTGAGTTGCTTCTGCACCCATCCACTTGGCTTAGGCACCGATATTGTTTCTTATCACAAGGTGGTGGTGAAGAGGATTGTATTGTGAAGTATGAAAGGAGAAATAAGTCGATGTGAAGAACTTCAGCTCATGGCTATGGACAAGGTGTTGTCACATGCCAGTATGTCAATTGGCAATTCCTAGGGACATTGAAGCTCCTGATTTCAGCTATCAAATGAACATGCATTTGTGTTTCTACACAAGCTCTATCAGATGAGTTTGCATCTCATACATGTTGGTTAAGAATATTACTAGTATTACTAACAATTAAATTCTCATCTAATTATGGCATTGTAGTTTGACATCTTTAAAAGAAATGGACTATAAATGTCAGCAGGACTCTGTTCTTCTGTTTATCTCATGCATTTTTAGATTTGAGGTCCTTGCATCTATATAGAAAGTGTCACCTCACCATATTACAAGTGCATATAGTTTGGAGTTTGATTCTAAAAAAAGGGTATCTCCCACACATCATTGTGGCCTTTAGCAAACATCACCATAATATTTCATTTTGAAAAGTGTATTCAACCATAGATGTGGATTATTGAGGATTTTGGGCATGATGGCTATCATGCACTCCCTGCAAGGACCTTCACCATGAAGGAATTTCAGGAGCTTGGACACTCAGCAATGTTCAATTACCTCTAAAATGGAATGTATTGGATATCAGATTGTGGACTGTGAAGTCTAGTTTTGTTATCATTGCATTTGGACTACTGGTATAATTGAATGAGTTGAATGAGTTTCCACAGGAGTCAAAATGTGGTAGACCATCTCAAATGGATGCATGACGGAGTGAGCATGCTCATGGTTAATGGGCTGACATTGACTATGAAAAGGAGATCTGTATCTACAACAACAATTTCTTGATTCAGTAGGTTTTTGCTATATCAAGCTATCAATTAGGGATTACATAAGCCATCATGTGTATGACACTAACAACTATATACATATTGGATAGCTAAGCCTTTGGGTACTCATTCATTGGTTTCATTTGTGCGTGTATTATCATGTATGATCTGGCAACTAATCTCATGTCTTGTATTTCCTTATTCCATTTGATTGTGGATTTGTTGATGAGGATGATGTGCTCCCCAATGGAACATGACTAGGCTAAGCTCCTATTGTTCAGTTGTCCTGCAAGTCTCCAGATACTGATTTCTTGATATGAGGTCAAAATTTTTGTTAAAACATGAGCTATCTTCACTATAATGGTTTGAAAAGATTTAGAAAAAAAAACATTTGTATGCATATTTCTCTGTTCTCTAGAGGTGAGTGCTGAAAGTAAGGAAGAGATCTTCTACATACATTATTGCACTAGTTGTCTTGCATCTTAATTGTTATGTATAGAATTGATGAACTAGGCTTTCCAAATGTTTTATGTCGAGAAACTTTGTAAACATCACCGTTCAGAAGAGGATTGTGCTGAAGCTATAATTCATTAATGTATGTGTAAAGAGTAAGAGAGGGCAAAGTAAAAGTCTGGAATTTGGAAATACTCAAAAGAATTTGGCTTTTGCTTGTGATTGGAGATCCAAGCCTTTCTTGCATCAAGGTTGAAGCAAAGCCAAAGATTGAAGTACACCTCGATGGAATTTTGGATTAAGCTTTGGACATGATGGTACCATCCAAAAAGATTTGGATCTACTCGGGAGAAAAAAAGGGAGTGTATTTACGCATGTTCATGTGTCTAGGATAAGAACAAGCTTGCCAAAGAACAATCATTTAAGAAACTTTAACTGCATAAAAGCAAGTTTTTCTCGAGTTCAAGACTTACTTCAACCAGATATTTAGTTTACTATCTCATAGATGAGCAGGTTTATGCATTTCCTAGATGTCAAGTTTATTGGCATGTTGTTAAGCACATCTTTTGCCACTTGAGTGGTACTTGGCTACTTGGATTATTTTATCCCAAGGGGGGGTCACTATCACCAAATTTACATGCTTTTTTGACTCTCACTCGACTGGTTGCTATGACACTCGTGTGTCCACCAGTCATTTTTTCTTCATGCTTGGTAGCTCATGCATATCTTGGTTGAGTAAGAAGCAGCCTAGATAGAAGAACGTTGTAGAACTTTTCAATGCTTCCAACATTTTGGTCATCATATCTACACATTGTTGTTGAGTGGATACATTGAGAGTTCACTTTCCTTGCTTGTCATTTCCTCCCTAACATGATAGTGGATTCTGAATGTGTTTGATCCTAGCATGATAAATTGGATTTGCTGCAAGATGAAGTGAGCTTATATTGTCTCTAAAGATATGATGAGTACAAGACTTAGACTCAAATTTGAGTACACAGTCTTGATCCACACATATAGTGGATTGGTCAATCACACATTGTAAGTTTGATCACATTTGTAAGACCTAAGAAGTCTGTCTTCGTGCTCCCTGTGTACTGTGTTTTCTGCGTATTTTGAAGTCTCTATGCGGACTACCGTGTGCGGCGTTAGGGACTCGATTTTCTACTTTGAGGATATTATCATGGAGCTTGGGAGAAGGAGAGCGCACTTGGTGCATCACCATCAAACTACTTCACATAATATATTCCATAGCTTTGGGAGAAACCTTTTGCCATCAACCTTGCTTTCTACCTAGTAATGGAACCATCTAAATTTCTTTTAGTTTTATAAACCTATTTATTACCTATCACCTTCATACCTTCTAGATTTGGTACTAAGTTCAAACTATGTTTTTCATCAAGTGCCTTGAGTGTGTGAACACACTAGGACTGCTGGGGCACTTTTTCCCTTTTTAGGAGGTTCCCCCCCAGATTGTATATAGCCTATAGCCCTAATAGGTTACACATCTTTGTACATTCTACTGCTAATACATTCAGTATTGTCTGTTGTGCTCCAAGCTTCTTCTTCTTCCTTGTCCGGTTCACGTGCTTCCGCAGACGTCTAACTCCAACAATTGGTATCAGAACAGGTCGCCGCTTTATCTAGGGCATCATCGACACTCCTCCGATTAGTCTTAGATTCGCATTGTAATTTGGTGAGCATAATCAAGGTGATTAGGAAATCAAAATTGCTTTGCTTTGTGGTGCCAAAATCGGAATCTGAGTTCGTTTCAACCTTCGAATGTACTACCACAGCGCTTGTGCAAGCTATTTCATGTTTTCATGCCAAAGATATATATAGGTTTTGGTTCGCCAATATAAGCATCTCGAATTCTACTACAGGTCTTGCAAAACTCATCAGGATAGTTTTGTTCAACTTTTTTAGATAAAATCATTTTTTTGCATCAAGGTATTTTAGTTAGTGGCCATGGCTAAAAGTAGTGATGTATTCCATATGTTGGTTGTTGAGGATAAGTTGGATGGTACCAATTACCCATTGTGGGCTTATATGATGTGATATGTATTGGTTGCAAAAGGATTGTGGAACATTATGGAGGGTCTTGAAAAATGTCCTATTACACCTGCAAATATAGGTATTGAAGCTGATGCAAATGGTGTTGAAGATGCTGATATTCTTCAGATTCATGTTCGTGCTATGGTTTTTGTTGCAACTAGTGTAGAGAAACTTTGTTGGGATGAGAGAGATGCTCACGCACACGCATTGATATTGTCTATCAAACGTGCCATTATTCCTCACATTCGCTCTTGCAAAATAGCTAATGATGCTTGGGATAAACTTACTTACCACATTGTACTAGGCTAGGAATGAAGCTCATGTTGGTTACATCTGAAAATAGTTGGAGAGTAAGCATATGAATGAAGGTGATTCTATGGACATTTTTTTGACAAAGATCAAGGATTTGAAGGAACAATTGATTTCTGTTGATGAAGTTATACCAGATAGCTCACTTGTGTAGACCATTCTGAATGGTCTTCCTGATTCATGTCAGAATTTTGCTTCTACTCTTCGTTTGATGATGAAAGGTAATCAAAATGCCTTTTCATTTGAAGAGTTAGTTTCTATTCTACTGCACAAAGATCAGTTTAGGCAGAACATGTCCATTATGAATCTTGCAGATCAAGCTTTCCTAGCTAGTCAGAAGGGCAAAGGCAAATGGAGCTCATCTACTAGTAAGCACAAATCTGCAAATGCTACATATTCGAAGAAGGAAGACAAAGATGAGAAGAAAAAAAAAATTATTTTGCAAATACTATAAAGCAAATGATCATGTCATTAACACTAGTGTTGTACCAAAACAGGACACTATAGTGTCCTTTTTTCTAATAAATAAAAAAAATCACACATACTAATCAAATAAAATTTTGAAAAAACCTTAAATCCCCATAAAGATCTATACCTAGATGCTCTATAAAAAATATATATTTTAAAAAATAACCTTTTTTGATAACTCAAAATATACAAATGATTGAATATGGTTGAGAAAAACTGTTTTTCTATAAGTTTATATATGAGAAACAAGAAATATCTCCATAAAAAGATTTTTCCTCCTATTGTAATCATTTTTCTAATGTTAATTTATTGTCATATAATCATTTACGACAAGTCTTGGGAACTAGAAAAATCATTTTTATAATAAAAAAATAGTACAATATAGGGTGCTCATTATATAGTTATACACTTTAGCAGCCTTCTATATGATATTGATTCATAAAAACACTAAAATGGTTTGTGTTTTATCTCAAAACCATCATATAGTAGAATAAAGATATGCTACATGTCTTTGAACCAATAATTTTGTATGTATCTCCCATACCACTAAAAATCTCAATATTTCATTGAATGGCCATAATCCTCTCTAACGAGAACAAAAATTTATCCTAAAAAATTAGGTTTTCTAAATGATATAAGGTATATATTATGAATCAAAATAATTCTATAAGCATTATAAACTATTTTATATAGAAAAAACTAGCATGCTAACTTTAATCATGTAGCATATGCAATATTTCCTCATAAAATGACCTTTTCTTAGCGTAGAAAAACAGTGGTATTGTTTAACTTGAAGAAACGACATAGAAATTCGACTCCTAAGGTTGTCAAAAAAATATTTCTAGTTGTAATAATATCAAATAGTATTTTGATAACAAAAAATGATGCATGTTCATACCATCACTTTGCAAAATAATTCATAGATGATAAGACTGTCATATCGCAAATGAGCTTCATTTTATGCCATAAACCTAGTAAAATTCATTACAAATCTCTAATTATTGATAGAAACATGTTGGCATATTTAAAATAAAAGATTTTATTGCATTTAGACCAATGAAAATAACAAGATCATGATTTTAATAAAAAAAACCTCTAACTTACAACATTGTAATTTCTGCGCCAGTATTGAAATTAGCATCATAAAATTAGTGAATAAATATTAATTTTTATATACTTTAATAAAAACTATATTTTTTTAAAAATATTCAATCCTTATGCCAACATGTTGCATAGTTACATTTATAAATGGTTTCTTCTAGTAATCTAAAAAATTCATCAAACATTGACTCTTTTTCAGGACACTAAAGTGTCCAAGGACAACACTAGTGTTAAGAGCTGTCCAAAACTAGCTATTAAAGAGACAAAGAAGAAAAGAGGCTTGAATGGTTGTTGCAGAGGCCTCTACACTGAAAATAGAGTATGCTAATCTTGTGTAGAATGAAGAATGGGCGTTTACTACTATTTGCAATTTTGAACCATCTTCTCATGAGCAGTGTATGTCTGTAGTAGACTCAGATGTCTGGTATTTTGATAGTGGGGCAGCCAAATATATTACCTCGTAGTGGAGTTTCTTCACTTCACTTGAGCCTGTCCCTACAGGGAATACTGTCACATACACGAACAAGTCCTCTTATCCTCTTATGGGAGTTGGTAAGATCATTCCAACTACTGTTGATGGTAGTTCTTTCACTTTGTCAGATGCTTTGTTTGTGCTAGGGATCAAGAAAAATGTGTTATGAGTTTTAGCATTAGCCAAGATTGGCTTGGTTGTTATTTGTTGATGATAGATGTACAGTTCATGATCTGTCAAATGGTGACATGATTATTGTTTCTGGCATTTTATGTTGTGGGCTATATAAGCTCATAGCCTATGAAAGATCTGTGAATGATTTGGCATGTGCAGTACATGATTCTCAGGCTATGTCAGATGCAAAGCTTTGGCATGCACGCTTTGGTCATCTGAATTTTGCTAGTTTGCTATGCCTACAGAAATCTGAAATGGTGTCCCCTTTGCCCAAACTTGAGGCACCCAAAAAACATATCTGTGAAGGCTGTATTTTGGGCAAAATGGAGCATTCCTCCTTTCCAAAAGAGGCTTCAGTTCATGTTACTCAAAAACTATAGCTTGTACATAGTGATATCTGTGGTCCTATGTAGACAACTTGTTTTGGAAACTATCTTTACTTCGTGACTTTCATTGATGATTTTTCTAGGCATGCATGGGTATATCCACTCAAAACAAAGTCTGAAGTGTTTATGCACTTTAAACAATTTTTGGTTATGGTTGAAAATATGTCAGCATGTAAAATGGACATCCTTGATTCTAATGGAGGGGGAGGAATATATGTCTTTTGACTTGAATGCATTTCTGGCTGAATGTGGGATAAAACAACAATGTATAGTGCCATATACACCTCAACTGAATGTAGTTGCTGAATGAAAGAACAAGTCACTCATGGACATGGCAAAGTGTATGGTCAAGAGTCACGCCTAAATAACATTGTAGGAAATTGGATGATAAAGTAGTAAAATGTATTTTTGTTGGGTACAATTATGAAAGAAAAGGCTATCCTCTGTATCATCCATAGACTAAATGCATTTTGGTTAGCCGTGATGTTGTTTTTGTGGAAGATGCTATTCAACCTTTTCTTTCATGTACGAAGGAGACATCTATTAGCTCCAAAGACATGTATGATACTTCACTGCTTCTTTTTATAGGTGGAGAATCTAGTGCTGGTCCTAATGAGGCAACTTCTCAGCCATTGTAGGTTTCATGTGATGATGCAGATCATTCCTTTTCTGATGCAAATTTGCATGATGCACTTGTTGATGAGAGGGTTGATATTGAGGAGGCAAAAACTATGCCAAAATGGCTAGTACAAACTTTGCATGATAGCAAATTAGATACACCTTTGTCATACTGTACTCATTCAAGCTCTCATAGTGCCTCTTTTGCCAGATTGCTATTCTATGGATGCCTTTAGTCTCTGTGATGAGATTTAGCCTATTTCATTTGATGAACCATAAAATTTTGAACATTGGATGGCTTCAATGCAATCTGAAATGATGCTATCATGAAAAATGGTACCTGGTCTTCATGTGACTTGCCTCCTGGCAAGAAGGCCATTGGCACTAAGTGGATATACAAGCTGAAGCATAAACCTAATGGAATAGTTGATATGTATAAGGTTAGACTTGTTGCAAAGGGTTATGTGTAGGAAAGAGGCATTGACTTTGATGAAACCTTTGCTCCTACTTACCGAATGACTACTGTTCATAGCATTTGTGCACTTGCAGCTCATCATGATTGGAATGTACATGAGTTGGACATTAGACCAATATTTCTGAATGGTGACTTGCATGAAGAAGTGTGTGTTTTTCATCCCCATGGATTTGTGCAGAAAGGGCATGAAAACCAAGTGTGCAGGTTAAAGAAGGCAAGCAAGCACCACATGCTTGGTATG
>CM035426.1:91841701-91861701 GCA_020310875.1 Ceratopteris richardii
TATCTATCTATCTACCTATCTACCTATCTATCTATCTATCTATGTACCTATCTATCTATCTATCTATCTATCTATCTATCTATCTATCTATCTATCTATCTATCTATTATAGATTTCCAACAACCCTCCATATTGAAGGTGGAAGTGTATTGTAGGAATATTGGGAAGACCATCTAATAAAGTACTATCCAAATAACCCTAAAAAACAAATCAATTTTGCTTCTCCTTTGAAATCATATGGGTAGTAGAGACTAACAGAGAGATTTTTGAATCAACAAATGAGAGTATTAGTGAATCAGAAGAGGATATGCAATTCAAAGTACTCAAAAGGGCACAAGCATTGAAAAAGAAGGAAAAACAGAGTGATGAAGAGTCTACCAAGGAAGAAAATCAAGGAAAAAAGAAGAGGAATTCTTGGAAGAAGAGAAAAGAGAAGGAAAAAGCTCAAATGCACAAGTTGCTACAAAAACAAGAATAGAAAGATCAATTAGCAAAGAAAAATGAAAAAAGGAAAGACAAGGATCTTTGTTGGCAAAGCCACTAACTAATCAAAGGAGAACACTATTAAAACAATATCAAGGTTGAAGGAAGGACCTACAATGCAAAAACATGAGAATGAATATCCATACCAAAATAAGAAAAGAGAAGATTTTAATGTGCAAAAATTGATTCACACTTCATAAAAGATCATGGAAAGAGATGAAGTATTTAAGGAAACAAGAATATCGAATGATCAACTCAAGAAACTGTTGGAAACAATGGTCAAATACGTACAAAACCTCAATTATGACCAGCATATGACATGTTCATTGTAGCTTTCTTCAAGAAAGCGCACTAGGAACATTGGATAAAGCAAAATACTTTCACCCGTGCGACCCGAATTCAACCCCTTCGTGGTGCAATGCGAACACAAAACAACAACGTGATATTTCCCGGCAATGATTTTGCATAGCAATTAGAATTTACATTTATTTTTCAGCCATTCGTTTAGCAATAATAGCTTTTTTTTCATTGTTGCTTTTGGAGGATCATATCAAAGCTATATAATGAGGCCAAGGGTCACGGTTATCACATCTTCTCAAGGAGTTCTACACTTGGCGATAAAGGAGGACGTCATCTCAGCGAAGTGTTCTTTTACACTTGGACAAGTTGTGCTCTACATCTGGAGATGTTTGGAGGAGTTCGTGTCAGCCAACATACTATGAGTAAAAATTCTACATCTGTCCTCACTTTGTCATTCACTAGTTTCAGATTTAGGATAATCAAAATTCAGGTTCATTGTAAAACTATTCTAAACTGTTCATATTCTCCATATTCTCTCACACACAGACTCTTTGTATCTCTTAGGCACACAATTTCTTGTATCTAGCTTCTATTTCTACATAGATTCAGGTATTGTCAATTTGTATCATATTTACACATTGTAATTTGACATTTTGAATATACGTTACTATATGTGAGCGTTGTAGCTTACCATACACTTTGAGAATATTGTCTAACTCTGTCTGTCTCTCACTCATCATCTTTTTGAGTCTTAAGGTGTGCATGCTAAGGTTCATGTGTTGGAAGATCCTAAAAACTTGTGATTTGTTGTTATTGTGGCTCCCTCCACTTCCAACATTTGGTATCAAAGAATAGTTTACATGCACCCTTAACGCAATGAGTGACTATAGACTTGAGAATGAAGATAAGCTTAAGGGAATGTTATATTATCCAATGTGGAGTTTTATGATGATGGATCTATTAATATCAAAGAACGTATGGAATATTGTCAATGGCACTTACCCATGGCCAAGAAAAGTCAAAGAAGATGCTACTTCATCTTCTAGAAGAAACCTTGTTCCTATTTGTACTCAACAGGAGGTTAGTGAAGAAGAAGAAACCACTTCATCATCAAGAGTACATACGACTACCAGATTACTTCATAGAGAAGTGCAATCTAGATGGGACTCAAGGGATGCACAAACACTTTCATATATCGCAATGAGAGTCAAGAGGTGTTACAGTTAATGTCTATGTGAAAGGCTAAATGGACTTTGGACACTTTTATATGTGTTTTTTAATAAAACATATAGTGGCCTCGTCAACCACAGACTCTAATGTTCAACCGCATTTTTATGACCTACGAAATCTATGTTCGGGGTCTATGTACTATGTGTTTTCAATGTATTCTGCACCCCTATGTGGAGTATTGTGTTTGACGTCAGAGTTCGGATTTTGTGCTTGTATGTGCTTTTGTATTTTTGAGTTTTCTTGCAGGTATAGTGCTCCAGAGCATCAGGAAAGCTGCAAAAAGGTAAGAAAATCACTTTATGTCAAAAAATGCCGACTGTGTCAGACCATCGCGATGGTCTGCCAAGTTCGGAATTTGAGGTAAGCAAGTTCACCACGCTGTAGAGCATCCTTGCGCATATAGGAATCCACACTTGCATTTTAAAAATGCACATTTTGGTGGACCATCACGATTGGCTCACGCCATCACGATTGTGTCACACCATCGCGATTGGCTCACGCCATCGCGACGGCTCGGCAGGACCATCGCGACGGTCTCACACCATCGCGACGATTCACTTGAACCATCGCGACGGTCCTTGATCATCGCGATGACCCCGTTGACCCCACGCCATCGCAATTGGCTCATGCCATCGCGCCGATGCTGCAACGTGGCAAGCTAGACCATCGCGACAATACCCTCATACCATCGCGACGCCTCAAAATTCAAACCATCGCGATTGGCTCAAGCCATCGTGCCTCCTGACCATCGCGATGGGCTCACGCCATCGTGATTGTCATGTTGACCATTGACTGACGCCATCGCGATTGCTCGCCGTATAGACCATCGAGACGGTTCATTCACACCATCGCGATTGTTCACTTCAGACCATCGCGATAATTCGCACCTTCAGACCATTGCAATTGTACCACGCCATCGTGACGGTTCACCTGAGCCATCGCGACGGTCCCAGACAATCGCGATTGTTGCAGACCATCGCGATTGCTCACCCCAAACACAATTTTTAGGGTTTGATTTTTTGGGCAAATTTGGGGGTATTTTTTGAAAATTTTTGGGTGATTACACTCATAGGAGACCCCTTACCTCATATTTGGAGAAAAACCTGTTCGCCAGTTTTTACCCCTGAGGGCCTGAATGCTCTTATCTTCTTCATCCAAAGTCCGTTTTTTGAGAGGGGGCATTAAAAATTTAGGCCAAGGAGAAAGGGCCTTTAAAAGTGTATATATTCAAGTGCTTGATCATCCATTTGAGGACTCTGGTCTAATATTGAATTTTACAGGTCTAGCAAGGACAATCAAGGGCAATCAAGGCAAGGCAGTAAAGGACGCAACACTTGGGAAGTGCGACTTCTTGGGCATCAGAGCAACCAAAAGAGCTGACTAGAGGTTGGAAGATACTCAACCCCCTTAGTCAATTATTAGCTTAGGCTAAACGATAGCATTGTGGATTAGATTAAAGATGATTGGAACGATCCAGAGCAAGAGACTTAATTTTTCAAGTCCAAGACTAAAGCAAAGGTGTGTGATACGAAAACCTAAAGGAAAGGACTTAAGTCTAATGGAACGAGAACTCAAAAGTACCACAGAAAGTCGATTCCTGACGCTTACAATACGACAAGACAAGAATATAAAGGAATTTACAAAGAACCAAGCAATAAAGAACAAAGAACCATTAACGATCAAAAGTACTAGGAAGTAAATTCATGAACCTTAGATCGAACAAACACATAGGTAAGTCAGATCGACGAAGCCTTAGATCATCAGAAGCAAGTGTAGGAACTACTGCATGATCTTGGGCACATCAATTGAATAGTGGTTACCCCTACGAGTTGAGTTCAGATACGAGTGAATCAGAAATGGCTTTTAGCACAGAAAGACCAACACGAGGGTCAAACGTAGCATATTTAAAAAGACCTGAAGGATCCTATAGAAATCAATTAGAATTTCTCCGAATCAACCGCTTAGGTGCTCGCATCTATGAGGATGGTTTGCGAAGACAAGTGGTGCAAATGCACAACCCTGATCAACCCATTGGATTGGAACATCTAGTGGTGAAATTCGAGAGAGACGCATACATAGAAAAGCAAGGAACGATGTACATCTTAAGTACTCAGTCAAATAATACCAATGAGTTTGACGTAATTCATTTAGAGACGGAAGCTAAATCCCAAGGAAAAGAACCAGTAGGAGAAGAACCTAGGACACCTAGAGGGAAATCTGTACTGACAAGAGTACTAATCCCAGAATGGACCCCTGAGGACAACAGAAGCATAGAATTGTTTGTGAATAAAGAGATAGATGAAGCATTTTGGAGGTACAGAATGGAACAACCTAGTGAGGTAGGCTCCATCGTAGTTTACGAATTTAAGGACCCAGATACACCTGGAAAGGTTGTATACCTCGATGAAACTTCAGAAAGAGTATTTGTAGTGCTAGACCACGCTAGAAATACATACACATGGAGAGGTGAGTTGGTATTCCCTCCATCACGAGCTAACGTAAACGCGAGCCAACAAGGGGCTCGAACATCCTCAGCCCATGCCAACCAAAGGGAGAAGAACAAAGAAAGACCGCAAATAAGTTTCAATCATCCCCTAGGGAGAGATAGAACCACCATAGACATAGACAGAGTGGATAGACAAAGAGAACCTAGAATACCAGGTGGTAGAGATGATTTTCCTCTACCTAGACCACGTTAACACGCAAGAATATTAAGACCCACTCAGTTAGTAAAATCCATGAAAAACTACTTTGATGGGACAGGAGATCCTTATGACCATGTTACAGAATTTAAGTAAGTGCTCCTAGCAGGACAAGTAGAAGACATGTTCATGCAATATAACGCATTCGGACTAACGTTAAAGAATACTGCTTTAACTTGGTTCCAACCATTGCAACAAAGGCAATTCAGAGATATCCATCACTTTTTAGAGTCATTCATCACGGAATCCTCTAAAAGTGGAATCAGGCATGACACGTCTTCATTGATTCATAGTTTTAAACAAACCCCTCAGGAAACAGTTAGACTTGCAGGACGTAGGTTTAGACAATATGTGGAGAGATGTCCAATGCAAGAGTTACCCTCACAGGCCAAGTAAGTTTCATTGTTTTTAGATGGCCTCTTGAGCTCTAAACTATGCTCCTATGTATACTTGAAGGAAACCCAAACGCTAGAGCAGTGTGTAAGAATTTGTATAGACATTGAAGATAACTTTGGAGTCGAGTTGGAACTCTCAAAGGTCTATAAGGACTCAGATTGTTCATCTCTAGCATCTTCAAAACTGTCTAGTTTGATAGAAGACCTAGCAGAAAAAGTGGCCCAGAAACTAGGAGTTTCTAGTAAACAGATGCCTAAGTTGACAACAAACAAACGTTGTTTCACCTGTGGCGGTGATCATATGACAAATGTGTGTCCCAATGCAACACAACTGCAAGCCAACCCTAGTGGCCAATACTATACAATCGAGAGAAGATACACGAATCATACGACCCAAGACTGCCCATACAACAAACAAGCAGTAAGACAGAACTACCTGCAAGCATACCAACAGCCAGGTAGGTATCAAGGTCAATATAATACTCAGCCTCATTACTATAGGCCTCCACAGAACTATCCTTATCAGGCTCAACAGAGACCACAACCTATACTAGCTCAGCAGCCACCCCCACCAGCTAATGTCATCTCAGTTAAATATGCTGCTGCAGAAGAGAACCTAAGTAGGGCTTTAGTGCCTTTATCACCCGAACTCAAACAGTTTTGACTCTACTCATGTAGATAGTCCACCTGCATATTATACAGAGTCACCCGAACACGTGGAAACATATCAGTACGATAGTCCACCATTGGAACCCAGTTGGGTGCCCGATTACGCTAATGTGATGTACACAAACCCAAATCCACGGCCCCAATTGAGATAGCAAAGACCACAGGGCCCTAGAGGACCATGCTTTAGGTGCCAAGGAGATCATTTCATAAAGGATTGTCCACATCCTCCGATAGCATGACAATCACAATACTATAATATACAAGGATTTTGTGCCGATTGTGGCAAAGAGCATGTCATCAAATATTGTCCTAAGAACCCTACGAATGCTTCAAATGTGACACCGATTAATGTGATAGGTTTTGTGCACAATGCATATGGATCCAACCCTACATACGTGCCTATCCAAGCTATAACAAGAGCCCAGGCGCTCTTACAGAACCAACAGTTTAATCATGAGAAAGTAGCCGGAACTAGTGAAGCTAGAGAATCTAGCAGTAAAAAGACGAAATCTTGGAAAGATTCCAGAGAAAGGATTAAGAGAAAGTGGAGTAAAAAGATAACTGAGTTGGAAGGAAGTTTAAAGGAATCAAGAGCTAAAATCCTAGAATTGACCTCACAAGAATTAAATCAAGAGAACCTAGCTCAGAGATCAGGATCAGTTCTAGTGGAACCCATACCAGAAAACCTAGACATGATGTTTCGTGCATATCAGGCTAGAATAAAAGAAGGACCCTAGATAGCAGGTAAGAATTACCCATGAGCAGATCTAGAAATTGAGCGGACTAAACTTTGCATGAAGATGGTAGAATTAGCACAAGCTATGTTTGAAGCCTCTAGATATCTTAATTGGAACAACATGGCAAAACCTGAACTACACTTTCAAGGACTAATGGAGAGGCTAGAATACTTGATAGAAAGCAAGGAGAAAAAGAACCCACATAGGAACCCACATGACTCTGAGACACATGAAAGAAATACACCATCCCTGTGTCAAGTACCAAACATAAAAAGTCAAGACAACCTGTCTTCCATACATAGGTATTCACATGAATTTCTGAGAGAAATATAGGAAGAGAAGTGGAGAAAAGAACAAGGAACCCATCCTCCTATTCAAGAAATAGATGACTTGCAAGAGCAATTTCCCCAAGACATTCCCTCTATCTATGATGATGTAGAGGAAGCACAACTGAGTGAACACACAGGTTTCGAATCCAATTCTTTGCAAGAATTACCTCAGTTCACAGGACCTTGGGAAGCTAAGTCTATTAGCATGAGAGCACCCACGATAATAATGAGGAATGAAGAATCAGTAACCCCTAGAAACACGGAAGTGGTAAAGAACACTATGGTACAGTGTCACCTCACTCTAGAGGAATTGCTGAAGGTCAAATCAGAACTGTGGAAACATGTAGCAAATCAATTCCCTGAGCTTGCTACTACTCCCTCATAGATAGGAACACACAAGAAGGTACCAGAGATACCCGTAGAAAGGATCAGAGATCTAAGCGAAGGAGAGAAAGGTAATACTTCTCTTCCAATAACCCATCAAGGCTACACCACAAAAGCCATCTTAGATTCAGGAGCCGGAGTAGCCATTGCTACCACCGCTTTGTGGAAACGTTGGGGTAAGCCAACATTAAAACTCACCAGGATGAAGCTACAAATGGCTGATGGACATATAGAGAAGCCATTAGGGTTATTAGAAGGCATATCTCTCATCACTTGTGGTGTGGAGTTTGAGCATACTTTTGCCATTTGTGATTTTGCAAAAAATCATGCTTACGAGATGATCTTAGGACGACCATTCATGCGATAGTTGCAAATCGTACAAGATTGGGGAACAAATTCATTGTACTTGCAACACTTAGGAGTGACTACAAAAGTCAATCTTAAAGACTATTCACATCGAGACATACCCCCAATACAATGGAACACCATCCATAAGACACTGGTAGAAACGGAGTCGGTATACTCATTAGAATCAGACCCCTCATGGTTACACGAGGACACTCATTTATGGATGTGTAAAGTAGCAAAACGAGAGGAAGAACGGTTAGAAGCCAGGATTTTAGGTTCAGATTAACATCCACGAACCCTTCAAGACCCAGCTTACACACCTGTAGTATTTCTAGATGAAGAATCGGAACCCCATGGTTGGGAAGAAATCCTAGCAACCATGGATGTAGCCATCAATGAAGAACAATGGACACCCCACGATGGCTATGACATCTCAGTTTTCACGATAGAGCCAATCATGTATGATTCAATTATATAGAATGTGAACCAAGCACTGATGCATTTGAGGATGCAAGTGATTTCAATCTAGAGTCTATTATTATGGACCCACCCTTTGCATCAGAGGAAGAATATCTGTTAGCTCACAAAATGGTTGGTTTTTACGTGCTAAGGTGTTGCTATTTGGCAGAAGAAGATGTTTGATTACAGGTACTTGAAGAGTGATCAAATGGTTGAAGGGAGGTATTTGCAACTACATGACGACATCACGATCAGAATGAATTGGAAACTTGATACTACTGTTGGTCAACCAATATCAGTTAATATTGGGCAGGAGGATTGATATTTTTTTTAGAAAAACTGCCGCTGTCCTTGTTTTGCTCAAGGAAGCCACTGAACAAGGGAATTGCAGAAAGGCGAATTTCTATATGCTGAAGCTGTAAACAAGGGCTTATTGAGCATAACCGTGCTTCTAGGCTATGCCAAACATGGACACTATACCAAGGTTCTTACGTGCTTCAACCAAATGCAGAGAGAAGGTGTGCTTCTTGATGCAACAACATTTATGTATTTACTGAAAGCTTGTGGGAATCTTAGGGCAGTAGAAAAGGGGCAGCGAAGTTCACATTGAGCTTGTTAAACATGGGCATCTAAATACAAATCTTGTTCTTGGGAATGCCCTAATAGACATGTATTCTAAGTGTGGTGCCTTGGAAAAGGCACGAATGATTTTCAATGAACTCCCAACACAAAATGTTGTATCTTGGACAACGTTCATTGCAAGATATTGCTGTCATGGTGAGGGTGAGAAAGCTCTTGATCTATTCAAACAAATGAATCATGAGGGTTGCCACTGGATGCAGTGGTGTGGGGATGCATTCTTAAGGTCTATGGCAGCATAGCAGCAGTTAACGAGGGTAAAGAAATTCATGCAGAGATTGCTAGAAAGGGCTTCCTTAATGAAAAATGTTACTATTGGAAGTGCTTTGGTGGACATGTATGCCAAAATTGGGGAACTTGTAGCAGCACAAGAGGTTTTTGATGAGCTTCCAGTGCACAATATTGTTGCCTTGACTCCTCTTATTGCAGGATATGCCCTAGATGGGCAGGGTGAGAGAGCCCACCACTGCTTCAAGGAAATAAAATGTGAAGTACTCTTTCCAAATACAGTAACATTGCTGTGCCTGCTGAAGGCCTGCTCCAATTTTGGAGTAGCTGATAAGGGAAGAATGGTGCATGCAGAAGCCATTCGACAGGGGTATACTGGGGAAGACTACATTTTTGGGAATGCGCTAGTAGATATGTTATGGCCAAGTTGGAGAGATCAAGCCGCAGTCATATACCCCAGCTTTGGACACTTCAAAATGGCCCCTGCTTCTCAAGAATTACGATAAGCTCAACGTACGTACAGGACACTACACGCCAATTCCTACGGGTCTTAATGTGCAAACTATTGTTGGAGGGATCGAATTCTCTGTTGACTACTTGGTTGCGAGGCCAAGATCCACCGAAACTACATTTTCTATATTATTGGGGCGACCATGGCTAATGCAAGCTGATTGTGTACATGATTGGAGGACGGGGTTTATCACTATTGGGCCCAAAACCGATCGAATACAAATGCAAGTGACCCCTAAGGAAGATGCTAAGAAAACGATTCCGATCAAAGAGCTGGAAAAGGAGGTCGCTGAAAACGATGTGCGTGAAAAAGTACGAGAAAAGTTTTCTCTAAAAGTAGAAAATTACAAAAGCCTTTTGCAAGATGGATTTAACTTACAAGCAACAAGGCGAGGTCAAACCAAGATGGGTGAGTATAAGGTCTCACTAGTCTACAAGGACGACTCCGACCAAGAACTGCTAGGATGGTTGTCAGGTATAGGCGAGGTTGAGTGCTACACAACGCACATCGACGATGGCAAAAGTAAATCCAGAAGAGAAAAGTGGTGTGTGGATCACGATAGTCCTAGTAAGGAAGTAGTTGATCAAAAGGAAAACCTATGGAAATGCAAGGATAAGGAGAACCAAAGTGGTTACGAAAAGAGGAATTCTAGACATGAAGGACTTGAGAAAACTCATGCATCGGGCAAAGAGCCAGAAAAGGACATAGTGAAGAAAGTGCTTCGTACAAAGAATACGAGCAAGAATGGCGATGGCCTAAAAGAGTTAGGATTGACTCGTGTTGAACATGCCATAGCTATTCAATCGAAGGTTGATGGGGACAGGTGCCAGGATAGCGAGTAGAGCATACAAGGGCCGACATGTGACTACGTACGGAGAGGGCTTCGAGTGAGACGTTGGGTGATGGCAATTTTTGCATGATTTGGGTCTTCTTACAAGAAATGTGCAAGTGGATACGAGAACAAAAAGAGAGGCTTCCTCTATTTTAGTAAACAACTTACTTTTTGTTTTCAAGGATCATAGGATTTTTTAGACCAAGTGTGTTACTATACGGGAGTGCTGAGGACTAAGCGACCGATGGCTGACCAGGTATACCAGAGTGCTCTGTTCGACCTTGTAGTATATTTTTCAGATCAAGCGTTAGAAAGCATGGAGATATCGGTCGAGAGCTTGCAGATAGACTATGACATGGAGGAGGCACACTTGTACGCTTTTGGAATCAAGGTTTAGACATTGACTTTCCATTTCTTCAATTCGAAGCATATCTACTTGGTTGGGTTGGATATGCCGAGGACCGATACTTCTACTACGACAGCACAAGGGAATTGCCTAACGAGGTAAACGATATCTATTGGGCTTGGGCAAACCAATTGGTCATAGGCAGCGATGAAGAAGCTCTTGAGGCGGAGCTGGATTTGCCTTCCTAGAGAGCACTGATTTCCGGGAGGTGGACGTGGCTAGGTAAGAGAGTCTCGAGTCGGTCATACAGCATAGTCATTGGAAGAGAGGCATCACGAGGGAATGAACAGCTAAGTTCCAGTTAGTTAGGTTCTAGGTAGTCAGGTATGCCATTTGAGTTTCTTGTCTGAGGAAGTGAAGACAGCAGAAAGATTGATCTATCAGGAGTCTGTTTTGGTTGTGTTTTTTGTATGATTGCCGTGTGGGACAGGTGGGGGAGCGCTCCTTTTTGCCTCTCCCTAACTCTCAGGGTTCTTTTGAGGGGAACAGAAAAAAAGAAAAGAAAAGAAAAAAGAAAAAAGAGAAAAATACAAAACAAAAAGAAAAGCAAAAACATCATATCTATATGTGTGCCAACACGCTATGCCGGGCTAGTAGGCGAGCAGAGTCCACCTGGCCGGGTGGTCAGGACTGCGAACCGACGCTAGTTTCGCCATAGGTGCTGGAGTTTGTGTGTGTTTTGGTGCTTCGCGCCACAGTGGGTCGACAGGTGAGTGGCGCCATCTCGATCGGGTGGACGAGACCACAAGCCGCACTCGGCTTCGCTATGGGCAAGTCCTTTCGCGTGTGTTCATACATTGTGTATCTATGTTGTTGCACGCTATGCTGTACCGATAGATGGGTGGAACGAACCTAGCCGGGCGGTTAGGACCACGAGTCGCATCCGATCGCCACATAGGCCAACTCGTGTGTAAATAAATATAAATAAGAAAAAGAAAAGAAAGATTTTGTGTTCCCATCCCTGAGGGGGAGAGACAGAAAGGAGGAGGACGATGATCGTCCGGATGGGTGTGCCATGCATGTATATGTTTTCATGATTTTTTTTGTGATTGCTGATAGATCGATCTACCTAACATCAACGCCAACGAGGACTGGTATTCACATGTGTATTTGACTTACTTGCTACCTGCTCACTTTATTTGGCTTTTCTATTCTTGTCAACAGGTTCTTTCTAAAGACGGCAATGAGGTATACCACTCTAATTCTTTCACTTGGGTCATGTTCTATTTTTTGGAGATGGTCTTTTTTTGATTGCGCGAGTTCGGTTTTGTGTCAGACTTTGTCTTGTTTGCATATGATTAGTTAGGAAGGATGCCTATATGCATGCGGATTATACACGATGATTTTGGTTTTGATACATCTTTTTGGTACTTACATTTTTGTTGAGATGTATGAGTTAAAAAGTGCAATGGGAAAGAGGAATTCCGTCTGGCATGTTTATACATGGTATGTCTTTTTTGTGATGATTGAATTCTGTTTTGATGGATAGTGCGGGAACACAGGCAAAGGGCAAAAGGAAAAAGAGTGCCAGGGATGGTAAATAAGGTATAGGGCAAAAGGAAAAAGAGTGCCAGGGATGATAAATAAGGTATGAGGTGATCGAGTCGATGAAGTGGTAACAAGGATGTAAGTATGGTTCTTGTGACCCTATGTCTAGAAATGGATAGGTGAAACGAGCGTAAGTATATGGATATGGTTGAGAGCATGGTATGAGGCATGGTTCATATGTGTGGTTGCATAGACTTGCATGTGGCATGATGAAGAGGAGACGTGAGGTAAAGAGGAAGTAAAAGGCAATTGCATGAGTACATGGAAACGAGTTGGTTGGCAGGTGGCTTTCTTGGAACGCATGAAGAGATGAGTGAGCGCAAGTAAGAGTGTGTATGTGCGAGAGTGTGTAATTCATGATGTGGATATGTGTGTGCATAATGGAATGTGCTTGGACATGGGAGAGCATAGTCGATGTGAGTGAGAAATAGGAGAAGGGAAGTGAGCATGATTTATGTGATCAAGCGCATGTGTGGATAAGGAGCATGGCATATGAATGTGAAAGCGTGTCAGTAATGATAAGCCGGTTAGATGTTTTCGAAGAGAACTAATCATTGGCTTGAGTGCAGGCACACATTGGCTCCTCGAGGACGACTTTGCGAGCAGAAGAGGGGAGTATGTTAGCTCAGTAAAGGGTCAGTTTTTATGCACTAATGTGTTTCTATCTGGCAGAAAATCTACTTGATTGTAAGTATTTGGAAGAAGTAGGTAGGACATTGGGGGATAAATGTGGCTCTTAGCAATGCCTTGGTGGACATGATATTGCCAACGTGAACTCAACAACAAAGTTTGGTACATTTCAAGTAGATGAAGTGGGGAGGTTGCTCCCAGCGCAGTGACCCTAGCCAACATGTTGAAGGCTTGTGGGGAGGCTTAGATACCCTTCTCATAAATCTCTGTTCTGTGCAGTCTTAGGATGTGGGACTCAATTACTTGCCTCCGTTACATTCATTTTCATCTTTACTTTGGTTGGATTATTTTATCCTTACAACAGGAGTGCTTTATATATTGCTTTGGTTATTATATATGTTTTGAAATCTAGTGCACTTCATTCTATCGGCGATTTGGAGGAACAATTTGCAGGCCACTATTACCATCGTGTGCAATTTGATTGTGGCTCTTCCATTTGGTACTATTGTGGTTACACTTTTGATATAGACTCGGGACACACCACCATTGTGAGTGTTGTGGAATTTTACGGGAAGAGCAGTAAGCTGGAATTCAAGGCACCAGGTCGAACACTTAAGGCTGTCCAAAGAATGCCGCCCTTACCATGCTGGTGGCAAGAGGAGTAAAGCTGGGGTACAGGGGTAGGGCGGTGGGCTGCCCATCTTTTGTGAATTCAGACCTAGCAACTAGGCAGGGACCAATGGGCATCTGGTTACTGGTACACAAATCCCTAAAATTCTTTGAATCCTTTGCTCTACTGAGTAAAACGATCTTCGATTAGGAGGACCTTGAGACATTGACTTCGAGGGACCCGAATCTCACGAGCTTATGTGTACTGATAATGATCATCTCGTAACAACATGTACAGAAGGATCATATAATAGTATAACACTCTAACTCATCATCGCACATCATCACGTAGCATAGACACATAGCAGGAATGTAACAAAATGCATCAGCATCTAACCTCTGAAATATGCATGCTTGCTAATTCCGTGTTTCCCCCCCCCCCTTTCACCTTATTCTCCAGCAACACGGTATTCTTCGGCCATGTTCACAAAGTCTAATTTGCACTCTCCTTCTGAAGAACTTCATTTGACCAAAAGCTTTGTTATAGCAATTCCCCATCGCTTTGTAGATCGCTTCAGAGGCTCAACTCCCGTTCTCCTCCCATTGAGAAACCAAACAACATCTCCTCCCCCCCCCCAAGGTCTCGTCTCTGTGTCTCGATTGAAGCACATGGTGGCCTCCTCAACCTCTTCGTTATCTACGTAGCCTCCCAACTTCTGTATATGCTCCTCCCGGTTGCCCACCTCCCAAGTCCCTTTTGAATCACAAAGGCCTGACTCCTAAGGCTTCAGCGGGTCACCCCCATTAAGCGTTGCCTAGCTTCCCTCGACACTCGACAAATCAAAAGAGGACTCCTCTGGCTGTTGTTGCTTGCCAGCCAACGAGAGAACAAGCGCGATCCCCCTTGAGCTCCCCGTTGCTACCTGCATACATGAGAACAAGAAAATGAAAAAACACACCTCCTTTGATACCTCTTATGATGAGTGATAAAAGCAGCAGACAATCCTTGAGCCAAGGAATGGTCATACGGCCATCGATGCCATGTCTGGGTCCTGAATGCTCAGAAAAGAAAAAAACCCCAAAAAACATTCACACTCCCCCTGCCTTCGCATTTGTGTCACAATGGCAGATGTGCCCCCATACCTAACTGTAGAAGTATA
This sequence comes from Ceratopteris richardii, assembly GCA_020310875.1. NCBI lineage: Eukaryota > Viridiplantae > Streptophyta > Polypodiopsida > Polypodiales > Pteridaceae > Ceratopteris > Ceratopteris richardii. Next base: position 91,856,301 of record CM035426.1, read on the forward strand.
CACAAATCCATCAAAATTTCCATGAAAGTAATGACATTTCTGACTAAATGGGCACTGACCCGAATAGATCTCTTTGCACCACAACACGCATTTCCTTCCCTTGTCAGTTAGAGACCATGGAGATGTGCATGAACCCCCTTCTCTATTGTCTTGAGCAGTTCCTTCTCCTAAAGCAATACTGGATTCGACTGATGATAATATAAATGCATATTCCTTTTTCGTGATGCGACATAAGCTTGTTCTCCTTCATAATAGTTCACCAGCAAACCCATGTCCAGTGCCGTGGAAGAACAGATTGTCTCCTCATCAAAAATCTGAAGGATATCATATGGTAAATCACCAAAGGCCTCATCCAGTGTTGAAGTTATCTTTGCATACTGACACTGAGAGAGATGCTCTCCATGTTCTTCAAAATACACACAACATGACCCAAACTGCTCTAGCTCTCGTGATGGGGCTAGTTCTTCATCATACCAAAACTCTCAAGAATCCCCTCGTGAAGCTTCCGAAAACTTTCCCCCCAGCTACCGTTATCTCTCTCTGAGTCGACTCCCTCGCCTACAGACCAAATGTTTCTCCCCCTCTTTCGAGCACTTGCGTAGTGAACTCTCTTCAGTTGCCCATTGCTCTGCGAGAACCAACCTGCCCCCAAGACAGCAGCTCCACCCCGTGGAAGAGACACGCCCCCACCCCCTGTTCCTGCATGAAAATGAAGAAGAGCCCCCTTTCAATTGCTCTTCATGTCCCAACTAAAGTACATAGTAGTCTCCTCGACCTCCCTTTGACGTCTGCACAGAGCACACACAAAAAGAAGGAACAATGCCTCCCCTCAATGGTTAGAGCAGCCCCCCCCTTTTGCATACGGAAGAAGACGCCTCCTCTTGGTGTGGCACACCCCGAAAAACAGAGAGAGGGCCCTTTTCCACCCCCACACTTTTTACTTAAGTAGCCAGCGTCCTCCTACAATCGGTCATCTTCAACTCTTTATGGTCACACTGCCACGAAAATCCATGGAAGGATTTGATTTTTAATGCTCACTTGCTTCCAATCTAATGTCTTTGGGTACTCCCCTTGTCAGGGGTCATCAAGCCCACTTAACTCAACCTTCCATCTATTTAAACCCACCTGCAAATTCAAAAACCAAAATCCCCCACAAGATATAGATAAGTCAAACAAGTTTTTTATTTACAAAACGAAATTACCCCAGGAATGTTTGGGTTCCCTGACCCAATAATTCGACAAAACTTAGGTGCATTATACTCCCCCCTTCTGCTTGCGAAGTCGTCCTCGATGAGCCAATTATGTTCTTGCACTCAAACCATTTAAGTCACTGACAATACATCAATGCACATTCACATACCTCATATTTATTCTGCCTCTTTCCACTGGCTTACCTGCAACCACACTACATCAACATCCATTAGTCATAAAAAATCAGTCACTTAACTTACCAACTTTGTTCATTTTCTCACATCTTCACCACCATGTCCACTTGTCTACAAACTTCATCAAACATTAGAACCTTTCTTAATCAAATATAATGTCAGAATGGAAAGAACACAAACACATCACTCACATCACACATGCAAGCTAGTCACACATAATATACATGCGAGCAAAAGACATGTCCACATTCCCTCTCATCACTCTTCTCAACTATTCGTTCAACACGTCAAGAATCTCTATTCCACATGCATACTCAACACACTTTCCACACACAGCATATATATGTAAGCAAGTACCATTCTTAAATTCCCATTTTTTGATGCCCTACCCGGCTATACTACCACCTCCCCAATTCTTCTTTCATTTCTCATCGAGTCCTCCCGTCTATTTTTCATGACTCTTCGACCTAGGGTTTCCTATTCCCACTCGCCTTCCTGTATATCCCTCGTTTTTTTCTTGCTCGCCGACTAGATCCTATGCTAGGTCACCACCACCTCTCCCTAACTTGATGGATATACGGCAAAGACCTTTCAAGTCTAACGTCAGATCACCTCGACAAGACCACTCATCGTCAACGCGATTCCGAACTTTACAAGTGGTTGCACCACCTAAGACCCAAACTGAACACTTCCCAAGAGTTTGCAGATAAACAAAGCCACTATCATGCTTGGATCCCTCAATTCCAAGTCTTCCACAGACACGTCACAGCCAAAACCCTAGCCGAGCTTAAGCATCGATTCGACATGCCTCATCAGGAGTCCACACATTCCCAGATCCCCACAACACATACACATATTCCCATCCGAGCATCATGCTCTCTCACGGAAGTTAGGAAAGCGAGGTTATGGACGTATGATCATTAACAGACTCTCGACAAGTGGAGCAGTACAATTAGCCACCTTAGAAGGAGACATAATGCCTAATTACATTAGTGGCTGTAGAGTCAAGTTATATCAGGAACCTGTTACTGAGGATATGCTTAGACGACTCACATTGGCAAAGAAGCGTGAGGAGGAAGAAAATAGAATATGCGTTGAAGCTCAGGCAGAAGCTATAGAATGCATTAAGCGCACGAAGTTAAGAAGACAAGGACTAGGGAGAAAACATTATAACCATCTCGAAACAACATCCAGATATCCCATGGCCATGTGTCAAGCAAAGTCAAATACTCATCCTAGCATAGTGGATCGGAGACCATTCATTACAGTCAAGCTAGAGCACGACAACCCTTGCCAAGAGCTCAAGCCTTTAATTGACTCAGGTGTTGTGACTAGTGCGATTAGATGGTCCCACTATAAGGACTGATATTGTAGCGCATATGACTGTCAAGATCTTTGACATGATGCAAATTGTATTTAAAGTCTTTGACAACGATTGGCTCAATTACCCGTACTTCACTCCACCCACAGGACCCCAACCGTTGGATACATGATGGCAACGATTCGTCACTGGCTCCCCCGCTTACGTAGAATGGATGATATTGTAGCGCATATGACTATCAAGATCTTTGACATGATGCAGTTATTTGCCCGTGAACAGATGGTATATTCCATGCATTATCGACTCCCACCATCAGATGAACCGCAACCCAAATTTGGGAGAAACTGGAGGCAGATCTGGCCCGAGGCATTCGAATATCAGAGCACATCCTCACTCAAGACCTCCTACAGAATTACATCCGACAGATCCCGCAACAAGGTTCTGTCGAGGACAACAGAAGCGAGAGGGAGGGGGGTGTTGGCAATAGCCAGAGGCATAGAAGACACAGAAGCATGGCATAGAAGACGCGGAAGCATGTGAAGATAGAGCATAACGAAGAAGCAGGGAGTCAGTCGAATCATTTTTTCAAACAAATATGTTTTATATTACTTTTTCAAACACTCAACAGTGATTTTTATCACTTTTGTACCATATGTAACAGAGAAAAATCCTTTTTGTAATTTATAGCTCCATTTTGTGCAAGCCGAGGAGTCCTCGAGCTTGAGGAGCTTAGGTAGAACGAGCCTACAAATTTTGGCTATTTTTATACACTATTTACCCTTTCAAATAGCAACTAGAACCTATTTTTTAACTATGCCGGTCACTAGATGTGAAAGAGGTCAAAACTAGTCTAGAATCTATAAAAAGAGCTAGAGAGCTCATTTTTGGGGGTTAGCTTGTTTGAGTAGAGAAGAGCTTAGAGATACTTTGAGCTTGTAAGAGTGCTCTTGAGTAATAGAGTTGATTTCCTACCTTCCATTGTGTCTTGCTTGTCTCTTTGTTGTGTGTGTGTGTGTATGTGTGTGCATCTCTATGCTTCTCACCTTCACTCTCACTTCGTCTCATATTCACGATCTTCATATCACTCCTATCTCTTCTGTGGATTGACATTAAAGAGGTGGAGCTTCTTAACATGGTCCTCACCATTGTGCTAGAGCAACAAGTGACTATACAAGCCTTTATTCTGCTCAAACCCCTCGGAATCGGTCCACTTGGATTGCTTAGAAGCTACAAAGGTATCTCTAATTGATGATTGTATGCTCTCATCTTTCCGAGCTCTCTTTCACTCATGCACACCCTACTCTTCTCACTCTTCCACCCAAATACTTACACACGCACTCGTACGCTTAACCTTCACATACAGAGTTAATCATGCCATCGTTCATTACACTCTCTTCCTCTCTCTCTCTCTCACTCACACACATACATATGCAGCCTCCTCTTTCCCACTTACCCCCTTTTTTCCACACACTTTCAAACATGCTCACACACTTTCTTTCTCCATTTCTCACATGGGAGCTCCCCTCCTTGGGTAACATGATTAGTCAAAGGAAATGTGTATGTCGTGTGCAAGAGATGACCTTGTAAATACCAAAAAAATGTTCTCTTCACTTCCCCCTCTCTATGCATGTCTGAGCGTTACCACATCGAAGTAGATGTCCTTCAAACTAGAAATGTATGCCAATTTGTATTTATATTGTTGTTTCGTCCAGGTCACTTTCTATCCGGAGCTCTGCAGGTGTTTCTTAACACCTCGATGGTTCTGAAAACGAGTCAGGGGTTTTTTCAAAGCATGCTACAATTCCCATAAAAATATGAATCTTTGGAAATAGTGAGGAAGCATGTCCATTAATGCTCCAGATCATTTCAAAACCCGACTTTAAGTTCCTCAACAATGCATAGTTTACACCATTTATGCTTCGCTGGCACAGAGAATACAGACTTACACTTTGCTTCTCTCGATTGATATATACATAGTCAAGACACACGTGTTATTAGATAAAAAATTATGCAGCGCAACTTTTTAAAGGTAAATTTTAAAATGCACCTAAGTCTCCCTACAACTTCCTCCCTAAGCAGACTTGAGGTATCAGTCTCCCTATCTTGATTACAGTTACAGTGCGCTGGATCATCTATGTGAAAGATGTCATCATAATACATGTTAACCTGCATACACTTGACTCTCATCCAGCTACAAAGCATTCGATTGACTGTGAAATTTATCATGTTATCATTGCGCAAGCATTGACATAAGAAGTGACGAGAATGTCCTAAATGTAACCCCATGCATATTATCGAGTATGAGACAGGTGCAAGACTTGACTAGCCATGGAAATAATTTGTGTACCTGCTAACCATCAATCGAGTCTATGTATGCTAACAAATTCAAATCAAGATTCAAGGGAGGATTTCCTCTTCTCGATTACCAACGATACCTCTTGGGTTCACTCGCTTCCTCTTCCTCCTCCTTTTGGTTGTTGTTAGCTCCCTTCCAACCTGGATCTTCGAGACCCAAGGATAAGTTGTGCCCTCTACAGAAACACAATAGCCATTACGTGCGGCCTTTTTTCTTCAAATCTCATCTTCTTCTTGCTGTATGAGCCAAGAGAAGACTCTCCCTTTGACACCCTTTATGCCTCCTGTCTTCTCCCTTCGATCCTTGCTGTGAAGGAACCAAGCGACACCCCTTTTCGAC
>CM035426.1:91869201-91909201 GCA_020310875.1 Ceratopteris richardii
TTAGGCACAGTGAACCATCTATTTGAGTAAGGTGCAAAAGATGGCTCTAAAATTCTCATGTTTATCTTCTCCTTAAGTAGTTTCATTAGCTCAGGTAAGTGAGCCTTTGGAACTGGTATAGGACGAAGATTCCATGGAATATGTGGAATAGTAAAGATTATCATGGGTGCAACTAGCTTATGATCTACACAACCAATCTCATGAGGATACATAGTAAAGGCTTTTCCATGGCTATGTATGACTCCCTCAAATTTATCTCTCTGCTGGCAAAAGAAAGTCATCTCTACCAATTTTCACCTGTTTGATTGTCTCATCCGTGAATGTATGTCCTATGTTTTTCTTATCCTGAAGAATTGGATCATTTTTCACATCAATAATTTTTTCATTACTTCCTTGAGGTAATGGTTGAGCTATGGGTTTGATTTTTTTGTCTACAATTTTGTACTTTGTTTCAACTAAGGCGTCATGTGTTTGGTTAAATTCTGAGCACTTGTCAACATTGAGAGCATACTCTTGGATTAGAGCATACTCATCAAGGGAAGAAAGCAGAATAATATGGGAATTAGAATTTTGTTGAAGACATAACTCTAACTCCTCAAGAGTAGAGAAACAATGAGATGTTTTCTTTCTAATTGACAATCGATTCCTAGGATGATTCACTCCTACTGTCATGACTTGAAGTGATTGCATTCCATCCTTAGACTTAAATCTAGCATAGGTAGACCCATCATCCATAGCTTTAGTTTCCATACGACTCTCACAAATAAAGGGTTGACCTAAGAGAACTTCATAGGAGCAATTATCTTGAATAAAAAAGTGAAACTCTTCTGTGATTCCTCCTATGGATATGGGCACACTAGCACAAGCTCCATACAAGGTAACTACACCATTATCTACAGTTCTCATACGCCATCCACAATCTTTATCTATGGGCCATCGAAACTTATCATAAACTTCTCTTGAAATCACATTGATTTCGGAGCCGGAATCTACTAATGCATTTATGGTGATAGTGTTCTTATCATTTCATATTTTAACATGCATCTCTGATGTACCTCTAGACCAAAATGTTCTTTTAAAGTGACTTTCAGGATTGTTTTCATGATTTTCATGGTCAGGTTGAATAGGTCCTAAGAAATTTTTATTAACATTTACTTCATCATCATCAAAGCCCTCTTCATCAAATTCATCAAAGTTTAAGGCTTCATTCATAGCTTGATCTTGATCTAAAGAATCTTGCATCTCAGTATCTAGATTAAGCGAAAACCTCTTCCTTTTAATTAGGCCGATAAAGTTATCTTTAAAAACAGGCTTTGCAATAGAGAAAACTTGTTCTAAAGACATAGTCACTTGACTCTTAAGCAAAATGTCATCTAAAATCTCCATAGGATCTATTTTTCTCTCAATTTTTGAAATCAAGATGGCTTTAGGTTTTCTCTTTGGTTTCTTTAGTTTTTGCTCAGGGTCTTGTTTTTGTTCATGTTCTCGTGTTTGATCTTCAGTTCGTTTTGATTGTTCTTGTTTATCCAAAGGCTTTGATTCTATTTTTCTTTGCTTTGTCTTCTTCCCTTTTTGTTTCTCCTCTTGTTTTTGTTCATTGGGTTGTGATTCTTGTTTTTTATCTTTGGATTGTGATGTTTCTCCCTGCTCTATGATTGTTTCTTTTCCCTCTAAGGTTTGTTTTCGCGTTACTCTTCTTTCACTAGGCTCAGCTTCATCTCTTTTTCGTTTTTCTTCTACATTGGATATGTGAGAAATAAGAGATTGATCTTCCATCGGTGATTCCCAAGCCGTTATTCTCCTAATCTCATCTCGTGCTCTTACTCAAGCCTCTATGGAAAAGTCACCTTCCTTTGTGGGTTTACTTAATTCTACTTGTTGTTCATCAAGAGCTTCTAGTTTCACTCCCCTAGTTCCTACGTCCGTTATGGTTATATTTTCATAATGTTTTTTCATTTCTCCCTTACCATAATTTCCTTGCAAAGGTAGCTTAGATCGATAGTCACAGATTTTTTTGTCTATGTCTATTACTAGTTGTTGCTCCTTAGCAGCATTCAATAGTTCACAATCTCTCACAAAGTGCTCTAACGAATCACACCAAGTACACCTACGAGGGCCACGCATGAAACCATTTTGATTTTGAGGATTTTGATTAGCTTGTGGTGGAAAATTTTGAAATTGAGGATTTTGTTGATAAGGTATTGCTTGAACAGGATAATTAGGATTTTGATAAGGCAATTGATGTATTTGAGGAGCTTGGGGAGCAACATGTGGTACTTGAGGTGCAAGAGGAGCTTCCATATTATACGGTTGATGATTTTGAAAATTTTGATTTTCAGGATTTTGAAAAGCTATTTGTGAAGCTTGAGGATACATGTTTTGATACATTTGAGGATTTTGCACATGAGGATGAGGATTTTGCATTGAAGGATTATGTATTGGAGGAACTTGATATGCTTGAGTAGGAGCTACTTGTGGATTTTGATTGGTAGCTATAACATGTTGATTAGGCTCTTGAAAAGACATTGGGCTCATTTGATTTTGGAAAGTTTTGATGTAATTAGATTGTAAAGCATCTATAGTCTTGGCCAAATTAGATTGTGTAGCAATAAGACTTTCCATTTGCTGAGTGAGAATTTCCACTTGAGATTGTTCAACTACACTTTTATTTGGCTCTACTTTAAAACCTTGAGTAGGCTCCATCATTTGAGGAATAGGAATAGAGTCAAAAAGCATAGCATGGGATTGTTCTCTAACTTGCTCCTTAGTTTGTGGAAGGCTAGCTTGATGAAGACTAGTTTGCTCATAAAGCATGGATTATCTTTGATGTCTATGGGCTACACCCTCTACTACTTTACACACTTTTTGCCAATTGTCAGTAAGACCATAACGCTTATCTGGTTCTTCTAATCGCCGTTCAACTTCCCTACGAGTTTCAGGATGAAGAAACTTAAGAAAATTGATCACAAGATCAGGTTCCAAAGTTATCTTATCCTCATCAAGAAGTTGTTCATAGCGTCTAATATACTCATTTTATAAGTGAGTAATAGAGCTACTATGCTTTGGTGAATTGACCCATCGTAAGAATCCATCCCGATTATGATGGCTATAATCTTCAAGATAGAATTCTTTGAGCATCTCCTTTTTAAAATCACTCCAACGAAGACTATCATATTGAGTGACACTGTTTATGATAGAGCTATCAACAATTCGTTCAAAAAATGATATCAAAAGATCTTCGGGAAGACCAAAAATCATAGCTTGCTCTTCAAACAAATTTAAGTAGCTTGTGATGTTGATACCATTGAATTTTTCCTTCTCTCTCAACATAAAAGAGACTATTCTTTGGCCTTGTTTCTCAACAATAAGGGATTTGAATCCTTCCTCCATCTTATGTGAATAAGCAAGTGATGCAGGATGCTCTAGATCTCTCACAAATGCGTTTACTTCACGACGAAGATGTGCACGATACTGTGAGAAATCCAGTGCAACACTAAGATTGATGATGATGAAAAATATAAAACAAAGGATATGGATCAAAACCTCCCAACAAGATCATAAGCAAATGCCACGAAGCATTTCACGTCGGGTTCAAATGTGGAGGTGATCGCAATCCAGGTGGATCGGGTCCGGTCGTGGCACACACAAGGTGTATGAAACTAATGAATGTTGGAAGGTTTAAGGACGTGAAAGTGAAATTAATGTTGAGTATGGAGAAGAGACAGATGTTGAAATGATTATGGGAATGGGAATGTAGGAGTGCAAGTTAGATTGATGAACATGAATGATAAGAATGAAAGAGAACCATACACACAAATCAAATTTGGAAGGAAGAATGGTCCATTGAAGGAGCTTCTTAAACACTTCCTAATTCCAATCCATATGCATAGTCTTCTTTGGATGATATGTATGCATGACGAGAATAGATGGAATCCTTACACATAAATCAATTTTGAAAGGAAGAATGGTCCAATATTGGAGCTTCTTATACACTTTCAGAAACTAATCAATACGTATGGCTATGTATGGATTATATGCATGCAAGTGAATTATGAAGATAGAGTTTACTCACAAACTCAATGAAACATCCTCACTGGTTCAACGCAATATTGCGGAGCCTTCTCACACATAGAAGAAAATAGAAGACATGTAAAAATACTTAAGAGACTGAGAGACGAGACAAGAGACAAGTGACAAGTGACATGAATTAAAAGGATTTGAATTAAGATACATGTATAAGATCGTCATGGTACGTCAAGCTAAGCAGTCTACTGATCAAAGGCGGTTCCGACCTTCAAACCATGACAGTTCAACCGAATGTCACACGTAAAAAGGCGAGTTCCACTTCATTGACCCTATGTATGTCTAGGCTCGTAACGTCTAACTAAAGAAGTCTTAAGACTCATTAAAATCAACTTTAACTCACTCACACGCTCCACCGAGGATGAGTCAAGATAGAGATGCTGTTTTCAAGAGCCTATCCTAGATTGGAGTTCTAACTTAAATTTGAAACTAGGTACTATACTCATACTAGCCCACCTTGAATCCTCACTCGCTCAACCGAGGATGATCGTCTAAGGAAACCGTAAGCTAGCATGAGCCCTATGGATGCCTAACAATGATGCTCTAAGAGTTTGGAGGGGGGTTTATATAGTTTTTTGAATGAATTTGGGCCCTTGGATCTAGAGAAATCAACTCTCAACTCTAGGATCACTACTTTCGATTACAACCATTTGATTAATCAAATCAATGGCTTGGAATTGTTCTTTCTATCAAATCTAATGTAAAGGAGTGAAATTTAGGCGCCTTCATTCTCCACCATTGGATTTGGGGATGATTTGGACCGTCGGATCAGTGTTGACATCAGTTTGGATAAGATAAGCCACTATTTTTGGAGAAAAGCTGCATTATTGATCTTTGATTGTCAAAAAAATCTTCTTTTATGGAAAAACTCGTGGATCCTCCTTGCTTTAAGCATAAGTGCATCTCCACCCTTGAATATGAGCTCATCTTGATCGTACAACATGGCTCAATCAGCTTTCGCCATGTGGTAGCCCTTCAACCCTTCAATTTGCTTAGACTAGAAAACTGCGGTGATCCTGAAAACTGGACTTTGTGCTCTTTGACCCTCCAAATAGGCTTTGATGAAAACGAAACTTTGTAGAACTATGTTTCCAAAGAACTCCTTCAGGAATATGCAAAAAAAACTTCCATCTGAATCTTCCTTGTACAAGTTTGTCTACATTTGGAAGCTTGCAAGGTAGCATTAAGGTCTCTAGGAAGCTCTGATAGCCTTAAAACTTTGTACAAATATGTAGCCACGTATGCTCTTTATACATGCCAAACCATATGGCTAACATAAATTTCTATACAAGAATTTGTAGGGTCAAACTAGAAAAATTATATTTTTAGAAAATGAACATAGCATATCAATGTGCTACAAAATCCATTTTCTGCTAAAATTTGGGCTATAGACTGCCTTTGACAATCTTTACAATATATGAATTTTCATCTAATTTGATGACAATGAAATTTTTGCCCTAATTTCCTAAGCTTGACCAACTTTGACCGTTACCATGGACTTTCTTGATTTCTTTGAAACTTTGTATGTGAGCTTCCTTTGACATCCTTGATGCATCCTGGACTTTTCGGGGAATTTCGGCTACCTTCACCAAATATGTTTTTTGTAGGCCTTCACAAGTGAGAGAGGAGAGAAAATCTCGACGACATTCGCCCCCACTAAACCTGCGGTTCCTCCGAAAACGCCACTCTAGTGTTCCTAAAAAACATAAGTTTCAAGCATCATATTCTTTTAAAGGAAAATAGGCAACAGGAAGGAGAGATTGATGATATGTACATGTACATGTGCATGTACGTACACATATATATGTACGTACATGCACATGTACATATCATCACTCTCCTTCCTGTTACCTATTTTCCTTCAAAATAAAATGATACATGTACACATACACATGTACACACACACACACACACACACATATATATATATATATATATATATATATATATATATATATATATATATATATATATATATATATATATATATATGTGTGTGTGTGTATATATATATATATACATATATATATGTATATATACATATATATATGTATATATACATATATATGTATATATAGTATATATACATATATATACATATACATATATATACATATATATACATATATATATATATATATATACATATACATATACATATATATACATACATATATATGTATATATACATATATATGTATATATACATATATATGTATATATACATATACATATATATGTATATATACATATACATATATATGTATATATACATATACATATATACATATACATATATATGTATATATACATATATGTATATATACATATATGTATATATACATATATGTATATATACATATATGTATATATACATATACATACATATATACATATATATACATATATATATATATGTATATATATACATATATATATATATGTATATATATACATATATATACATATATATACATATATATATATACATATACATATATACATACATACATACATACATACATACATACATACATACATACATACATACATATATATATATATATATATATATATATATATTCTTAGAGTTACACTTATCTTGCACATGTTAATCCAACAAGCATACCATATTTTATGCAACCATATTTTAAGAGCTTAAGTCACTTGATAATGTGTATTTTATGCAAGTGATAGTTTGCAAGCTAGGTGTATATGATGTGGATAATAAACAGTTTTCAAACATGGCTGACTTACTTTCTGAGGACTTCTTTCCAGTTTTGTTTTACCTTCCCGTATCTTCTTATAGGAAAGGGTTCGAGAACAGATATAGATGAGTATGTACAAAATACATTGGAGCCAATGAGTGATCAATAGAAAAATGATCAGTGGAAAAAGTTTCCTAGATTCCTTGCGAACCCATTTAAGGAAAAAAAATCAAACTTAGTGTGAAGAGATGTTATATTACGCTTTGGTAGGGATCTTAGAACATGGATGTGTGGCTAGACAGCCTATCAATTGCCACTCCTTTGATTTTGATAAGAAAAACAATGGGGGAAAGAATGGTGGAAGGTGTTCTTGGTGAAAAGCTCCTCCACTATATAAAGGTGGAGCATCAGCCATGTATACTCAGCGTCAAGTAATTTTCGTTATCCTTCATGCATCAACCATGTATACTGAGCGTCAAGTAATTTTCGTCAAAGTATACATGGTTTATTATCATCAACCATGTATACTCAGCGTCAAGTAATTTTCGTCATCCTTCATGCACATAATCTTCTCTATGTCAAGATATGACACATTTTAAGCCTTTCATCTGTTGATCACAAAAATGAAATCGGCTTAGAAAAGAATTATCAATAGAATGTGTTAAGAATACTTTATCTATGATAATTCCCTCTTTTCTGTTTGCAAATATCCATAACTGATAATCCTCTCTTTTCCGATCGCAATTTCCTAGATATACATAACATTAATCCCATATTTTAGAGCATAGACCCAAAAAGCTTTGAGGGTTGAGTTCTATAGGGAAAACAAATGAGCACTCTATATTTTTATTTTTTTTTCTCTCACCTAGATACGTTGCACCATCAATATTTAAAAGGGGCAATAAAATGATGAAAAATATAAAAATTTGCTAATGTTGCTTTGTAAAGAGATCCAAAGGAGTAAAGTACACTATGTTTTTATTTTTCTCTCACTCACATAGATACATTGCACAATCAAAAATATAAAAAATTGCTAATGTTGCTTTGTAAAGAAATCCCAAAGGAGTAAACGTAGAGAAGATTTCGAAGTGCATGACCACAGATTTAAAATTAATCGAGGTTAATGGAGTGAAGATCAGAACAAGTGATGATGTAGAAATGCCAGAACATCCACCAGCAGACTACCACAGGAGAGGTCAAAGCAGGAACTCCAAGATGAAATGTCATCCAGAAAGGAAGATGGATCCGCCTTGAATTATCACAAAAACCATCAACAAAATGTCTGATCACATCAAAATAAATTTATATCCACCGACTCCAACAGACTGGCTGCTAAGGGAAAACGCCCACCACAATATGTCAATATGAACGTAAGAGGTTCAGAAAGTGAGGCAAATATGAAGCGAAATCAGGGTTGGAAAAGTGGAATGGCAGGGGCAAGCTGACTACAACCACCACTAAGAAGCAACAACCATAAGACCCTTACGATCACCACGCATGCTTTGATAACATGTGAGAAGAACTACCACGAAATGTCAATATAAAGATCTGACGATGCAAACAAAAGGTGAAAATGTAGTTCAAAGATGGAAAACTGAGAAAATAGCACCCAAGAATGCTCCAAGATCATGAAAATAATGGCGTTAAAACTTCTCCAACTCAAATAAAAGAAAACATTAAACGCATCTTCATGATCATGAACCACCAGTATGACAAACCACGAACAAAAACATTACTGTAACTTCAGCAAACTGGACACCAAATGAAAAGAATGGCCAAAAGAACCGCCAAAGAATGCCAACTTGAACACGTAAGCATAGAAAACTGAAGTAAGATCACAGGTCTACATAAAATGTCCAACCAGCACCATCGGTGGTGGTTGAACCCTTGCCCCACTCAAAGAAGGCAATGCAACCAATTGGCCTGCACTGCTGGACTTGATATAGATTTGACAGGGAACATTACATGTGAAAGCTCATGCTAAGAAGAGCACCTAAGTGTAAGTGTGGGATAAAGGCTCGTGAAAGAAGAATAAGAAAAGGAAATACCACGTCAAAAGTGCACATGCAAAAACGAAATGAAGTACACATATAAAGAGACATAAAGAGCTTGTAATTCGAAAGAGCAGGGCACAAAATAGAGAAACTCAAAGAACATGCCAAAAGCATTAATAGCTCACAAACTACAGTGTGTATACAATGATATGACCAAAAATGTAATGCCTCTTTATATAGATTCCAGAAATAAGTTTCACAGGGAAAAACAACTCCATCAGGTAACATGGCAAGTTTCCAAATGTACAACTAGAAGGGTGCTTCAAAATAAATAAGCTTTTCATCTACGAATGTAAAAAAGCACAATAAAGAGAAGCGAATGTATTATAGCATCAATCCTTCAATACAGATCACTGCCAATGTGATGGAAGCACTGGAGATAACAAGATAAAGCACAAATAGTTCACAAACTAGAAAGTGTGTACATAATGATATGAGAAAAGAATAAAACACAAGCCTCCTTCTATAGTTTTGGAAACAAACTTCACAAAATACGTCATGACGTATGGGACAAAGAATATGCATGCTTACATTCTAACTGCTTAAAGTCAGAGAAGATCAAGACAATCTTACCTGTGAACTTTAGTTCACAGCTCTAGATCCTTAATTACCTAAATAAAGGACCATAATACGATAAAAATCCAATGCCTAAAACACCTTTGTACATAACAGAGTGAAGATATGTGAACATTCCACCCCACAGAAGATTTCATTTCTCTAAGTTTACTGGCAAAATGACTTACATATGAATATCACTGATGTTTCCTGTCTCATGTGCAATTGCATATGCAACAGGACTCACATTCAAATACTTTCCATCAAGCATCGAATAATCAATCAGAGATATTCTTCACAACAGATAAATTGTGAAGTGAAAGGTTTGCCCACTCCCAGGTGCTGGTGTCACGAACAGTTCGGTCCATTATAACCTTATGCAGTAAAATGATTCAACCAAAGCCACTGTTGTCCAGAGACTAACCTATAACAACATTTGAAAGGGAGACCTCAGAACAGCTAGAGTAGGTTTGAATAAATTCAGGCAGTAAATAAATGCATCACATTCTCACCAAATGTGAGACTGCTGAAACCCAATACTAGCTTCCCTCATCATACTTCATCATCGTCTGAATGCAATGATAACAAAATTACACTCCACAGCCAGCAATCTGATATCCAAAACACTTGGAAAAAAACGTAATATTCAGAAGTCGCTCTACAAAACTGAACAGAGCATTCACTAAATAAATAAAGACTCATCAACCTATTCAACTTCATGATAAGGATGGCACAAATCATTTGTACGTGGGGAAGAACCAGTATTAAAGGTATTAATACGGTAGAATACTTTTTCAGCGTTCCTATTATGTTTGGAAACCAACAAAAGTAAAGCATCCTTCCAGCCTCCGTATTCTGAAATCAAACATCGAAGTGTCTGCAATACTGTAATTCAGTTCATATATTCCTGTGCATGAGCATCAGAAATACATGCAACTTAACATTATATCCATATGGAGTAACAATGTCAGCTCCATATCACAGTCCTTTACAGCAGTCAGACCCGTGCTAGCCATAAGATTTTGCCTATCATGAAGATGCTATCACGATTCTCTCAAAACAAGGATATTTTCCTTTAAAAATAAAAAACGAAAAAGCCTTAAAAATGCGATATGACCTATAAGATCAAAACCTACCCTGTGACAGATCTGGTACAACAGATGGGTAAGATGAATCAAAGAACAAAAAGAGTGCAAAGACCTTAATAGAAAAATTTAGAAATGGCAGAGCCTCCAGACTTTAGCGAAGACTGGATATGAACCATTTGTACCATTGCATGCCTCCCATTGGCCGCTGCCAAATCCCCTCAATATGGCCCACAGGAAGTACCCTCAACGAGCAGCTCTCACGACAACATGGCATGCATCATTTGACTCTAGAGTTCGGATCATCAAATAGTGGCTGCCTTAGGGCTGTGTGCTATATATCTGATCCAGAAACTAGAATTTCTTCCACTAGAGAGGCAGTCTTTAGGTCTCTATTTCTCTAACAGGAATAGGTCTAGAAATCTTCGGTCTGCATATAATGATTCTTGCAGTGACTCGAAGCCCCCTCTATATGGGGAATAGAATCAGCCATGTCCTATACAATGCCAAAAAATAACACTTAATGCAGTCTCAAGCTCTCTATGAGATAGTGGATATACGGCATCGTAGCTGGTATTCTATAAAAATGATCTCTATCTCGAGCTCATCTGATGATGCATGATGCAATAGCACACCAGAATCCATATAAGCCTGACCTGCTTACAATACAATCTCTATGGTGATGAATATGATGCTTTTTATAAAATCCCATCCTTATCACTGCGTCAGACATTGGCTACATCATTGTCTGCTTGCTGTCTAGCTGAACTACTTCCATGTGAGTTGAGAACAGGCTCCAAGTAGAACTACACATTAAGGTGAACTGTACATGCTTGAAGCAGATTATAACCATGATGTCATCTGCCCATGCCCACATGCTGTCTGTGCACAGAGCCTATTATTGGCTCGGATAAAGTGAAAGCATAACATCTCTATCACTTGGATGATTCAATAGGCTCTACATGAAAGAGACGAATCTGTTCATCTCCAGTAGCAGCAGTTACTACTGCCTGCATAAGGCCTCCCCATTCTTATATGCTACAATATCTGGTATTATGATCCACTGAAAGTCCCCGAATCTGCATCCAAAAGAGCATGACGAATGCCACAAGGATATGAAAATGCCTCAGCTTTGTTCCAGTTTCCTGAGTAGGCATTCTCAAGGCTGTCCTCACCCAGTAATTGTCTACTCAATGCACTCCTGGCCTTGAGTAGGCAAGGATGTTGACGTTCTACTCCACTGCAGACTGATCGATGTTGCACACAAGCATGGTTTTACCAAGGCTGACAGGCAGACCAGTATCATTTGCAAGAGCATGAAACACAACCAAGTTAACTTTGCAGTTCTTGTTCATTGCCTTAGAGTCTTTCACATTATATATACTCCATTAGGGAGAACCACCTCTTCTTTTCATTATAAACAGGAGAATTAAATCTCTAAGAGAGTACATGCATCTCTACGTCATGTATCTCAAACATTCCACCAAACCTTTCAGAAGCTCTTGCAGGCCAATGTAACCCTACGCTCTGTCAAGAGACCATCCAATCCAAATTTGTACAATGCGTTTTCAACTATGACACACGATTTACTCTTCAAAAGAATTCTTCTTTCCTCCAATGAATCGGAACCAATGGGGTACTCTCCTCTTAAAAGCAGCTTGTATACCTTAATGACACCAAGAGGGAACAACACTTCTCTTGCAGATCATGCTGTCCAGGAAGTCATATTCTATGCCCTTTTGCAGCATGTTGCAGCTGCAGCTGCCATGAATGCTCTCACCCACTTATTTGTGCTATCTCAAAATCAAACTCTTGAGAGAAATGCAGCCATCTCTCTCCCACCACCTCGGTTTTGTCGAGGAGTTATTCGGGTGCTTGATAGTTTGTGATCACCATGAAGCAGGTGCCCAAGAGGTAATGTCAAGACCTGTTCATTGCAAATACTATGGCTAAAGTTTCTCGTTCAGTAGTGCTATAATATTTTTCAGCCCTAGAAAATTAAATTCTCCCACAATGCACTGGTTGGTCCTTTTTGAGTTGTGTCAAGACTTCCCCTACAATAATGAGACTTGAATCCACATGAACATTAAATGTCCTAGAACAATAAGAAGAGCATCAAGATGAGAATAGAAAAAGGCGAAAGACTTCCTTTGAAATATGAAAATGAAGCTTCCTCT
The DNA here is from genome assembly GCA_020310875.1 of Ceratopteris richardii. NCBI lineage: Eukaryota > Viridiplantae > Streptophyta > Polypodiopsida > Polypodiales > Pteridaceae > Ceratopteris > Ceratopteris richardii. The sequence continues at coordinate 91,881,864 of CM035426.1, forward strand.
TCCGAAGTCCACCAAAAAGGATAGAGTTGTTCAATACATTGTCATGTTGTATATTTTCTATGCATTATTGTATTCAATCATGGAATTTGTGGAATATATTTGGAGCTTTGCTCCTTACATCTCTTTCATGTGTTTATTCTCTATCTTTGTCTTTCTTTTATCTATCTCTCTATATTGATTGTGCCCCGAAAAACCAACAATTGGCATCACAGCAGGATATAGAGTACACTGAAGATTCCACTACATGTAGAAGTGTCGAAGCTTTGTGACAAGTGCAGATCATGCTCAGTTTTATATTCAGCAAGGAGTTTATATATATATATATATATATATATATATATATATATATATATATATATATATATATATATACACACACACACACACACACACACACACACACACACATACCATGGTTCAAAGGGAGTGTTAAAAAATATACTATAGATTTAAAACCAAGGTCCATGGATTTATGATACATATTAGAACTTATATGTTATCATGTTTGATCTATTATGATGCATGTATTATTAAGCTTGACTCTTGACAAGGCTTTAGCATTTTTGTAGGATTCACAATTAATCAAGATATTCATGTATATAATGTGTTCGTTTACATTATGAATGCCCATGATCAACCCATATGAAAAATGATTCATGATGGAATTGGAATTTATTTTTAAGTTTAAACTTTACAATGACATGCCTAAGTCTATTTGATATTTGAAATTCATGCATGATGTATACCATGTGGCTCGCCTACGTGCATGTAATGATCTATGTCGTGTTAGTCTATAGGATAGTAGATAACGTTTCCTGTATTTTTAGCATTGGATACGTAAAACATTCCCAACAAATATAATGCTCATATTTTATTTTCATTCTTTTAATCTTTCACATACTAAACATTTTTTGTCTTCAATTAAAAATATGTTTTTTCCAACTATGATGCATAACCACATATATATGCATAAGCATATACATGTTCAATCATCCATATACATACACATATGTGTGCAACTATACATTTACATATACATATACATGTACATATAACTACATGTACATGCACTCAAGTCCACTCCGTTGCACTAATACCTCCACGTCATTGAACTATATTGCACTCCATTGCATTATGTTGCACTAACATCACCCCATTCCACTACACTACACTAACATCTCCACTCCATTGCACTACATGCACACACGCACACATGTATACATATGCATACACTCTCCACTACATACACAAGCACACCTGCATGCACATTCGCTGCCAATCCATTAAAATGAGGCTATTGCCTCCACTTCATTATGCTTCTACCTCTGCTCTTGAAGAGACATCACTCCACAACATGTAAGATTGGTAGCAAGATATCAAAAATCGTGTTTTTAGAGGGCTTGAAATGAGGGGCATTACACCTTTGGATTAAGAGAAAAGACCTTAGATAGTGAGAGATTAGGAGTAGACATGAGAATATAGAAAGTCTGTAGTGAGAAGATATGAATCGTGGAGAAAAGGAGTGCAGAAAGGGAGCTAGATTTGCACAAGAGCTTCAAAGGGCCTTCTCACTTGGTTTACTTCTATGTCGATGTCAGCCCAAAGGAATTTTTTATACTCATGAGTGGACTCTTGATGTTTAGAAGGAATTTTTGGGAAGCCTTCAAGGGTCCCAACATTATGTTTTTAAGAAAACATTTCTTGGAAATGTTTCTAGAGACTTCTTTTTAAGTGCACAAGTTTCTAGAGACTTCTTTTTAAGTGCACTCTATCCCCCTAAAATAAATTTGAATCTTCTTTTTGAAAATCAAATGCCAACACAAAAGCTTTTTCGCCGTTTTCAAAATGCTTAGAAAATCCAAACATACCATTATGAAAAATGAGAAGGCTACAAAGGGCCTTATCTCAACAATCTCCGACTTAAAGGCCTTTATAGGTGGCCTAAAGTGAGCTCATGTTACTTGCACAAAAGTTGTGCAACATTTGTTAAGTATTTCCTAAGAATCTTCATTAGCATATTCAAGGAATTACCCATTGTATAAGCTTTGGTCGATGTGGCATGTCCAGGACTCCATCTTCAATGGCTTGTCTAATGAAAAGATTTCTAGCATCAATATGTTTTATGTACATGAAACATGGCACTCTTAGATAGATATCTTGGCACCTTCGCCATCACAATGGACCAATGGTTGTCTATCCTCAAGTCCCATCTCTATGACAAACCTTCTCAACCATGGAGGTCTATGTAGCTAAAAGATATTCAGCCTATATTACAGATAATGCAACAAGCTTCTATAGCTATGATTACCATGATATTGCACCATTGGCCATGATGAAGAGGTATTCACTTATGGATTTGCAAGTATCCACATCACTTGCCATGTCTTCATCACCAAATCCCTCTACATGTACCCCTTAAGTTCTTGAGTAAACACTTCATAACATCCCAATGTAAAGAAGATCTTTCTCCATTTCCTTAGTGGTTTAACAAGATTTTGGGCAAAAAAATTCACTTAGATTTACATATATTGGTAGTGGAATTCTAAGAGGTTCAAAATCATCCATGTGGAATTCCTCTATTAGCTTCTCAACATACTTTTCTTGTGAGCAGTAAAGTAATTTCCTATCTCTATCCCTGCCCAAGAGATACATTTTTCTGAACCCAAATCCTTCAGAAAAATATCTTGGTTGTTTTTTCACATGTGATAATGCATTAGCTCTTTCCTTGCTAAATGCATCCTCACCATATCTAATACTAAGATTATTAGGCACAATTTCATCCTCTTTAGAGGTGAGAGTCTCTCTTTCATCACTGAAGATAACATAGTCAAGGGTAGGAGTATACATGCCTGGTACACTGGTGATTCTCATGGATCGTCTTACCCAATAGTCTACATTTGTCGAAATTTCTTCATCACCTTGTGGAATCTCAAGTTTTTCTTAATTTTGGGGTGAAATTCTACATTTTCAGCTTGCTTTCCATGAGCATGGCACTAATTTTCAACCCTCAATCTGTCAACAAAATCATCATTATGCTATCCATCTTCTTTAGGCTCAAATAAGATAGGTTTATCTTCAACATTTCTTCTTTTTCAGATATTTCTAGGCATGTTTTAAATTTGGACCTTTCCTTCTTGTGTTCACTTGTTTTACCTGTTTCAAGTAATTTTGGGTCATTCAAGACATCATGATGATTGCAAATAATCTTCTTTGACACATGGTCCGAAACCTTTAGAAACTTTTCAACCACAATTGGATTGCATATCCCCTACGATGTCTATCAATTAGCAGAGGCTACATGAGAAGGGAGTACTTTCCCAATTAAGAGAAGAAGCGAATTCCCAACATACTAGCCGTCATGTGTTTCCACGAGGTCATCATCACCCCCATTCCTTCCAAAAAAAAACCCAAGGGTGATGCAAGGGAATAAGTGGAGAGTCTAATCAATACCTCACTGGTGTAGTGGACGAGGTTACATGTAGTTTATGTTGGAGAGGATGATTCAAAGCAAAGATGAGTTACCTCAGATCTTTAGGAACCACTTTATCTGGGACAATGTGGTCCAAGCATATGAAAGACTCTTTAGGGTGTAGGATTGTGAAGTACTCTCGGATTGTACCTTTCAGTGGATTCAAGTGGTTAGCACGCGTGGTCAGGACTCACACATTGATCTAGACATAGCAAACATTTGAACTCTTTCCGGTTGGCGTCTTTGGGTCCGTGAGGCTCCACCGTTATCTCTCCTCCTTTGGGACTTGGGGGAGTGGCAGTGGGACGATCCTCTGTCCTCGATGGCAAGCCCCACTATTCCCTTCTTTCAATACTCTCCTAGGCTTTGATGGAGGATCATCAAGGCACGCAAGGCGATCACTCCTCTTGCGGCTGAGTTTTGGCGGTGGGGTCGGCCCACAGAGGAGTTTCTATTATCCTTTTGGTGTCAGATCTAGGGCACTGAACAATCTCATCGGGTGATCCTCTTTCAATGGTTGGTTGCCCGCAAGAATATTGTTGTTAGCACCTGGATGAGCTATGGGGGCTGGCCTCCAAACTGTACTGGTTGTGATTATCATATGGAGTCGAAGCGGCATTGTCTTTGGGACAGCCCGCAGACACAACAGGTTTGATCAAGAATCATGAAACTTCTTACGTGGCGGACAAGGCCCCATACCATCACTTGGGATGCTCTTGCTTGGGACTCTCTCTTTGACCCGACCCTCAATTACTAGCATGAGGTTGACAATACGGTTATTCTGATTCAAGACAGTTGGATTGACATCACTAAGGACCTAATCTCTCTCCTTCTGATTCACAATACGGTTATTCTAATTGACATATGGTTGAAGCTGGTTCACACCTTGCGTGGGCAGTTGGAACCCCTTCAAGGGGGATTCTGATGGCATCTCCCGATGGCGACGTACCTCTGTGGGACTTATGGCTAGAGCTGGTTCATACCTTGTGTGGGCAATTGGAACCACTTCGGGGGGATTCTGATAGCATCTCCCCACAGCGGCATACCTTCCTAAAGCTTTGCAAGAAAGGCCCCTTCTTCACCACTTAAGGCGACACTATCCGTTGAGCTATTCGCCACCTACCTGTCTTTTCTCCCCTCCCACCATTGCCTTTCCCAAGAGATAGAGTTGTTGAGGGTTTGAGTAGCCATCTGGGGTGATTTTTCCCTTGTATTTCCTTCTTATTCCCTGATTGGGATTGTAGCCTGATTAACGTTTTTTCTTACTAATGGAAGTATCTTTTTGTGGGAATAAAGATAAAAATAAAAATCCCATGCGGTCTCCCATCCTAAAGCTAGGTAGGGTATAGGAGAAAGTCCAAGGCTTAGGTAGATCCTCCCACATCATGGATAAACATCATAGCTATAACCATTCACACATGAAAGAAAAACAAAAAAAATGCAATAAGTGATTGTGAATTGAGAATGAAATGAGATGGAGAAAATGAAATGAAATGAAATTAAATGAAATGTAGAATGGGTTCATCATCATCGAGTGAAAAAATGGGATGAGGTGAGAGGAGATGAAGTGAAATGTATGAAACGAAACAAAAGAATTAAATGAGATGAGATGAGAGATGATGAAATGCAATGATATGAGAATCGAGATGCAATGAAATGAAACGAGAAGGTATGAAATGAAATGATATGAGATATTAATAGGGACTCCAAGGGAGCAAGGGGAAAAGAGTGGGATGCTAGGGAACTAGGGTAGAAAGGGTGATAGAAAGTTGGTGGGGCAGAGGTGGGCTATGAAGGGAAGAAAAGATCGTGGGGGTTGATGAGCAAAGCATGGAGAAATGGTAGGCATTTAGAGGCATCATGCGAGGGTTTGGGTATTGAGAAAGAGACGACCAAGGGAAGATGGGGGGGGAAGGGGGACGAGAGAGAGGGAGAAAGACATGAAATATCATAGTTTCCCTTCGCTAAATGCCAAAATTATTTATGAAACCAATAGTTTATAAATTACAATGAAAAGCTAGAAGTATCAAAAGAGAAACTAAGAGACTAAGAGAAGAGTAGACTAATCGAGATGGAATAGAAATGTGAGTGGATTGGTGTAGTATACCATATTTACATAGATCTTCTTTTCAAGAAAATGATGTGTAGGTAATAATGAAATTTCGTGTTTAGGATATTTTGATAATGTCTTAAAAATTTTGTAGCAATAAGTTTTTTCATTCTCTCTCTTAGAAGTTGTCGCATGAAATATGTGTGTCAAATCTTAGCATGAAGATGAAGGAATTAGAGAAATTGTTGTATGAGAAAAAGGTAGAGTGCTCTTAGTAGAAAAACTTTACCTGATTGAAAAATTTGTAGTTCTTTTGTTTTATGTGTCATTTGATTGCGTGAAGATAAGTTAATAAAGACATTTTTCATGATTTTTCATCTCTCTAGAATTTCTGATTTTTCAAGGCTCAAAAGTGATATTTGGAACAAAATTTGGACCTAGGGCATCTCTAATACTACTGTGTAGATTAAGGAGTTGAACATTTTTGTGTCTCACAAGCTTAAGCTAATTCCTCACCAAAGCTTAAATTTGATGCCCAACCCTAGGCCTCACCAAAATTTGAGGGATGCCCTAGGGATAAAAGTCGGCATCCTTAAAGATCGTTCAAAAGCATGCTTCCAATGTATAGGATAGAAGTATCAACATTAACCCGACTTGTTACACAAGATAGTTGACTAAGCATGCTTCAATTGTATGTAAACGATTTTCTAAGATTTATGTTGTTAAAAAAATGAGTTTTTTAAGGTTGTAACCTGTCAAATGCAATTCAAATATGCAACAGTGAGGCACTTCAAACTGCAATGTTTAGTGGCATTTTGATGCCAAAAATGTGTTTCTTATCCAACTTACTATCCTATAGGTGTGGATGAGGAGAGTGGTAAAGACTTGGACAATGAAGCTTCCAAGTGCTACAACAATGAGTTCTCAATGTTCTCACTCAACTTGCAAAAAGAAAAATTCAACTTTGAAATTTTTGGGCTAAATTCGATACTAGAATAGAAATTATTCACTAGAAATGTGCTCTAGAAAAAGAGAAGAATTTCCCTAAGGTCTACCTTTTGCAAAAATCATCAATGCTAAGGACCCAAAGTGTACATAGAAAGAATGACTAATTGTGACATGCCCAAATTAAATCCTACTATCAAAGGGAAAGAACATTGGCACAATGGCTAAATCTACGCAGGACTTTGGCATACACATACACACACACACACACACATATATTTATATATATATTTATATATATATATATATATATATATATATATATATATATATATATATATATATATATATATATATATATATATATATATATATATATATATATATATATATATATATATATATATGTGTGTGTGTGTGTGTGTGTGTGTGTGTGTGTGTGTGTGTATTGTCGGGGGTGCCTCGACCTTGAATATGGGCATCCCTCGGCATGCCTAAAGCTAAAAACTGGGCATCCTTGATGCCCATTTTGGACATCAAATTTAAACGATGTTCCTTACTGTTTTTGAGTTACACGGCTTGAAGAAGTGCCAATCTATGGTACTTACAAAAAAGGAAAAGAAAGAGGCCATGATTCATCTTATTCATGATCACAGGTTTAAAAAACAGAGATTGGTATGTGGGTTAGAGTGTGTGTTGCAAGGATTTCCTCTTTTTATAGGTTCGATTCTTGAGGTGGACATGAAAAGTAAACATGTGGCCGGTCTCGGAGCCTTGCATGAGACATGCAAAAACACGCTATCCTCAAGCATGCAGATTCCATGACTATATGTCTAAAAAGGCATGATTGTTCATGCAATTCCAAAGGGAAGACCTAAAGACAAAGATTGAGAGCTAGGGATACATATTATGGTGATGCATTGATCACGATTGTTTTCATTCCATGAGTGCATGTCTAGAAAGGCATGATTGGTCATGCAATTCCAAAGGGAAGATCTAAAGATGAAGATTGAGAGCTAGGGATACATATTATGGTGATGCATTGATCACGATTGTTTTCCTTTCCTTTATTGAGATTGGGATTGTGATTGGGATTGAGTGGAGCTCGTGGGTGGTCAGGTGGATGAGGCTTCTCATTGAAGCTATTTGATAGATTTAGTAACAAAGATCAAAATTTCTTGTAAAATCTAGACCACATAAAACTCTCTCTTCTTGTTTCTATGCATGCTTTGCTTTAACTCTGTTTTACTCACTTATATCTTGTTGTGCCGAATTCTATTATTCTATGTAGATTATGATTGAAGATTAAGAGGCATGTTAGAAGTGGTATTAAAGCAGAGCTAGTTTCCGAGACAAGATACAAGCTTTGAAGAAGAACATAGAAGAGCAAGAGAAGCTTATCCGTAGACTAAATGCAAAATTACAGAAAGAAAGATCCAACAAACAAAAAGAGGGTATTGCAAATGCTTTCATGGAACTTATTGATCAGGGTGATAATGATGCAAGCACATCGAACACACGTAGAGCTAGACGACAATGTGAACCTGAAGATGATGATGATGATGATGATGATGATGATGGGGGTGAGTATGTGCTTATGCAAGTGTTGAAAAGAGAAAAAATAAATAAATTTGATGGTGAGAAGAACATTGCAAAGGATCTTGAAGCATGGATCGAGGAGCTCGAAGATTTCTTTGATCTATGCATGCTTAGCGAGGAATTAAAGGGCATATTCTCTAGAAAGAGTATGGAGAGAAAGCAGAGAATTGTTATTGTTCTCCACATTATGGAATGGAGAAGAATGGAATTCTAATCCTTCAAGCAACAAGAGGATGATAAACATAACTTGTCTATTGAAGAATATAAGGAGAAATTTCTGCACTTCCATAAGTATGCACTAGAAGTTTCTAGAGATGCCCTCAAGAGCAAATTTATTGAGGGTTTGCAAAAAAGAACTTTGCTATCAAGTGAAGGGGTCCATATATGTAGATTTCCTTGATGCAGTTGCAAAAGCAAAAAAACTTAAAGAAGATGGAGAAGCTCACTATGAAAAAGGCATCCAAATCAAGGTTTATCTCAACAAAATATTGACCCCCAAGAACTATTTCAACAATAAGAATGGACAGAGATCGACTAATTCTAGTAAGAGTCAAGGACGAAAAACTAAGCCGAAGTAGATTGATACACCTAAGAAACAAGAACCCGTGCATTGGCAATGAGATTCTGATTTCTTGGAGCATGCTTAAAGATTGGGACTTTGCTTTCAATGTGGAGAACAGGGACATCGCACTTTTGAATGTCCAAACATGGCCATTAACCATTCTATGTAGGCCAAGATAGCTGACCTACAACAAGAAATTTATGAATATGTCAAAAAACTTTTAGATAAGTATGCACATGTATTTCCCGATGATCTAGCAAGCATGCCCCCTCCTAGAAAAATTGACCATGCTATACACATTTATCCAAGAAATGAACCTTACTCCAAAGCACCTTATAGGTTCAACATTGATGAATAGAAAGAGCTGAAGCTTTAACTAGATGATCTATTGAAGAAGGTGTCGATAAAACCTATTGTTTCACCTTGGGGAGCATCTACTTTGTTTCAAAAAAAGAAAGATGGCTCATACAAGCTTTGTATTGACTATAGGGGATTGAACAAGAAAACCTTTAAGAACAAGTATCCACTTCTATACGCAGATGAATTGCCGAGTCAATTAAGTGGTGCGAGAGTATTCACAGAAATTGACTTAAGACCTTGATATCATTAAATTAGAGTAAAGTAGAGGATATAAAAAACCGCTTTTAGAACATGATATGATCATTATGAGTTCCTAGTTTTGTCTTTAGATTGACAAATGCTCCTTCTGCATTTATGTGTTTGATGAATAATTTGTTTGTTTCATGAATATCTCGATGAATTTATTTTAGTCTTTCTTGACGATATTTTCTTGTATTCTAAGGATGATGATGAACATGCATTGCTCTCAAGAAGACTTTACAAAAACTCAAAGAACATAAATTGTATGGTAAGTTAAGCAAATGTTTCTTTGCAAGGGGGGAAGTCACTTATTTGGGGAAATATGTTTCTAAGGAAGGGATTCACATAGATCCTAAGAAAGTCAGGACCATAATTGATTGGCCTACACCCAAATGTGTGAGATGTATGAAGCTTCCTTCATTTGGCACAATATGAGAGCACACACATTAGGGAGTTATCAAGAATTACAAATCCTCTTACAGAATTCACAAGGAAAAATAGATACTTCAATGTGAAAGTGCATTTGAAGAATTAGAACAGAAAATTATTGAAAATTGTGTGCTAAAAATACTTGAGTTAGGGAAGCCATTTATTGTTGCATGTGATGCTAGTGGAAGTCAAATCAGATGTGTACTTTCACAAGAAGGAAGGGTAGGTTGTCCATGCACTTAAATACTGGAGACACTTGTTGATTTGAGTAAAGTTTGATTTAAGAACGGATCGTAAAAGCCTTAAAACATATCTTGACTCAAACTGTATTTAACAATAGAGAAAAAGTGAATATGATTTTTATGTTAAATACTTAGCAAGAAAAGAAAATAAAGAAAATAAAGTGACTGATGCTTTGAGTTGTAAAGCTTTATGCAATTCAATTTCTATTGTATCTTTTGAATTCGATATTCAAAACGAATTAAAAGAAGATTTGAATTATGTAGCAACTTGAGATTTTTGTACAAAAGTCCAAATTCTATGTTTCAAGGAAAAATTTGTTTGAAAAATAAAGATTTGTATTGTAATTCTCGTTTGAGCATTTCTTCAAAACGTATTTTAAAAGAGAAGTTTCTGCGAGACTGTCATGATGCACCTTTCTCTGCACACCCAAGTTTTTCTAAGACTTATGCGAAAGTGAAAGCTTCATATTATTGGTTGCATATGAAACAGGTATGTGAAAGAATGTCTGAAATGTCAACGGTTAAGGCTGAATTTAAAAGGAGTCCTCATATGTTACAACCACTAGATGTGCCTGATCAAAAATGGAAATCCATCTCTACAGATTTCGACAAAATTGCATGTGACCAGAAGTGGATATGATACCAACTTTGTTGTTGTGGACTGTCTCACAAAGATGGCACATTTTCTTCCCATGAAGAAAACTGATACTGCTATGCATGTTGCTATACTTTTCATAAAGGAAATTTTCAAGTTGCATGGTATACCTAAAGGTATAATTTTTGATAGGGATGCAAGAATTATGTCTAGTTTTTGGCAACATTTCCGTACATAAAAATAGAATTACGCATGAGTACTACGTTTAATCCTCAAATTGATGGTGAGACCGAGAGCGTTAACCAAGTGCTTGAGGGTATGTTATGTACGTATGTAAATGATAAACAAAACAATTGGACTGAGTATTTACCTATGGTTGAGTATGCATATAATAGTGCATGTCATTAGTCTATTAAGATGACACCTTCTAAAGAAATGTATAGCTTTACTTGTTTGGTACCACATTCACTTTTTATTTCAAAAAATTGGGTTGAGTTATCTAAACACATGCTTGAAAACGGATTTGGAGCTGAAAAAGGTAAAGAAGAACATCAAAAATGCACGAAAATGTCAAAAGTTATATCACGATCTCAAAAAGAGACCCTTGGACTTTAGAGCAAATGACCTAGTTCTTTTGAAAGTGAATCCTTCTAAATCAAATTTTGTTTTAGGAAAAGATTGTCCATTGTCTCCACATTATGCTGGTCCTTAAAATCTTAAACAAAATTGGTTATGCTGCATATTTACTTAATTTGCGAAACATCTTGAAAATTCCTCTAGTTTTCTATGTTGGATTACTTAAAAATATGTTCCTAACGCTGATCTTGTTTTGCACAAGAGAGCTAAGTTTAAGAGAAATGCACTTTTGAGCTTGAACTAGAAGTAATAGTGGATAGGAGAATTATACGTCTTACAAATCGTGAAATAGTTAAGATTAAGTTAAGTGGTTTGCATATCCTATTGAAGGTTCAATGTGGGTTGGTTTAGATCAGTTTATAGAACATTACCCTACTTTGCAACTCTGAGAATAGAGTTCTTCAAAAAGGGGGAGAATTATAATGTACCATATTGAGATAGATCTTCCTTTCCAAAAAATGATGTGTAGGTAATAATGAACTTTCATGTTTAGGATATTTTGATCATGTATGCAAAACTTTGTACCAATAAGCTTTTACATTCTCTCTCTAAGTAGTTTTCGCATGAAATGTGTCGCAAATTTGAGCATGAAGATGATGGAATTAGAGAAAGTGTTATATGAGAGAAAGGTAGACTTCTCTTAGTAGAAAAACTTTACCTGACAGAAAATTTTATAGTTCTTGTGTTTCATGTCTCATTTTATTTTGCGAGGATAGGTTAATGAAGATATTTTTCATGTTTTTTCATCTCTCTAGAATTTCTGATTTTTCAGAGCTCAAAAGTGATTTTTGGAAGCGAATTTGGACCTAGGGCATCTCTAACACAATTGTGCAGATCGAAGAGCTCAACATTTTTGTGTGTCACAAGCTTAAGCTAATTCCTCACTATTTTTTGAGTTACAGGCTTGGAGAAGTGCCATTCTTTTGTACTTGAAAGGAAAAAAAAACAGAAGCCATGATTCATCTTATTCATGGTCATAGGTTTAGAAAATGTAGATTAATATGTGGATTAGTGCGAGTGCGTTGCAAGGATTGCCTCTATTTTTGCACGTTCAATTCCTGAGGTGGACATGAAAAGTAAATGCATGGCTGATCCCGGAACCTTGCATGAGACATGCAAAAAGGTGCTATCCTGGAACATACAGATTCCGTGAGCACATGTTTAGAAAGGCGTGATTGGTCGTGCAGTTCTGACGGAGAGATCTAAAGAATAAAATTCAGATCAAGGGATATACAGATTATGGTCATGCATTGATAATGATCATTTTCCTTTTCGTGATTGAGATTGGGATTGTGATTGCAATTAGGATTGAGAGCTAGGGATATACAAATTATGGCCGTTCAATGATCACGATCATTTTCCTTTTTGTGATAGAGATTGCGATTGAGATTATGGTTAGGATTGAGAGTGGCTCGGGGATGGTCCAATGGATGAGGTTTCTCATTGAAGCTGTTTGATAGATTTTGTAACGAAGATCAAAACTGCTTGTAAAATCTAAACAAGATAATAAATCTCTCTCTCTCTCTCTTCTTGTTTCTACGTATACTCTGTTGTATACCTTCGTAAGTTTAGAGTTATCCAAACTTATGAACTTAAGATAGAGAACACAAACATAAGCACATAAGAAAAAACAACTAAAGAAAGAGAGCAAACAAAGAATAAGATCAATATAAGACATGAAAAATACAAACAAGAAAGAAATTCAATCCAAAAAGAACTTGACTTAACAAATAATTAATATTAATTTTTTAAATATAAACATGCTAAAAAAATTGATCATTAGCATGTATGTATGCATGTACATACCATTGCAAAAAATGAAAAGAAAAACAAAAACAAAACAAAAAATGCATCTTCAACTTCTATGTATATCTATGTATGTTCACATATACTCTGTTATACTTTGTTTTACTCTCTTATATCTTGGAGTGCTGAATCCTATTATTCTGTGTGGATTGTCATCGAAGATTAAGAGACATGTTACAATTGGTTCCTCTCGTTGATAGAAATATACAAGATTTCTGTTATACCTGTTTTAGTCTTTTATGTCTTGTCATGTCGAATCATGTTATTCTGTGTGGACTGTAATCGATGATTAAGAGATGTGTTACAATTTGTATCTCCAACTGATAGAAATATACGAGATTATAGGAAGAGGTCAACATCAACCAATATAATAACTAACACAATCTCATGAGATATAGGCCTCCATCTAAGGGGTAACTCAGCATTAGTCCATGGCAATTGGGCATAGGTTGGTGTCGAAGCTCCTTAATATTCTTCGTGATGAGGGTCATCCTATGAAGTCATGCATGGCATGCCAAGATGATCCAAATCATCTTGTTGTTGTCACTTATGTTGGGATATCCTTAATATTTGTGGATGTTTCTACGCCTATTGCATAGTCAATCAATTTTCTATGACTTGTCATTCATTGAGTTATTTGTGGAAATTCCTATCCAAGTATATTGCATTGTGAATAAAAATACCCCCAATAGTGATGGTAACCTAGGTAGTGATTGGTTGGAATCGATTAGTAACTTGTCATTGAGTTTGCTGATTATGGTTAGGATTGAGAGTGGCTCGGGGATGGTCCAATGGATGAGGTTTCTCATTGAAGCTGTTTGATAGATTTTGTAAGGAAGATCAAAACTGCTTGTAAAATCTAAACAAGATAATAAATCTCTCTCTCTCTCTTCTTGTTTCTACGTATACTCTGTTGTATACCTTCGTAAGTTTAGAGTTATCCAAACTTATGAACTTAAGATAGAGAACACAAACATAAGCACATAAGAAAAAACAACTGAAGAAAGAGAGCAAACAAAGAATAAGATCAATATAAGACATGAAAAATACAAACAAGAAAGAAATTCAATCCAAAAAGAACTTGACTTAACAAATAATTAATATTTAATTTTTTAAATATAAACATGCTAAAAAAATTGATCATTAGCATGTATGTATGCATGTACATACCATTGCAAAAAATGAAAAGAAAAACAAAAACAAAACAAAAAATGCATCTTCAACTTCTATGTATATCTATGTATGTTCACATATACTCTGTTATACTTTGTTTTACTCTCTTATATCTTGGAGTGCTGAATCCTATTATTCTGTGTGGATTGTCATCGAAGATTAAGAGACATGTTACAATTGGTTCCTCTCGTTGATAGAAATATACAAGATTTCTGTTATACCTGTTTTAGTCTTTTATGTCTTGTCATGTCGAATCATGTTATTCTGTGTGGACTGTAATCGATGATTAAGAGATGTGTTACAATTTGTATCTCCAACTGATAGAAGTATACGAGATTATAGGAAGAGGTCAACATCAACCAATATAATAACTAACACAATCTCATGAGATATAGGCCTCCATCTAAGGGGTAACTCAGCATTAGTCCATGGCAATTGGGCATAGGTTGGTGTCGAAGCTCCTTAATATTCTTCGTGATGAGGGTCATCCTATGAAGTCATGCATGGCATGCCAAGATGATCCAAATCATCTTGTTGTTGTCACTTATGTTGGGATATCCTTAATATTTGTGGATGTTTCTACGCCTATTGCATAGTCAATCAATTTTCTATGACTTGTCATTCATTGAGTTATTTGTGGAAATTCCTATCCAAGTATATTGCATTGTGAATAAAAATACCCCCAATAGTGATGGTAACCTAGGTAGTGATTGGTTGGAATCGATTAGTAACTTGTCATTGAGTTTGCTGATTATGGTTAGGATTGAGAGTGGCTCGGGGATGGTCCAATGGATGAGGTTTCTCATTGAAGCTGTTTGATAGATTTTGTAACGAAGATCAAAACTGCTTGTAAAATCTAAACAAGATAATAAATCTCTATCTCTCTCTTCTTGTTTCTACGTATACTCTGTTGTATACCTTCGTAACTTTAGAGTTATCCAAACTTATGAACTTAAGATAGAGAACACAAACATAAGCACATAAGAAAAAACAACTGAAGAAAGAGAGCAAACAAAGAATAAGATCAATATAAGACATGAAAAATACAAACAAGAAAGAAATTCAATCCAAAAAGAACTTGACTTAACAAATAATTAATATTTAATTTTTTAAATATAAACATGCTAAAAAAATTGATCATTAGCATGTATGTATGCATGTACATACCATTGCAAAAAATGAAAAGAAAAACAAAAACAAAACAAAAAATGCATCTTCAACTTCTATGTATATCTATGTATGTTCACATATACTCTGTTATACTTTGTTTTACTCTCTTATATCTTGGAGTGCTGAATCCTATTATTCTGTGTGGATTGTCATCGAAGATTAAGAGACATGTTACAATTGGTTCCTCTCGTTGATAGAAATATACAAGATTTCTGTTATACCTGTTTGCCTTTTATGTCTTGTCATGTCGAATCATGTTATTCTGTGTGGACTGTAATCGATGATTAAGAGATGTGTTACAATTTGTATCTCCAACTGATAGAAATATACGAGATTATAGGAAGAGGTCAACATCAACCAATATAATAACTAACACAATCTCATGAGATATAGGCCTCCATCTAAGGGGTAACTCAGCATTAGTCCATGGCAATTGGGCATAGGTTGGTGTCGAAGCTCCTTAATATTCTTCGTGATGAGGGTCATCCTATGAAGTCATGCATGGCATGCGAAGATGATCCAAATCATCTTGTTGTTGTCACTTATGTTGGGATATCCTTAATATTTGTGGATGTTTCTACGCCTATTGCATAGTCAATCAATTTTCTATGACTTGTCATTCATTGAGTTATTTGTGGAAATTCGTATCCAAGTATATTGCATTGTGAATAAAAATACCCCCAATAGTGATGGTAACCTAGGTAGTCATTGAGTTTGCTGATTATGGTTAGGATTGAGAGTGGCTCGGGGATGGTCCAATGGATGAGGTTTCTCATTGAAGCTGTTTGATAGATTTTGTAAGGAAGATCAAAACTGCTTGTAAAATCTAAACAAGATAATAAATCTCTCTCTCTCTCTTCTTGTTTCTACGTATACTCTGTTGTATACCTTCGTAAGTTTAGAGTTATCCAAACTTATGAACTTAAGATAGAGAACACAAACATAAGCACATAAGAAAAAACAACTGAAGAAAGAGAGCAAACAAAGAATAAGATCAATATAAGACATGAAAAATACAAACAAGAAAGAAATTCAATCCAAAAAGAACTTGACTTAACAAATAATTAATATTTAATTTTTTAAATATAAACATGCTAAAAAAATTGATCATTAGCATGTATGTATGCATGTACATACCATTGCAAAAAATGAAAAGAAAAACAAAAACAAAACAAAAAATGCATCTTCAACTTCTATGTATATCTATGTATGTTCACATATACTCTGTTATACTTTGTTTTACTCTCTTATATCTTGGAGTGCTGAATCCTATTATTCTGTGTGGATTGTCATCGAAGATTAAGAGACATGTTACAATTGGTTCCTCTCGTTGATAGAAATATACAAGATTTCTGTTATACCTGTTTTAGTCTTTTATGTCTTGTCATGTCGAATCATGTTATTCTGTGTGGACTGTAATCGATGATTAAGAGATGTGTTACAATTTGTATCTCCAACTGATAGAAGTATACGAGATTATAGGAAGAGGTCAACATCAACCAATATAATAACTAACACAATCTCATGAGATATAGGCCTCCATCTAAGGGGTAACTCAGCATTAGTCCATGGCAATTGGGCATAGGTTGGTGTCGAAGCTCCTTAATATTCTTCGTGATGAGGGTCATCCTATGAAGTCATGCATGGCATGCCAACATGATCCAAATCATCTTGTTGTTGTCACTTATGTTGGGATATCCTTAATATTTGTGGATGTTTCTACGCCTATTGCATAGTCAATCAATTTTCTATGACTTGTCATTCATTGAGTTATTTGTGGAAATTCCTATCCAAGTATATTGCATTGTGAATAAAAATACCCCCAATAGTGATGGTAACCTAGGTAGTGATTGGTTGGAATCGATTAGTAACTTGTCATTGAGTTTGCTGATGTGAATAGGCAATGGGAAAAACCTTATATCTCGTGATGAGGGTCATCCTATGAAGTCATGATGAGGGTCATCCTAGCTCCTTAATATTCTTCGTGATGAGGGTCATCCTATGAAGTCATGCATGGCATGCCAAGATGATCCAAATCATCTTGTTGTTGTCACTTATGTTGGGATATCCTTGATATTTGTGGATGTTTCTATGCCTATTGCATAGTCAATCAATTTTCTATGACTTGTCATTGAGTTATTTGTGGAAATTCCTATCCAAGTCTATTGCATTGTGAATAAAAATACCCCCAATAGTGATGGTAACCTAGGTAGTGATTGGTTGGAATCGATTAGTAACTTGTCATTGAGTTTGCTGATGTGAATAGGCAATGGTAAAAACCTTATATCTCGTAGTCTGTTAGGCAATAATCTATGAAGTCCAACTTTGTATTGTACTCTCTATGGCATATTTGGCATATCTTGTTCTTTGGTTAAATTTCTTTCTATCTATCAATATCAATGTTTGGTTGATGGAAAGATGTACATACATAACCAATCTCATATCATAATCCATTTGTGTATCCATATATTTAGGCTTGATTACATGATCAATTTCCATGAGTGAGAGAAAATGCTATTTGTAGAAAGCTATCTTTGTGCCAAACCAAGTAGGTTATATCCTAGAATTGAGTCGAATCAAGTCTTATCATGAGTCTAGTAAATTTTATATTTGTAAAAATAAAAAAATAAAAAATAAAAGAGAGAGAGAGAGAGTAAATTATATCTAGGTCCTAATATTGAGTTGAATCAAGTCTTGTCATGAGCCTAGTAAATTTTATATCTGTCAACTTTAGAGAAAGAGGGAGCTCTCTGAACTTGTAATGCCAATTGTCAAGACTACTCAATATAATCAATTGTGCTCCCTTGTCTTCTAGTCTCTCAAGATAACCAACAATCTCATCCACATGCACACCAAGCTATGCAAGAAATAGCACATACCTTTGTTTCATTATTATAATGGATTGATTGAGCCAAGACAAAGGCACCCTTTACAACGTATACTTGGTTCAACCATTGATTTCTATAATGTCATAATCCCCCATATCAGCTTTGTGGGTAACCCAATGGCTTGCAACCTCCACATGAGTTAAGCTTTGGGTGTTGTGTTAGAAGATTTATGTAAGTTAATGAAGCATAGCTAAACCTTGTAGCTATGAGTATGTTTATGGCATGGATGAAAGGACTATTAGTGCTTACACAATTCATTCGAGTCCCAATGTGAAATTCTCTACATAGGGGGAGTAGTATTGCCCTATGTGTTGAGCCCATATCCACTTAGTGTCTCTAATAATCAAAGTACTCCAAGCCCTAGATTATATCTAGGTCCTAGTATTGATTTGAATCAAGTCTTGTCATGAGCCTAGTAAATTCTATATCTATCAACTTCAGAGAAAGATGGAGCTCTCCGAACTTGTAATCAATATTGTCAAGACTACTCAATATAATCAATTGTGCTCCCTTGTCTCCTAGTCTCTCAGGATAACCAACAATCTCATCCACATACACACAAAGCTATGCAAGAGATAGCATACTCATTTATTTCATTAGTATAATGGATTGAACGAAGACAAAGGCACCCTTTACAGTGTATACTTATTCAGCCATTGATTTCAATAATACCATAATCCCCCATATCAACTTTATGGGTAGCCCGATAGCTTGCAACCTCCACATGAGTTTAGCTTTGGGTATTGTGTTAGAAGCTTTATGTAAGTTCATGAAGCATAGCTAAATGTTGTAGCTATTAGTATGTTTATGGCATGGATCAAAGGCTTATTAGTGCTTATACAGTTCATTCAAGTCCCATTCTGAGATTCTCTACATAGGGGGAGAAATATTGCCCCATGTGTTGAGCCCATATCCACTTAGTGTCTCTAATAACCCAAGTACTCCAAGTCCTAGAAGCATTCATCCAATCCCATCTTTATGGTGTTTAGCTCTTTCATTATCTCCATAGAAGTTTCATAGAAGGTAGTATAATGATTGTCCGTTTGCCCATTTAAATCTCGTGGTAATATATAATCTACATCTTTGAAAAACTTCCATACATCATCATGTAGCATAAAGAAGGGAGACTCCCGGGTGTAATGGCTAAGTCAATGTGCTAGGATTAAAGGAGCAAATAGAGCTTGACAAGAAGAAAGATGCAAGCTATAAAAAGAAAGAGAACTAGACAAATAAAGACAATAACTCCAAGTAGAAGACCGACTGATATGGCCTCCATGTGGCGATTGAGGAGCTTCAAATATGCATAATATCTTGTGTGCCACTATGACAACCATTGACGCATATGTTCATGATGCTTCGCTTAATATTCATGCATAGGATATGCATCTCCAAGAGTGATCTTATTGAGACCTTGCTTATTATGAATCATGTGTTTCCCCAAACTTGGATGTTGACTCAATGCATCATTTCATGCGACTCCTATCAAGGAATGTTTCTCTACATTTCATGCAAAGAAATCACAAAAATGTATACCTAAAGAATAATCATGCATCTTCCATTGATGATATTGGTACAATGCATCTTTTGGTGGATGGTGCTAATGTATTTGTCTTGTACGATATGCATGTATATAGTACCCTCTTTGCAAGAGAGTCATGGAAGCTCATCAAAGGCTCTAGGCTGATTGCAAAGGGCCAAAAAAGGAAATCTTTATTGATTGCATGGAAAAACCTTTTTGAGCAAATTCATTCCTTTGGATCAAATCACTTCTCATATGGAACTATGGTATAAAGACTTGGCCACATAAGTCAAAGGGCTCCTCATAAACTCAACACATTGGACAAACTTAATGAGAGAGGCAAAAAATTAGATTTCGATGATGATGTCAATATGGCAAGAAGGTGAAAAGCTATGATGACATCAATATGGAAAGAAGGTGAAAAGCTATTATTATTTTGGTGTCTCTTGCAAGCGTAACATGTTAAATCTTGTTTATTTTGATTTTTGTACCATGATCTCCAAGTCTATACGAGATGCCTTGTATTTTATCTCTTTGTTTTCAACAAAAAGATCCATCCATTAGTATGAAAAAATGACCATCGGACTACAATCCCAATCAGGGAACATGAAAGAAATACAGGGGGGAGAAACACCCCATATGACTACTCAAATCCACAACCACCCTATCTCTTGGGGTAGGCAATGTGCTGAGTGGGAAAAAGCCAAATACGTAGTCGATAGCTCCAAGGAATAGAGTGCTCAAGAAAGGACCTTTCTTCCAAATCTATAGGAAGGCCTATCGCTGCCTGGCAATGCCGTCGAAATCCACTTGAAGGCGGCCAAACTGCCCACACAAGGTATGATCCAACTCCAGCCTAAGTCCTGCACAATCTCGGCCGTAGGAATCGTGCGCCGCTTGAAGATGTGCCAACATCTCGCTCGTCAAATGAACAACATGGTGAGACTTTTGACCAGCTCCCAATATGGGTCACCCGCATTGCTCTAAGGGGAGATGTGCAAGTCCTAAGTGGTGTCAACCTGCCCGTCTTGAATCAGATTAATTGTACCATCAATCTCATGCTCTTAGACAAGGGCCGTGCCAAAAAGAGAGCCCAAAGCAATAGCACCCCAAGTGGATGTATGAGGACTCTTTTGCAAGGTACAAAGTCGAAAGATCTTCCGCCAAACCTGTTGTGCCAATGGGCAATCCCAAAGATAGTGCCACTCTGACTTCAAATGATAACCACAACCCATAGAGTTAAGAGCTCGCCCCCCATAACTCAACCAAGTGCCAACAGAAGTGCTCCTGTGGGCAACCAACCACTAAAAGAGGATCACACGACAAGAGTGATGAGCATCCCATATCAAATGCCAAAAGGATAATAGAAACTCCTCAATGAGAATGCCCCACCGCCAACACTGGCCCGCAACGGGCTTGACAAACTGGTGCGCCTGGATGATCCTCCGCCCCAATCTAGCAAAATACACAAAGAAGGGAATAGTGCGACCTTTCACCCAGGAAAGTGGATGGCACCACTACCACTCTCCCGAGTCCTATAGGAGACGAGATAACAGCTGAGCCTCCCATACCTCAATCGAAGAGCAAATCATTTACCCCTCATTGCCAATCGCAAAGAAGAGTCCCATTATGATAGATGCCCTGGGCAACAATCAAAACCTCAATCCGAGTAAAGGCCCCAAGCCAGGCCGCCTATGATGGGGGTCAACTTGAATTCCCCCATCCCTCGAGATCAAAGCCTCAACATCCCTAATCACCAAAGATGCACCACGCATCCCCATACATACGTCGCATTGACGTGCCACAAGGAGACTGTGCAAATTAAGCCAATCCGACACACTACACGTGAGGCCTCTAGGAAACTCCCCCTAAGAAACATGTGGGTGAGAACCAACCATGAGCCTATTCGGGATAAAGGCCCCAAGGGCTCTCCTTTTGTATATTTGATCCTTCCATGTGAAAGCTCTCTTCCAAAGGTTTCCAAAAATATTTCTGTTATATTTTTTGCTATGTGTGAACATGCAAAAATGACCTAATAGTCACTAATCAATAAGATTTGGTCCTAAATCTCTCATAACTTGATTAAGAATTCTTCAACTTCAGCTTCTCCATCTTCTTCTCCAAATTTCTATGCAATGCTCTCTCTCTCTCTCATTTCTCTCTCCTCACATAGAGGCCCACTCCCTTGGCATCGAAGCAACCGATGCATATCACCATGTAGCCTTTTGCAGCCTCTTTTAGCTGATATCAGAGCTTTGAGCTCTTTCATAGCGAGGAAGTTGCACCAAATGCTTTTCTACTTCAGCTTATGCTAAGCTGAATGCTTTTTCTTGCATTTGGGAGAATTTCATCGCAAAAAACCTTCATTTTTCTTGATAAAAGTGTTGTTTTTGGAGGATTACTTCAGCCCATAGCAAAGCTGAAGCAAAGTTTGAACTGTTCAAAGAGTTTCATCGTGTAGAACCTCTTCCATTGTTCTTCTTGTATCCTCACTCTTTTTCAGCATCCACACTGCTAGCTTTTCATTTACAAGTCCTTTGTTGCCAAAATTCACTCTCATTTCAAGTGGGAGTACATGTATAAGGATTGTGGAAGTGCATAGTTGCTGGAAATTTATTATAGCACATTATTTCTCTAGTTTTAGAGGATATTTTGCTGCAAAAATTAGAGCTTTTGAGAAAACAAGCACCCATTGACCTTGTTTTGCATCGATGTACGTCTTTTTTGGTTGAAAAACAACAAATTTGCTGTTTTTGATGCAATTATATCTTGTTGGAATTTTCTGAAATTGCTGGACATTTATTATAGCACGTTATTTCTCTAATTGTAGAGGACATTTTGCTGCAAAAATTAGAGGTTTTGTGAAAACAAGCACCCATTGACCTTGTTTTGCATTGATGTATGTCTTTTCTCGTTGAAAAAACAACAAAATTGTTGTTTTTGATGCAATTATATTTTGTTGGAATTTTCTGAAATTTTCTCCAAAAAATTTCAAAAATTTATTTTTGCGAATTTTAAACAGTTTCTGTGTTCAATTACTCAGCTATAGTCTCGTCAAGTGATTGCACACATGTCAACAAGTGAATTTTATCTTTTTTGGTGAGATTTTGAAGCTCTCAGTGTGCAGATATGGCTTCTAGCTCCTCTGATGCCAAAAAATTATTTGAGATCAAGAGATTTAATGGTAGTGGCTTCAACTTGTAGAAAGAGAGAATGTTGGGCATCCTCATTCTTTAAGATTGTGAAGGGGCTCTTGAGGTAGTTAAGCCTGAAGAATGATAGATGCAACATGGACGAATCTAAACAAGAAGGCAATCATTTATATGAAGATGGATGTATCAGATGAAATCTCAGTGGATCCGAAGGGCCTTACAAGTGCTTTTTAAGGTATGGGAGAAGGTCAAGGCCATCAAGAAAAATACCACGCTTGTAAATCAAATGCATCTTATGCGTAAGCTAGTGTGTATGCCACTTGATGAGTCAAAAAGTGTGACTAAGCACTTATCTTCTTTTTGATGACCTTACCTGATTCATGGCAAGCATTGGTTGTTTCACTTTCGAATAGCCCCAATCTTACCTTTGATGGTGTAAGGGTTCTATTTTGAGCGAGGAAATCAAGAGGAAAGCTACTAGAGAGGGCATTGTTTCAACCAATGTGGCTCCAAGAAGAACAGAAAAGAAGAATGGAAATGCACAAAGGAACAAGAGCAAAAGCAAAGGCAAGGCTGAAGTGACTTGTTACCAATGTGGTAAGAAAGGTCACAAGAAGCCTGATTGCAGATACTACAAAGCTGAACTAGAAAGAAAAAAGAATGCAAGTGACAATAAGAAAAAGGACACCAAGAATGAAGCACATTACAACTCAAAGGACAAGGACAAAGAAAAGGCGAGTGTGGCCTCTAGTGTTGTCATTGAGGAGCTATCAGATGCAAAAGATATTCTTTATGCTACTATGGCAAAAGATCATGCCAAATTAGAGGATGCTTATGTTAATATTCATGCACAAGATATGCGGATCACAAAGCGGGATCTGACTGTGA
Organism: Ceratopteris richardii; assembly: GCA_020310875.1. NCBI lineage: Eukaryota > Viridiplantae > Streptophyta > Polypodiopsida > Polypodiales > Pteridaceae > Ceratopteris > Ceratopteris richardii. The sequence continues at coordinate 91,905,587 of CM035426.1, forward strand.
ATGATTTGCTTTGTCAAAAAACATGGAGTGTGGATTCAGGTGCATCGTTGCATGTTACTCCTATTAAGAAGTGTTTTACTACCTTTCATGCAAGTAGCCATGGACATGTATATCTTTCATGTATATCTTGGATTGTTAAAGGTACAAAGAAAGAGACTTTTTATTGCTTGCATGGTAAAGCCTTGCTCAGCAAGTTTATTGTTTTGGCTGAAATCCATTCACATCTGGAATTATGGCATAAAAGACTTGCTACATGAGCCAAAAAGGCATTGATGAACTATGTAACTTGGACAGGTTTGATGCTAAAGACTTAAAACTTGATTTTTGTAATGAATGCCAATATGGTAAGCAAGTAAAGAATTCCTACTACTCTGTTTTCTCTCGTAAGTATAATGTGCTTGATCTTGTTCATTCTGATGTTTGTAGCATGCCAACCAAATCTATGGAGGGTGCTCTTTACTTTGTTTTTTTTTTGTTGATGACTACTCTAGGAAGCTTTCGGTATATTTGATAAAATCTAAAGATGAACTATGTAACTTGGACAGGTTTGATGCTAAAGACTTAAAACTTGATTTTTGTAATGAATGCCAATATGGTAAGCAAGTAAAGAATTCCTACTACTCTGTTTTCTCTCGTAAGTCTAATGTGCTTGATCTTGTTCATTCTGATGTTTGTAGCATGCCCACCAAATCTATGGAGGGTGCTCTTTACTTTGTTTTTTTGGTTGATGACTACTCTAGGAAGCTTTCGGTATATTTGATAAAATCTAAAGATGAAGCCTTTGCAGCATTTGAGAAATTTCATGCATTTGTGACCACCCAAATAGATAGAAAGCTGAAATGCTTACGTACAAATAATGGGGGTGAGTTTACAAGTGCTGAGTGCAATAGATTTTGTGAAAATCTAGGTATTAAGAGGGAGCTAACAGTCCCATACAACCCCTCTTCCAACTGTGTGACTTAAAGGTATAACAAGACTTTATGTGAGAGGGTGAGATGCATGCTGTCCAAAGCTGATCTCCCTCATGGATTTTAGGGAGAGGCTTTGACAGGAAGAGATAAAGTCCTTGCATGCAAAGGATACTTGGGGTTTGATTGAGTGGCTCAAAGGTAGGAAGGCCATTCCAACCAAATGGTTATACAAAATCAAAACTGTTGATGGCAATGCCAAGTATAAGGCAAGGCTGGTTGCTAAGGGATATGCCCAAAAGGAGGGCATTGATTTTCAAGAGGTGTTCTCTCCAGTGGTCAAAATGACCACATTACGTGTGTTATTTGCTCTCACAGCTTCCTTGGATTCGGGGTTATTTAAAATGGATGTTAAAACAGCCCTTTTGCATGTGATTTAGACGAAGAGCTGTACATGAAACAGCCAGAAGGATATACCATTCCTTGAAAATAGCATCTGGTATGCAAGCTGAAAAGGAGCTTATATGGGCTGAAACAGACTGCTAGACAATGGTATAAGAAGTTTGATGCATTTAAGCTCAAACATGGGTTCAAAAGAAGCCACGCAGACCACTGCTTGTACACTAAAAAAGGACGAAGATGGCAGCCCGATTATTCTAGTGCTGTATGTAGATGATATGCTGCCCACTGGGAAGAAAAGAGCACTCTGAATGCTCTAAAACAGCAGCTGAACTCTGCATTCTCAATGAAAGACCTTGGGGAAGCTGAGCATATTCTTGGTATGCGAACACAAAGGGATAGGCAGCATCATACTTTGCATTTGTCCCAGGAAAAGTACATTGAAAAAGTGCTGGACAGATTTAATGTGGCTGATGCTAAGCCTCTTGGAGTGCCATTGCAGCCACATGTTAAGCTTTCCAAGGATTACTGTCCCAAAGATGATAATGCAGCCAACTACATGAAGTGTGTTCCATATGCATTAGCTTGTGGTTCACTTATGTATGCCACGGTTGCCACTTGAGCCGGACATTGAAAAAGTGCTGGACAGATTTAATGTGGCTGATGCTAAGCCTCTTGGAGTGCCATTGCAGCCACATGTTAAGCTTTCCAAGGATTACTGTCCCAAAGATGATAATGCAGCCAACTACATGAAGTGTGTTCCATATGCATTAGCTTGTGGTTCACTTATGTATGCCACGGTTGCCACTTGAGCCGGACATTGCTCATGCAGTGGGAGTTTTTCGCAGGTTCATTGCCAATCGTGGCAAAGCTCATTGGGAGGCAGTCAAATCTATTTTGAGATATTTGAAAGGGACTAAAGGTAAATGCCTATGTTATGGAAAGGGTCCATTGGAGATAAAAGGATTCTGTGATTCAGACATGGCAGGTGATGTGGACACTCACAAGTCCACAAGTGGCTATGTTTACATCCTTGCAGGTGAAGCTATTTCATGGTGCTCTAGACCTCACAGGATAGTTGCACTATCTACTACAGAGGCTGAATATATTTCAGCCAGCGAGGCTTCCAAAGAAGCCATTTGGGTAGCCTGATTGTGCAAAAGGCACCTGTCCTTGGATGCGATAGCTAGAGTGCCATATGTTTGGAAAAGAATGCCATGTTCCATGCTAGCACAAAGCATATTGATGTGAGATACCACTTCATCTGAGAGGTGTTAGGGGATGGCCTAATCACTTCGATCAAGGTTAATACTTCATAGAATCCTGCAAATGCTCTCACGAAGTGTCTTAAAGGAGCATCCTTGATCCTTTTCGTGGGAGGTTGTTGGGGATAAAGGTCCCAAGGACTCTCCCATGTGAAAGCTCTTTTCAAGAGCTTTCCGGACATAATTTTGTTATATTTTTTGGACACTAAATTGGGGAGTTATAGGCATTTACATTATTTTTATGACTTTTGGTCATTGGCCATGTGTGAACATGCCCAAATGACCTAAAAGTCACTTATCAATAAGACTTGATCCCAAACCTCTCATAACTTGATTGGGACTTCTTCAACTTCAGCTTCTCCGTCTTCTTCTCCAAATTTCTTTACAGGTTTCTCTCTCTACTTTCTCCCTCCCTAATCGGGAGCCTAATACCCTACAATCCAATGTCCTCAGTAGTCAAGAAAGTGCTCATGGCCTTAATAAAGAAAAGAAACAGAGTGGGAGCCAAGGGGCAGCCCTGCCGAACCGACCATGAAATACTAAACCTCTCTCCCCTGCCTCACGCAACCAAACTTGGATATGGGCGAACAAGTAGAGGGAAGCAACACCCCTCACCAAGCAAGTAGGAAAGCCCATACATAACATGCGGACCTCGAGAAAAGCCCGATCAACCCAATCATAGGCTTTCTCAAAATCCAACAAAAGTATAGCAAGAGGCTCATCGCACATCCTAGCCAAGGAGCTAGCTTCCCAGAAGGTGAAGATGTTGTCAAGGATGCTATGACCCTTGACAAATCGAGTCTCCGTTGGATGGATCAAAGACTTCAGAATCGGCTGCAATCTCAAACTCAAAGCCTTTGCAAGAATCTTGTAGGCAAAGTTGAGACGCATGATCCAACGCCAATGTTGCGACAAGCAAAATGTTGATTCCGACAGCTCAAGTACTCAACCTTCTGAATCAACCATCCACTTAAAAGTGGAGAAAGTTCCATCGCTCGTGGAAGGTGCGTGGGATCATAGATAAGAGTCCTCATCAAGGGAAT
>CM035426.1:91914201-91979201 GCA_020310875.1 Ceratopteris richardii
CTAATGACAGAGAGTACGCGCTCAAGTTTGATGAAGTCCTATAGGCAATGAGGAAGGACTAATAGACTCTTCTTGAGGAGAATATTACCTCAAGTTGTCTTTCCATGGAACTGTTTTGATGTAGTGTTTTCCAAAGGACATGTGGCATTAGGCTAGTGGCGAACATTTCAAAGCTGCTAGGCTTTTTTGAAGAGCTTCAAGTAAGCACTTTCGAACATGTTGCTCTGCACGCCGCCCAATGCTCTGTCATCTCCCACATCGGACCAAACACGTCCATGTTGGCTGGTCCCCTTTGTTGATCATTTAAGACACAAAAACAGTTTTCCAACCGAACAGCTAGAGATAACACTTTGCGCCACCGTCCGTTGACTTCTTTTTTTTTTCCCCTCCTCGAGGATGGACTCACTTCCAAATTTCCATGTAGTTTTATTATTCCCCCATAATTTATTCAAAAAAACATATATTCTTTTCACAGACCATTGATTCATAATCAAAGCCTTGGCATAGACTCTCAAACTCTACAACAATGAACAATGTTGAAATGAAAAAGACTACTCCTACTCTACTCACATGCACACATCTAACAAGCTGAGGAGGAAGGAACAAAAGATAACAAAACATGATGAATGAATAAAAATGAAAATGACTTACATACAATGCTCCATGAGCATGAAGACTCCATGAGAAGAGTTAGGGCACTCTTGCCAAGAGCTTGAGTGAAAGTCATGTGAGGAGTGAAGGGAGGCCTTGCTTATATGGAGTTTGGGAGCATTCCCTGCGGTGGGAGAAATGTGCTAGCATGAGAATGAAACTAGCTTTAAACAAAAAGGTGGAGCATGGAACTCTCAACACAACAGAGCCTCATTTTCTCTCAAACTTTTCATTGATAAATGTTGCTCACCACATTTTCGTTATTGTCATCCTGAGAATGCATATGTAGGTTAGGCATTGAGTTCTTCCATAAATGGGAGGAACTTCAACAAGAAGTTGATGTAAAGCATCAATTTCTTCTCAAAAAGTCCATTTTTTAGGAACAATGGGATGCCATGCATCCACTTCTTCGAAATTTTTTAATGCAACAAAACGATGTTTGACAATATCAAGTTCTTCCTAAAAATAGGGGCTCTTCAACAAGAAGTCGATGTTTGGCATCGGCTTCGAGCATTTAGAAGAAAGATTAAGTTCAATGTTGAGGGCTTGGAGGGTTAATGCAACTTTTACTACAAGGATAGTTGGGAAAACTGATATAGTCTTTCCTAACTTCTACCATGAAATGTGAAAAATTGACATTGGGGAAAATTGTATATCTTTTATAAGATAGGATATCATATGGGAAGCTTGTGGTATGTTTCTCTTCCATAATAAGACCCCTTGGTCACATCTGTCACTCTTGGCATGGGACTACAAGTTAGCATGATCTCAATAGCCTTTGTATTTTTTGGCAAATTGCCTTTCCCATGGCTCCTTCTATATTAAAAATTTGATAAATTTGTTTCTTGCTTCGATCAATTGGAGGCTCTTTAAGTCCTCACCCACATGCCATCGTCCTTGCCAACATTAAAGAAATAGAAGAGTACTAATAACATCCCAATCCTTGTTTGCTTTGCTTGCCTTTTTCCCAAAAAATAATGTATTTAAGCTAAGAAAACATTCCATCCATACACAACTTTTTCATTTTCATATCCTTTTCTTTTGATTTGACATGTTTTAAGTAGTAACTAGGATATTATATTATTTTCTTCTTCTCTAGCCCTCTTGCCATCATTGTAATCATGTCATTGATTTTGATCTTTCATTTGGATTATTGGACACCAAAGAATCATGTATGATGATATGCATTTCAAGCTGGATGTTGTTTTCTCTCAATATGGGAATTCAATTTAATCTCATCTATTTCATTTCTTGCTTATGGTGTTGTTTTTGGCATAATCGGCTATTGTGACAAGTACGCATACATGATGAGTCAATTGTTGTGTGATTATACATACTTTCATAAGTTCAAAGTTATCCAAACTTACGAACCCAAGATAGAGAACACAAATTCATACACATTAGAAAAAACAACAAACAAAACCAAGAGACTACACAAAAAATAAGATCAATATAAGACATGAAAAATACAAACAAGAAAGAAAACCAATACAAAGTAAGGCACACTAAAAAATATATATCAATATTTAACAAAAAAAACTATATATATATATATATATATATATATATATATATATATATATATATATATATTAATTAATTAAATAATAATAATAATTAAAATTTTAAAAGGAAAATAAATAAAAATAATAATAATTACAAAACTATATATATATATATATATATATATATATATATATATATATATATATATATATATATATATATATATATATATATATATTAATTAATTAAATAATAATAATAATTAAAATTTTAAAAGGAAAATAAATAAAAATAATAATAATTACAAAACTATATATATATATATATATATATATATATATATATATATATATATATATATATATATATATATATATATATATATATTTATATATTTATATATGTATATGAATGCAAATTAAACAAAAACAAAACAAAGAGTGCATCATCGACTTCTATGTCTATCCAAAACAAGAAATATCAAAATTAAACTTTATCATGCATAGCTTGGATAAATAGCTATGACATACCTACTAACATCATCAATGCCCTAGAGTAGGTGCAGACCTTAATAAAGAGTCTTTCTAAATAAAGATCTCTAGAGTAGGTTGTGATAAATAAGTCAAATGTTCCTTGTATGAGTCAGTGCCATTTCACATAAAATTCTTGACACATCATGGACAAAAGCATCCTCCGAAAGGTGTATTCTAATTCTTGTCTTGAAATGGTACGAAATTATGTTGATGTATTCTAATTCGTCTTAAAATGGTATCAAATTATGTTTTACGTAGGGTTGAAATAAAATGAATTCCTTGTTGATCTCCATTTTCATGAATTGCTTGAATGCTTTATAGTTCTAATTGAATTTGTATTGTTGAATATAGCATGTTTTCATAACCAAAATTGTGAATGAAGATTGAAGGAAAGTATTATGAAATTAAATCATATGATTTTCATGCCCTAATTAAAATGTATGTTATCATATCCATGAAACAATTGTAAATAGGCCATTTTTCCTTGTTTTTGGCATATTTTTGTAATTTTTAAAAAAGAATGACATAATTCTTGTTTTTTGTCTCTGTGTTATCTTCATAGGACATGGAGATGAGAATGAAATAGGGTACTGTTATATCAACTCAAGAATGTCTATGCAGCCAAAATGTTGTATATAACGAGGCAAGGCTGCTTGAATATAATTGTCTCTAAAGATGACCATAAAAGGGTCGAATTTCACCATGTACAGCCACCCATTAGGATCAAATTTATCCCTCAAGATGCACATATCACCAAAAATTACAATCCACCAATTATGCTGAAGATAGATCTGGAAATGATGTATGGCAGCATGTTAATAATGTTGATGTTGTCATACCTCTTGATGTAGTTCCATTGCCAAAGAATGTTGATAATTGAAAGAAAAGATCTACACCTCCTAGGAGGCAAGTGAATAGATATATGACCCCCCTTTGCATTATATTATGTTATAAGATGAAGCCAAAGCTCTTATTTACAAATAGGCGAAGAAGAGGCACGAGCTAGCTACACTGGAAGAGGTACACTTTGCATGCTAACTAATGGCACATGGGATTTGGTTGAATTCCCCAAGAGTAGGAAAACTAATAACAAATGGGTGTACTAAATCAAAAGAGTTCATGGAAAATCCAAGTACAAGGCAAGGCTGGTTGCAAAGGGATATGCTCAAAAGGAGGGCATAGACTTCTAAGAAGTGTTGTATCTTGTAAAATGACCACGTTGTCTGCATTATTTGCTCTCACCGATGCTTTGGATTTGAAGTTGTACCAAATGGATGTAAAAATAGCTTTCTTGCACGATGAACTTGGTGAGAAGCTATATATGAAATAGCCTGAAAGTTATCTTATTCCTGGAAAGGGAAAGTTATTATGTAAGCCTAAGAAAATCTTGCATGGGTTGAAACAATCTCCTGAACAATGGTACAAGAAGTTTGATGCTCAAACATGGGTACAAAAGAAGCCATGCTGATCCCTGTCTATACACTAAAGAGGATGTAGATGACAGCTCAGTCACTCTAGTGCTCTATATAAATGGCATATGGCAGCCCAACCATTCTATATAGATGATATGCTCAAGGTGTTGAAGAAAACGAGCACATCAGATGCTCTAAAATAGCAGTTGAATGCTGAATTTTCAATAAATGAACATGATGGAGCTGAACATATACTTGGAACAAGGACAATAGGGGATAGACAATGGCACACACTGTATATATTGCAAGAGAAATACATTGGAAAAGTGCTGCACAGATTTACTATGGCTGATGCAAAGCCTCTTGATGTGCCATCGCAGCCATATATGAATGTTTCGAAGGCAGCTTGTTGCCCAAAAAGTGAAGATGCAGCCAATTTACATGAAAAATGTTCCAAATGCATAAACTTGTGGTTCACTTATGTATGCTATGGCTGCTACTAGGCTTGACATAGCCCATGCAATGGGAGTTGAGCCGACATATTGCTGATTAAGGCAGGGCACATCTGCATGCAATTAAGTCCATCTTAAGATACTTGAAAGGGACCAAAAGCAAATGGCTATGTTATGGAAAGCACCATTCGGATTGAAAGGCGTGTTTGATTTAGATATGCAAGGTGATGTGGACACAGAAATCCACTAGTGTCTATGTGCACACTCTTCTAGATGTGTTATTTCATGGTGCTCTAAAATTCAGAGGATAGTCCCACTATCTACTACAGAAGCCAAGGTGCCTGAAAAAACACCTATCCTTGGTTGTGATAGCCAAGCTGCCATATGTTGGCGAAGATGCCATGCTCCATGCACATACAAAACATATTGATGTGCAGCATCATTTCATAAGAGAGATGCTAGAGGATGGCATGATCACTTTCACAATGACAACACATCACAAAAGCTAGCAAATGCTCTCACTAAGTGCACATCAGCTATGCATATATATGGTGGGAGTTACATAGCTTAAAGGAGCCTCCTTAGCTCTTTAAGTGGGAGGTTCTTGGTAGTAAAGTCCCCAAGCACTCTTGTTTTGTAGATTTTGGACCTTCCAATGGATAGCTCTCTTCAAGGACTTTCTGAATATATTTTTGTTGCATTATTTTGCCACCAAATTGGGAAGATTCAGACATTCCTATGATTTTAAAGAGTTATGGTCACCTTGGCTTGTTCACATTTGACCAAGTGATCAATGTCCTCCTTTTAATAAAATTAAGTTCCTCACAACACCAAAGTTGTACATACATCCCCTTCTCTGCCTCCTCTATTTTTTTGCACAAATCTAAGCTTCCTTAGCTAGCCCTTTTCTTTTCTCAAGAGCTTCCCTTTCATTTAGCCATATTGAACATATTTGGTATCCACATGAAGCTCTCGGGCTGCTCTTTCAATTATCTCTGCATTATGAGTATAAGACCCATAGTCCCAAAGAGACTCAACCAACATAGGACGAAGTGCAAAATGGGATCTAATAATGTCATGTCATACTAACCGTATGCTTCAAATCATTTGATAGAGCATCATGATTAGGGTCCATTATGTTGTGCCTGCAGCCCAACTTTGTTAGGGTACACCATGTGGCTAGATTCCAACCGCATGCATGAGCGATGGTTCTGCTGTGTCAAAAACCCATCCTTTACTGTAGTGCTCCTCAGAAATGGCCAGGTGACATTGTCTCTCCAACATGGAAAGTGATGCATATCCTAAGGATAATCTCCTAGGAGTCTCATCCATAGAGACTCCACATGTTTGTGGAGTAAAGGTAACTCCAAGGTTCATGTACTCCAACAAGAATAAGTGTACTTCTACTTGTAGCTTTTGCTTTGGGAGAGAGCAGACATACTTACATGCACAAAAAGGGAGAGAAAGAGATGAGATGAGACGATATGATATGGTATGGTATGTCTACTACAGAGCAAATGGAAAAATGACCTATGAAAGCCAAAGGTTACCAAAGGGTGTTTGAGCTAGATGTACTGAACCAAAGGGTTTTTGAGCTAGAGGTGATTGAGCATTGCTGAGTGTTAACGCTCTCGAATATCCTTCAAGTGAGGGTCCTTGCAAGGAGTTGTGCATGGCAGCCAGAATCGACGTCTACAGTTGAATACACTTTTCAAAATGAAATGTTATGGAAACGTTTGGTAAAGGCCATGGTGACCTGTGGATTACAAATGGTGAATTTGATACCATGTTTGTGGCTGAAAAGCACTGAAAAGCTGAAATACTAAAATTGGATATTGTAATTGGTGTGGGTTAGTAGCAACGGATGTCCTTTAGACTCTTGTCAAAAAAATACGGCAAAGAGGAGGCAAGTAAACCTGTGGAAAATACTGGGAGAAAGTAGACTTGGAGATCAAAGTAAATCCAGCATTTGTCAATCTAACATGTGTTTAACACGCTCAAGGGTCAATATTGCATGTGGCATGCCAAAATGGTCTGCATCCTCCACTGAAATTTCCATCTATCCCTAGATGTTCCCTATAGCTGTGGACAATTGGATATCCCCAAATCTGTTGCACATGGATGGCCACCCTGTTGTGACGTGAAAACACTAAACACACATTTGTTGATCAATTGCCATGTAAGGGATGTTTCTAAGCTAAATAGAATATCATTGAAGATTGTTGGACATTAGGTTGGGAAGTGATTTGCCAAAATCTTAAGAGGAGGTGAAGATGGTTCAAAGGACTTGGAAGAGGCAAGGATAATGCACCCAAATAATGCAACAATAAGTCTTGCACTAGGCTTGCTTAGATAAAAATTGAAAGATACTTTTGTGCAAAGATTGTTGCCACTTGCAGAGATGGAGAATTGCCTCCATATAGGTTGCTTCCCTTGGTGAATGTGCTACTTGGTGATAGGGGCCCCGTTGAGGGCACAAACACAATAGACATCTCATAAGAAAACCAATGCACTAGGTGTGGGTATCTCATGAGAACAAAGGATATAACTACAATGTCAAGCTTCCTTTCAATCTTGCTTACCACATCCTTTGCTTTGCAACCACAACCTTGATAGCAAAACTTGCAAAGTTGAAAGCTTCCTCAAGGGATTTCCAAAATGGTCATTGCATTTTGTTGGACGAAACATGAAAAATATGCTTATTAGAATAACTCTTATGATAAATACCATGCGTTTTGAACAAGTGAGTATAAGCTAGCACAACACTATGTTAATTAATACAAACGCAATTCTAGCTAGCATATATTTAATCCTAGTAAGCAAAGTGGCTCTACGTAATGATTTTGCTGATCAACATATTCATTGTGCTAATCAGCACATTTCAAATGTTAGTCAACAAAATATGTATGTTAATTGGCATAATCGTTGTGCAAATTAGCAAAACCATAATGTATGCTAAAAACCCTAAAAAGGTACAATAAACCCCCAAACGACCATAAGGTTTCCTTAGAAACACTTAAAATCCATATTAAATACTAATAAACCCTAAAAAAACATCAAAAATTATAAAATTTTATCAAAAGCCTAAAAAGGGTGGTATTTTGAAAAACAAAAGTAAACACAAAACACCCAAAGACATCCTAAGAAACCCTTGAAAACCACACTAAGCTCTAGCCCCTAATACACTCTAAAAAACTATTTTCTTTAACCCTTAAAAAATCTGATAAACATACAAGTCTTTGACTCCAAAAACGGCTTTTGAATCCATATGAACTCAATCATCCATTACTAGTCCAAAACACTTAAGAGTTCAATATTATGTCTTCTATACATGTACCATACACCACTTATATCCACACTACATTATAAATCAGGACCTACAACCCATGTATTCAAAAGCCGGATGGGCCTTTCGTTCATATTGTTCACCTTCCAAGGTTTACTAGTAAGGGGAGATACAGCGAATGATAACCACGAACTTTCAAAAATACCATGTGCTTAGAACATGTTTAGTTGACTCTGATCTAAGTGAAGGTAACACCAACATCACAGCACATAAGAGTTCCAATCATTTTGATCTCTCTCTTTCCATGACTAGTCACCCATTGACTACTATAGGATTAGAAAATACACAGGCACAATAGAGGAGAAAATTTAGAATATAGATATAAAGGCAAATGAACATAACTTTTCTCGATGCAAACCTCGTACAACGAGTCAATCCATATTGTAATATCCCCTTGCAATCCTAGTAATTGTAGCATCCATGCCCGGTATCTACATTTTCCTGAGTGAGCATAGGTCGAAAGGAATCCATTCGAGCCTCCACTCAATCATCTTCAGAAGAGATATGCCCTTGTGGTTATTCTTCTCCTTCTTAGGAGTAGTGAAGAGAATCGATTCTATGGTTGTTCATACAAAAGCAAACTCCCTCATGAAGGATTCGTGATGTAGTATGAAAATTCAAGTCACGAGAATAACTTCCCTTGCCTTCCATGCCCCGTGAAGTGTCCTCCCTCTTCACCTCATCCCTTTGTTGAGTGCCTCTGCTGTTCATGTAAATCTTGATGCTCTCCTTTCTTCTTGACACAGCCACATGCCTCTCTGACTTCCTTAAAGAGAGCACTATTGTTCGTTGAGTGCGTTGATCAAGATACTACTCTTCAACGTTTGAGCGATACTGACTCAGCTGAGATCCTCTGTGCAAGCAAGAATAGGAGAGTCTCTGAAGAAGAATCCTCTGCTCCCTTCTTATAGTTCACGCTCGCAGCCACAAGAAGCCTAAGTCGAAAAACGATCGCCCCGGGAGACTTCCCTCTTCTGCAAGAGCTGCCAGCCAAGCTCTTCCTTCCCTTTCTTCAGCTCAGGGTTGATGCCTTCCACCTCACCCATTCGTAGAATTCCTATACTGTCACCCTCTTCCCCCTCTTTGTGTTCTCCTCAATATCCTGCAGCCAACCCGCAGCCAACCCCACTGCTAGTGACATTACAGAGGGCGGGCGACCACCACCCACCCCCCCTTGTCTCGTCTGCCAAATGGAGCATACCCCCCCGTATATGACATTGCAGATGTACCCTTGACCCAATAACTGCTCAAATTTGTTACTTTTCCTCTAAATCCATTTTTTTAGATTTTTTTGTTCGAAGATTTTTAGGGTATACGCATGGTAGTTCCTTGGAAATTTTGCTGCTATGAACTTCCCAGTTCATGAGTAGGTAAGTTAATCAATCAAACTGTTCAGACAACCATGCCTCTACAAAAAATTGTTTCTCTTTATGAGACTATTTACATTGCCAGCATGAGATTCATCAGAACACTAGAAATTATCTCCCTCTTTCAAACCGACCCAAAGCAAAATAAGTCTATGATTGTAGCATTCTTAGATTTGCATCTCCAACTAAGCCAGACTAGCATAGCATGCCTCTTCAAAAGCTATCTCACCAAGCCTTGTATTGCCCCATCCTCTACAAAGGGCTAGAAGAATATCCCACACCACAAAATTGGAATTGATAGGCATTCTTTTGATTATAGTGGACACACTATCCAAATGACTAGAATGCCCACAAAGGACAGCCATGATGGTATGGTGTTCGAGATCGGGAAATATACCGAAGTCCCTACTCATGGCCTCAAAATATATGTGGGCTTTACGTACCAAGCTTCCATGACAACAGGCGTTAAGGACATGAACAAAAGTGCTAGAATCTGGATGGATTCCCTCAAACTACATCTGCTCAAAACAAGTAATTGCATCTTGAACATGCTCATATTTCCCATAGCCTGAAATCGAAACATTCAAGGCATTCACATCTTTAAGAGGAAGATCATGGAGTAGTTCATGTGCTCTCGTGAGCAATCCAGCTTTCGCATACATGTCAACAATTGCACAGCCAACAATGATATTTGATCGATCATCACATAAGCCGCTTGCAAGCTAGTTCCACATGTACTTCTCTACCCTTATCAATGGCCCCCACACTCCAACAAGCTTTTAAGCTACAAACAAAGGTAACAACATTGGGTAGAACTCCTCCAAGCTCCATTTTAGCAAAACATTCTAGTGCTTCTCTTCCACGTTCTTGATTGGTATATCCTACAATAAGTGAGTTCCATGACACTATGTCATGGCTAAGAAGCTTGTCAAAAAGCTGCCTCAGCTTTTTCAATCAAGCCACTTTTGGCATACATGTCAACCAACACAATGCCAATGACAAGATCTCTTTCTAGAAGCCCTTGTTTAGTGACTTCATCATGTATTTTTTCACCCATGTCTATGAATTGAGTGCTTCCACAAGCTTTCAATGTACAAACATAAGTTACTGCATCTGTTGGAACGCCATTAGCATGCATCTTCTTGTAACACTCTAGTACTTGCTCACCATATTCTTGTTGTACATATCCTTTGAGTTGCATTTCATCAAGACATTTGAGAGCAAACATGCCATCCCCATGTTTGGCATATCATGTCTATCAATGCATTTCCAACAACAGTGTCAATTTTCCAATCCCTTCTGACCATGATGTCATCATGTAGTTGCCAACCTCATTTGATCAGAGCTGATCGTCACCAACACACATTTTTCCCCTTCAAAATACCTGCAATCAAACATCTATTCTACACAATGAAGACATGTTAGTGCAAAAGATCAACAGAAAATATAGTTAACATTGGTCTCCAACAAGAAAGAAAATAAACAATCGAGGGAATCCAATACATATTTACAACCATGGATTTCCCAAACACATTAAGGTGCATACCTTTCTAGTATTGGAGCTTAATTATAAGCGTGAGAAGCATCAATCCCATCGTTCATTCACTAAAACTTCAAATCCCAAGAATGCCAAACATTATGAAGGTTTTGCCCACTCCCTGATAAATTACAAAGATTATTGAGCTAAATCCTTAAAAGCCATCTTATTACAGTTGGTCTTGGATCAAAAGACAACACAAGGTTTCCAGAAAATTCCAAAATTGTTTGACTCTATCCATCCTGTTGCATAAAAGCGCATCAATGTGATTAATGAACATCATGAGAAGAAGTTGTTGTTTAGGTCCATGAGGAAGTGAAACACTAGTAATGTGAACCGAGTGGACTTGTGCTTCACCATGCAACTAAGACCATTTGAAGCAATAACAAATAGAAGAGGGGCCAAGGGGCTAAAAGGCATTCGTCCAAAGGTTAAAAACTATTAAGGTAAATTTCTTGCAAGGACCCAAAGTCCTTTAAGGATTGCTAGATGAAATTCCCTTTAAATCTCTTATAAGCTTTGTCAACGTTGATCTTTAGAAAAAGAAAGTTTTGACTAGTCTCGTTAACATATTCCAATCCTTTCCAAATATTGCTAATGGCTTCCAAGTTCAACCTCCCCTTCATGAAACCTCTTTTATCTTTTTTAATCCAACATTGAAGGTCTGAAAGGATCATTTAATGCAAATCCAAGCATACTTAAGCTTGAATGAAAGCATTAAGTACCAAACATGAAATGTTGTTATTCATAATAGGTCTTTTTCTAATTTTTGAGCAACAAAGTTTATTTATATAGCATTTTTTGTGCATTCCAATCAAAGTAAATACAGAAAAGGTGCTTGTGAGAGATTGTGCTTGGTTTTAATGCTCTATTTCAATTATAGTCTTCATATCATTCGTTTTGGGATTCTTTCTTGCATAAAATAGGCATGCAAGAAAATATCTAGGGTTTCTTTGTAGCTATTGGAGTGTGAATGAAGGAAAGAAAAATGATTTAAAGATGATCTTGAATGATATCTGTAGATTTTCAAATGTGAAGTACCTAAGAGGCAAGAGCACTACTATGTGCTTTTGCGCTTACATGAGAAATTCAATCCTTCCAAAGGGAACTGCATTGCAACATTTTACCTTGTTAATGAGTTAATTTTAAGAACTATTGAAACTACGATCTACATTTGTAGTTACTTGGACAATACAAAATTGTTAGTTTGCAAGGAAATAAGTTATTTGAAAAATGCTTCTTTAGATCAAAATTATCTTCAACCTGGTGAATTTTCATTAAAATAGTCCCTACTTCATCAAGGATGTTGCATATAAATGGATTTTCAAAACTAGTCACCTGTTCATATAATTTATAGCATCATTCTAGACATTCATATTTTCAACTGGGACTGTCACATTTCAAGCCTTAATACTATTCCAAAAACCTGGAGCCGAAACTCATAAATTAAAACTCAACCTTGTTATTTTCTTCAGGGAAATGATATTCAGAACTTCCAAAACATCTAGGACACTTATGACTTCCACGACTAACCTGACATTACTTTTCTGATTTGTCCATGTCGATGAAGCAGTACAAAGGAAATATAAGGATCAGATATAAAACGCACAGAACTTACCCCAGATTCTCATAGAGCATATCATTAGTTTAGTTAAAATCAGAAGCCAGTGCTGGACTTCTATCGTCCTTTGCTGCGTGGACATGGCCGTAATTTTACTACCGGCCTTTGGCCATGACGACTAAGCATAAGAACCCAGTCCAAGATCTATGTAACGGGTTTTCGTTTTTCGTTCCCAATCACAAACAGCTCCGTGTCTTCCATAGTCAAATTTTTCGAGATCGAGCAGAACTGAGGAAATATCATACTCCATGTATAAATCGAAATGTAGGTAGCTCAAAGGATTGCCTTTGACTACGTTTGCCGCTATCAGACAGCTCACTTTCTTTCCTCATCAGTTTTAAAAAGCCTGTTCAAGTTTGAGAAACTGTTCATATATTATACATAAGTTACAGTCCATGCAGCCAAAGGATTGCCTTCGATTTCTATGCGTATGCCTTCTCACACATGTTTTGGGGCATAGTAGTACACACATGACCTCTTTCCAAATGGCACAAAGCTTACTAATAAGAGGAGAAATAAGTTGAAATCTACTAAGTAGAGGAGAAAAATATGGAATAAAGATTAGGCTAAGGCCGAACTTCCTTTTATTATTAAAAAAAAAAAAAAAAAAAAAAAAAAAAAAAACAATTGAAAGCTAGCGCTGTTATCATCGTTTACACATTATGGACAGAATTAACTAGACCAACATGACTACTGTGAAGCCAATTCTGAGTGAGAAGATCATACTTTCTCACCTTTCTCCCTTTATTAAGATGAGTAAACCACCGCTTCCTTTTCAACAACCTCTTTTCCAGACGTCGATATCTTCGTCTTTATTCCATGCAGTTAATTACACACATTTTTTGGTGGAGAAGAAATTTTCAACGATACGGGAATATAAATGCTTACCTTCACGCTGACTGGATCTCTATACCTACCCATTCGATGGAAGTGTGAAATAGACAGAAAGGAAGAGACGCCTCCTTGGACCGTGTCTGTTCACGAAAGAACGAAGATAATGCATATCCTTTCGCAATATCCATGGGTGCTGATGTTGTTCCTGATAGGGGCGGCGCACTTGCGTGGAGAACGTCATGAGTCACCTGCCGGGACCTGAAAGCGACGAACGGGAAGAACAAAAACTTGGTTATTAATACGCAAAACAATGCCAGCTTCCCCGCTACGCCATGCAAGCAAAGAGCCACCATACAGGAAGACGCGGCACTTCACTGTTAACAAGTCCAACAATGCGTCATTGTCACACGAGAAAAACCGCATGAGAGAGGACAAACGCCAAACGTGCATGATGCATGCATGCAATGGAGTACGTAAGCTTTAAGAACAGATTATGCTACTGACGGCTGCACTGTAGTAAGTAAGATTTAAGAATAGACTTTATGACACCAAAGGCCGCTCGCGGCTCCGTAGACCAATACTCACAAAAGAAAAATAAAATAAAATAAAATAAAAATGGCACGAAAGGGTCGAAACGCTCAAAATAAAATAAAATAAAAATGGCACCAAAGGCCGAAACGCTCCATAGACCAATGAGAATACTTAGTGTTCTAAACTATACACTTTCAGATATGGCATAGGACTTTGTCCAAATGGGTTTGGTGTAGTGGATAGCATCGAACGAACGTTATGGGGCTGATGGCCCGGGTTTGATTCCTGCCCGGCTGGACATTTCAATTTTATTGTCATTTTAACTTTCCTTGTACCCTCAAAAAAAAAAAGGCATAGGGCTTTTTTTTTCTGAAAGTAATAAAGAAACTGCTTTTTTTTTTTAACACACCAAATAAACGAACATTATCTTTAAAAACAGTTAAAATCAAGTTATTAAAATTTTTATTCATTCCATTAGGGGAAAAAAAGAACCCTGCATTGGCCTTTTAGATTAAGGAGTGATTAACAATGGACCAATGAGAGAAGGGTGATGGACACAGTCTAATCCCTTAATCACATAGATTAGGCATAGGCTTCCCTTGTTTTTGAATGGTCAAACATGGCAAAACCAGGTAGAACTAGTGGATTTCCTTTTGAGAATGGTTTTGGAAAACTCGAATTTCATTTGTAGCCTTTGGATTTAGATCAAATAACAAAAGTCAAGGCGAAATTGATCCGTGACCCTTGGATTGGATTGAGAAACAGTGGCTGAGATCATTTCCATGATGAGAAAAAGCGCCAAACTTCTTCCACCCTTGGATCATCACATGAATTGGACGACGTTGTTTGAATCTTGATTAGAAAATGCGCTTCAACTCATGGCCTTTGGATCTAGCTTTGATCCTATGGGTGTGATGGCTTAGATTGAATAAAAAGGCACCTTTTACTCAACACCGTCCGATTGAAGGCTCCATCCAACGGCTCACACCAACTATTGGATTCCCATCAGCCCCATTTGCGTTGTACTGTAGGATTTAAGTAGATCTAACGCTCACAATCTTTGCAGAGAGTGAGGAAAAGCCTGTCCCAAACTCCCACGATGTCTGACACACTCTCTTTCTAGCTTTCCATGTGAACCGATGTGAGCCATCGATTTAAATTATATAACGGCCATGAATGACAACGCATAAGGATTCAAAAAGGACATACTATCCAAAGAATATTTTATTCCACAATACCACTAGTGGTTTTTTTGCCCTCTAAATATCATGTATTAAGCTCTTTAATCCCTAAAAATTAGGAATCCTTACACGGCCATGCAAGGTCCATTTTTTCCCCTAATGCCAATCATGACAAAGTTATAACCATTCCATAATAGAGTAAAACAAAAATGAATGGTGCTTTATATATATCTCTTCTTAAATACAAAGAGTAAAATTTGTTTTGAGCATGCCCAATAAATAATATGTGTTGTCAATCTATCTCTTGTTTTTTCATAGACTATAGTAGTAAAATCAAAGAGAAATACTTCAATTATTGGAATCAAAACCTGAAAGTATGCTTTGATTTTGAACTACACCATCAAACGTACAAAATATATGCATAAAAAGATTAGATAGATGCAATCATAAGAGTGGCCTAATAGAAGGGTGTTCATAAACATGAACCGGTAGCTAGAATGAAGAAGCACCTAAAATCTTAGGCAATTAAAAACAAAGGAATCAAATTGAAAAGATCGGTTTTAGCCAATCCTAACCAATACAATTACATTATAAAGGCAGTTTTTCTAAGCATTGTTGTAAACACTAAACAAAGAAGAATGCTATGTATAGTTATGGTTGGATCCAACAAACACATTATATATGTTCTCTATCAACAAGATTTTTTATTCCATATCTATTTACTAGCTTGATGAACTTCAACATTAATATTTGTTACACAAGTCTCACTTTCCCACATACATTGGGCGTTTTCATAAATATTGAACTTTGGGGTTATGCATATATAAAGTAGATTAATTTCATATGTCAATTTTTTAAGAACTTTTTTCGCTTCATTTTAATTCTTTTACATTTCCAAACTTTCAAAAAATTACAATCATTTTTTTGTAATTTTATTTTTGAGTTTGAGCTTTAATTTATTTTATCATTAGTCTTGAATTTTGAATGAACAATTCATATGTCCAAGAGATCGCTTTTAACTCCTACTTTCACAATCAAAATTGAACAATTTGAATTTTGAGCTTGGTAGATAGAACTTAAAAGCATTAATCATACAAAATTCACAATCACTTGATCTTTAGTACTCAAATTAAAGTGTCTACAAGAGATCGCTTTTAACTCCTACTTTCACAATCAAAATTGAACAAATTTGAATTTTGAGCTTGGTAGATAGAACTTAAAAGCATTAATCATACAAAATTCACAATCACTTGATCTTTAGTACTCAAATTAAAGTGTCTACCTCTGTCTCATCTATTTTAACTATTTCCATCTTAGTCCAATCCATTTGCATTGTTTCATTATAAGTATTATTTTTCTTAACTTCAACAATTGCTTGCTTTTCCAAAAACAAAACTCAAACTTTATTAATTAACCTCTTTTTTCATTAAATGACATTAGAGTATATATAGCTTGTTGTTCGACTTGCTCCTCAACCATTGAATTTTGTGGTGCAATTAAAACAGTACATTGACTATACTTGTGCTTCAGAAGTATATACAGACTTGGAATTTGTGTTTGAAGAGCAAATATTTGTTCATCTTTGTCTTCCAAATATTGTTAAGAAAGTAAAAAATCTTTTCTAAATGTATTCACATGAAAAAATACTTGTGCTCTCTTGATTAAGCTTATAATTTCCTCACAAATTGTTTATAGAAATTCCTAAGATTTCTAAGTTGATAGATATCCCTGTTAAACTTCTTACATCAGTCTTAGATATGTACTAGCCATTGAGCTGAAGTTCCTCTAATAAATCCACCAAACTTTACCTCAAGTTTCTGTGTCGACCTCTTAAGTCATTCCTTCATCGTAACATTTTTAGTCACCATTTCTGAATATTGGTATAATATAGCCAATATTTTGTGTTAAATATTTCAACCATCATATTTTCCATCTTTGTAGTTCTTTCACGAATCCTTTCAATCTAATACAACCAATTGCACATCTCCTGCTTTCTTTCTCTATTCCACTCACTATTTCTAGAAGTTGGTCAACCTACGTTTATAAGCAAATCATTTTATGTTGTATCTCTTCAAAAATCAGTGGTTGTTCCTTTAAGTCATAAAACCCAATAGTTAGACTCTTATTTTATTCATATAAACTAAAAATTTTGGTATTTTTCTCTACAGTAGCCACTTTCAATGTATCCAAATCTTTGAAAAGTTGGTCAAAATATGATTTTCCAATCAACAAAGATCCTTCTTTTTCTACAAAAAACAAATTCATTTTATCCAACTCTTGAGATCTTACCTATTCATATTTCGGTATAATAGGCGTTGATGATGATAATTGTCATGTATAAAACATATCAAGGGGAGTTGCACATACTGAGAAATTTATTGCGAAAACTTTACATCTAGGATTCATTCTTTTTGTTACTACATTTTGGAATCAATCTGTAGCGTAAGTTATTGAAATTGAAAAAATGTAATCAATCTGTAGCGTAAGTTATTGAAATTGAGAGATTCCTTAGTATGATATTACTTCTTCATGTTGGTAGAAGGCCATAATTATATACCCACTTTTATATTCTTCTTCTTCTTCCTTGCTTTTTTATATAGTTCTTGTTTATATGTTGAACACCATAGTCATGTAAACAACATATTGGCCTTTCTCCAAAGCATCAATTCAGTTGTAACTCTCTTTTAATATGTATTATGGTTTTACTTAGAAACAAAATTTATCCAAAAATCAATGAATTTATTACATTCATAGAGAAATTCTATTTTGAGCAACAATATAATAATGCATGCTTCGTGTCGGCATGCCAATTTAATGGTCCATTATCCAATATGTGTACTTACCAGATTGAGTATTGCCTATGTTGGGTAAGTGGAACACTGTCCATATGAGAGCTTCAATCATATTAAATTCATCATATACATGGTCATTCCTAGTTTGAAGATGATGTAATATTGCCTCTTGAGATCCCTACAAACCACATGCTTCCAAAGTAGTGTGGAATCTTCTTGGGCACGGTTACCATGGAGAACACCATTGTGAATATTACTAATAGAATGCTCTTGATGTGCTCAAATACAAAGTGGAAAATTTTGTTATAAGGTTCTCGACAAGAGTTTACATTGATAGAGAAAGCTTCTATAGCAAATGTGAATGAGTCCTAAATTCTTCCACTTTGAAACTTTGCATGTGAGAAGATTTGGCCATCATCTACTAAATTTCTTTGCATCAATTCAAAATTTGAGCAAAAATCCACATCCAAAAGATAGTGACACAAAATTAATCATATGGTGAAGATCGAAGGTTTTGGGATAGTTATACTACAATGATTAAAATGATAGTGTATTTTGTTCATATTTAAGACAAGCAAACATAGAGAGTTTATTCCATGTATCATGAACTATATGCCATAAAGCTTCCGGTCCACTCACTCTATCAATATTGGAAACTTAAACATTTTACTTCTTCATATTGTCCCCCTTTGTTTTGTGCTCTAAAACATTTATGCATTTGCAAGAAGCTACGAATTACGACCACCACGTGCTAGAGAGATGACTCTCCTCCCAATCAAATGCCTCTATATATAGATCTCTCTAGGGAACTTCCTTCTTGTGCAGGTGGACTCTAACCATCCGTGTGTCAGCCATGTACTACATATGCACCAAGTGTCTCAGTTAACCAGAGTTAACTCAAGTGGATGCTTCTAGAATGTTCTAGATATCTTTGGGTAAAATACTCCCCATCCATCGAGATTGAACCCAAGACCTCCTCCTTTACATCCTTGAGACTTAACCACTAATCTAAGTGGATCACTTTTGCCAAGAGCATATGACCTTCTAGTAAGTCTAGACTTGAGATCTTTGGTCATGTACACGGGTGACCAAACAATATCTAATTGTCAATTTGATGACAATTCCTTACTTCTCTACTCTAGAGTAGACTAAACCCTAGAAAATCATTTATGTTATAACTTGAAGCAAACTCAAATAAATAATTCAACTTAGATTTATCATCTTTTGAAGATTGAAAAGATTCTTTTATAGAACATCTATCTGGGATGTTTAATTTAATTACTTGATTCTAACTAGCTAACCCTCGACTTTTGTGAAAAGAATCAGATAACGTATCCGAGTCAAATCCAAAAGATTTGGAAAGCGAAAAGAGAGAAATAAAACTCTATACAATTAATTCAAACTTCAAAGATATGTATACTTTCTACGAGTCAAATTCTAGATGACTTATGACTTTAACTTTGTGAAGATCTATTTCAACAAGGTATTGAAGCACTTTTTTGATATTTAAGAGAAATAAACTGGATTCTCAAAAAGATTCAGAGCAAATCTAAAACATCATCCAACCATAAGATACTAGTGTGTTATCTAATGTCAATGTGTCGACCCACTTAAGTTCTATTGATGGATTTTTTACTTAAATAATGCTTCACTTGAGACTAAGTTCATGCCTAAATTCAATCTTTATGATTGCTTACTAGGAATACAATTCTTGTGTATTTCTTCAAGCCAAAGGATTGAATTTACCAAGTTACACTAGGAACTTATTGCTTAACTTAGTCAATCTATTCCTTAGTTTACAGTATCATTTCAATGTCAAAGTCCTACTTTTCTAGAAATTTATCAAATATTTCTGAATGGACACTTTATCTTGAAACGTTTCATGACTCAAGTAAGAAAAAGTATGTGCCTTATTTGAAAAAGAAGATCTTGGAAGTTGCATACTTCATATCGTCCTCTTCCTTGATCTTGAAGTACCTTGAGATCATTTTATTATCCTCCTTGAATTTAAACTTCTTCCTTGAACTTTTTAATTGCCTTGAGGATCAATCTAACCTCAAGATTCATTCTAGCTATCATCACACAGTCCAATGTCCCATACCATCTTTCCTACATCAATTTGAGTATACAACTTAGTGTCCCATACCACCCTATTTTAAATTCACATTGATGTGTGAGTGATACTTACCATAAATTCTTTATATAATACCTTTTTACTTAAATTCTTCAATAGAATTTTGAAGTTTTAGGCATTACCTTTAACTTGATAGTCTAGGTTTTGATTCCTTCACACATTTGTTTTACGATCTCATGCTTTGCCTTGGAAACTTGAAAACCTCTTGATAGACTATCCATTCTTCTTTGCTAGGGTTTTCAAATGAAAACCAATTAGAATTCCAAGTGCTTGAATTTTCACATATTCAAGTTTAATTGGTTTATACTTGAACAATTTGTAATGACAAGAGCTTTTTATTTCTTGTCTTTAGATCCCTTTCTTACTGACACTTTAAGTAGCTACCTCGAGTTTTTTTTAAGAATCTGTGTACTTCTTAAGTCTAAGCACTTGCTCATGATTTTGGATCTCATCTTTAAAAATCCCTTTAAGGATAGGTAAATTTTACGTTTTATCTTCCAAAGACTTAATTACCATTGACACGGTTGCACACTACATACTTAAAATATTTCACTCGATTTAGACTTGGAACAACTTACTCTTTTCACACTTTTCCATCGGATAAATGGAACTTGAGTGAAAATTTCCCAAAAGGAATTTGATTGCCAATACCTCAGCAAATTTTGACATTGTTCCAATCACAAGCTCTTGGAAAATCACGCTCGACTCACATAATAAACGGGACGGAACCAATTCTCCGTTTGATGCATCAGCACGCTGCCAATAACAATGTTGAAAGCATCCACAAATACATGAAATGGAAGTTCCCAATTCGGCGCTTGGAGAATAGGTGCCTGTGTTAACAACGATTTCAAGCAGTTGAAACACAACTGACATGCTTCAGTCCATTCAAATTGGCGAGGAGTACTAGTGATCAGTCGATTGAGGGGTGTGACCAGATGAGCAAGCAATCGCAAGTGTCATCCATGCCACCAGATTTGTCCCAAGAAATGCATCACTTCTTTGGGTGTCTTCGGAGCAAGTGCCTCCAGTACGGCCTTCACCTTATCTAGATCAACTTGAATCCCTTGTTTTGAAATAATGTGTCCCAGTAACTTGCCACAAGATACAGAGGATACAGATTTATTTGGATTCAAACACAAACGATATTCTCAACACTTTGAAAAACAGCACCGTAAATGGTACAGATGCACCGAAGTATCACCGGATAAAGAGAAATCATCCAAATACACTCTCATAAAGGTAGTGAGATAAGGAGAGAAAATTTCCTGCATACAACATTGAAACGTACTTGGAGCGTTCCGCAGACCAAACCACTCACTGTACATGCATAGACACCCCAGTTTGTAATAAATGCGGTCTTTGGAATCTCCTGCTCCACCATTCGGACTTGATTGTAGCCACTATAACCATCTAGAAAGGAATACATCTCACAGCTGGCCACATCATCTAACATTGTATCCACGAACGGCAATGGAAATGGATCAGGTACGGTTGCGGCATTTAATTTCCGATAATCCACGCATATCCATAATTGCTTATTCTTCTTCGGGACTATAACAATGGGAGAAATCCACTCTGCATGCTCGATAGGCACAATAAACCCCACTTTCAACAATCGATCAAGTTCTGCTTTGACCTGTGCCGCATAGTGAGGATTCATTCTGTAACTAGGTTGTTTGATAGGCCACACATCTGGTTTTAGCACTACCCTGTGTTGATAAATCCGTAGATCCAACCCCTTCATATCCCGGTAATCCCATGCAAACACATCAGAGAACTCTCGTAGCAACTGCAACAAGTTACCCTGGAAGGTCTCGGATAGTCCCGCCTTAATTCTTATCGGTTGTGGGTTGGTGTGATCACCTAAATTGCAGGTAACCAATTGATCTTCCGGTACGTATAACTACCGGGGCATCTCCAAATCATCTTCGGACTAAAGTAATTGTTGGAGCATCGTATCATCCAAGGTCTGTTCTGTACTTGGCTCGTGCTCACCGGTCAGTGGTACCACCGTACAGGCTGCCGGACTCCAGTTATCCGCCACCGTTTGTAAATCTACCGTGCCAAGTGCCATCAGATCCTTGTTGGCTATAAGAAAAGCTTCCTCTTCATTATCGGAGAGACCATCCAACATGTGTACAGGCTCCGCTAGATATGGTCGTGCATGTGAGTCACAAGGTTTCATATCATCCAGTGGAACAACATATTTCCGGTGGTTATTTTTAAAAACTAATTCATGTGCTGACCAGTCTTGCAGTACCTTAGCTTGTTTGAGCCACGTACATCCAAAGAGCAGATTGTAGTCTAGACTAGATTTTGGTAAGTCCAGCACAACGAAGGTCACTTTGAAGATGGCCTCTTGTAGAGTAATGGGAATATCATGCACCAAGCCCACCGGATGGACTCAAGATTGATCAGCCATACGTACAAAGAATTGAACAGGTTCAATTTGTGTCCACCCCATCCGTTCGCAAAGTGCTGTTGTTGCTATGTTTACCCCAGATCCGCCATCAATTAAGACTTGTGTAATTTTATGGTTTTTGTACCATACCGTAATCAGGGGTACCATATGGTCCACCATTGGGTCCAATTCCGGTTGGATTGTGGATGTTGTGGGAGCACTCGAGGATCCTAGGCTGACCTGCTGTTGGAACTGTTGACACACTCTAGGGACCAAAGCCAATAGTTGACCCAAGGGCAATGTAATTGATGCCTTAGATAGAACATCCCACACCGAATCTGTTTTGGCTGTTTCCGATACGGTCTCCGGTATGGACTCCGGTACTGTGTGAGTCAAATTTCACCCTATTGGTACTCCCGGTAGTATGCTTTGCTGCATCACCGGAACTGGATCAGGGAAAATTTCTTGTTCCTGCGTAGCCCACTTGCTTGCGTTTGTAAACACCTTCTGTTGTTCACGAATTCCCGGTTCAAAAATCTCTGCAGCTGGCTATAATCATTTTTCGGAGCGTGTTTGGACCACTGCTGCTTGCGTGTCTACTACCAAAATATACACCATATTTGCCATTGGATGTTGTCTTTCCTTTTTCTTTTTGTCGTACTTGGCCGCATCTTTACAAAACCTTCGGATATGCCCAATTTCACCACAAAAATGACATTTAGGGGGTGGAGGAGATGTGCCTTCTCTTGATGGACCTGCATTCCACCGGGCTTGTCCAAAATTATTTGCCCTTCCTCCTCGATAAGTCATGTATCCCTGGTACGAGGTATTCCTCATCTCTGGTGGTACATAATGGCTGGCTGGTTGCCCTTATTCCTGAATGATGGCATTAACAGGTGCTCTGTTCTCTACTTTTGCATTATATGGGCAAGTCTCTGTGGTGTGGTCTGTTGTATGGCAAATGGCACAATACATTTGATTCAGCACACATGTTCAGTTTATGTGCCCTAGATTTTTGCATTTGGTAGAGTATATCTGTTTCAAAGGATCCTCGTTGGATTGCCTGGACGCTTTCAGCCACTCTATTTCTTTGGTGAATCCACCCACTTTGTTTTCTAATTGTAACGCCATAGCGATGACGGCATTCAAAGTCATTCCACCCACGCATCGTATGATCATGAGCTGTTTCAGTTGGGGCTTTAATCTGTTGATGAACCACTGAGTAATAACATCGTCCGGTAAATTCGCATGTGCTTGTGGTAGCTGTCGTAAATGAGTCCGAAATAGCGTGACACAATCTTGTACATTTTGTTGTGGCTTCTGCCTATTATTCTACAGGTAATAAAAAATTTTGGCTAGATTTTTCTTTAACCAAAATTGTTGTAGAAAGGCATCCTTCACATCATCATACTGCCGAAAGTGGTTCAAATCATATTCGGTTAGCCATTGTGCAGCTTCATTAACCAGAGTTGACTGGAACACAATAGCTTTATACGCAGGGTTTGCTGGGTGATTCACAACTGCATAGTTAATCTCAAAGGTCCGCACATGCGCATCGGGATCATCTCCCAGAAAACCTCCAAATTTTGTGTATGTAACCCCTGTTGGTACCGGACGTGGTGGAACAATCTGTTGTTGTTGTTGTTGTTGTTGTTGTTGTTGTTGTTGTTGTTGTTGTTGTTGTTGTTGTGAGCCACTCATGGTACTGTTGTTGTTATTACGTGAATTTTGGGGAGGTATCTCTTGATATTCCTGGACTATATAGTCAACCTGCTCACTTTTCGGTCCTAAAATATAGTTGAACCGATTGCTTAGTTCAAAATCTAACAGCCCTTCCTCAACTTTAGTGTCGAAATTGGCTAAACTTGCACCGAGAAATGGTGAACGCAGTAAGTTTCCACCAAACAGCACCGCAGTTTCATCGAAAAACTTTGAATTTTCACCAGGTAATACCGAACTCTCATCGAAAATCATCGAATTCTCATCGGACCCAGTTGCACTGTCACCGAATAACCCTATCACCGAAAGCGACCGAATTCTGACCGGATGAAGCGGAACTGTCTCCACACTGCGCCACAGTACAACCAGAAATCACCGTACTTTCTTCAGAAGGGACCGAACTTTCACCGAAACGCACCAGATTCTCGTCGTGTGCTACCAAACTGCCATCGAAATTGCCGAACCTTCTGCAACTGAACTTAATTGTCCTGCACTTCACCACCAAGGGGTATTCCTAATAAGTGCGGAACTGCCCAGGGATGTTGATCTCTGTGGTATTTGGGGTACGATTCACCGGAGCGTGTTACCAGCATATATCAAAGGATTCTTCTTCGAACCTTAATCTTCTTCTTCAATTAATTACTCCATTTCCCACAGACGGCACCAATGTTAATCCGTGTTAAAACCTTAACTGTTCAAAGTTAATTCAACTCTGGGTTCTTGGGATGGTTAGGGGTCTGTAAACAGAGGCTCTGTTTGTATTTTCCCAAATCTACAAATTCATTATATCCAACTTCACAGACTCTCACGCATTAACTGTGTTGAATATGTTTACAGAACATCTCAATACTACCGCACAATTGACTGTGTACTTCTTCACCTACCTCATTAACCCGTCAATCCTTAAATACTTCATTAAGACTTAATTAACTATTAAGCTTAACAACAGAATCAACAAGTACTTAAATTACCGAGAATTTCGGCAAACCTGCGCTCCATTGCAGGCTCTCGCCCAGACGAACAGTCTGGCGACACGATACCCACTGCATCATGCGACTCTTCTTTCATTAATTTGTCAAACATTACAACTTTTGCACTACGCCTTATGCATGCGACTTTTCAGGGTATATTACAAATTAGGATTTCCTTTCCGACGGCTTACATGCATGATTCTCCCAAATAAGACCTTGTTTATTCAAATTCTTTTATAAACAAGTAGCTTACCTTTCAACTTAAAGAATGAGTGCTTACTTGCTCAAAACTTTACACTATCAAGGGAGATGTGATCAAAACATTGACCACCAGGATTGCACCTGTTCCTGTCTTCACTTCTTTACATTTACACATGCAAATGTTCCTACTTAAAATTCTCTCAGCTTGATTACATTTAAACTCTCAAAACTTGTACAGAGGTCACTCAACTATAGAATTAGACTTGTACAAAAGCATTCCTCAAGAAGATAAACACAAAAGGCGCACTGAGCAAAAGATCGAGGTGCAATTTTTTTTCAGATTCTCTTCTATTATGCAAAAATATACATCTGATGGATGGATAACTTCTTTTTACTCTCTAAGTGTTCAAATGACTTTTAATTCTCATCATACATCATCTCTCATACTCGTAGTACATCTATATCAAGTATATATAGATGTTTTCATCACGACTCATCATAGATGTAAAGTTTTTATGAACTAATTACAAGATTAGTATACATGTATATACAAGTCTTCTTCTTCTGATCATGCACTAAACTTCAAGCCTCATATGTTGATCTCTGCTTCATTCTTTGACTTCAAATCTTGTCCAAATCATCAATTGATGATTGTCTTGCACCAACACCCTTGAGGAAGGTGGGAATCTTTTTTTTTCATCAATATGCTTTTTACTTACTTTTTGGTCCTCATCTAGGCACTCGTTAAGACCATTGATTTACATTCTAATGAAGTTTACCTGAGCTTCATCTTTCTCTACAACTATGCAATGTCTAAACAGGAAGCCACGGTCATGCAAGTCAATGTGGTGGAAGTTGTTTATCATGGAATGGAGATGAGCAAGTGGTGATAAAAGAAGTTAGAGAAAAACCAAAAAATCTGAATCTAACTAAACCATTGCATGCAAAATGCTTAAAAACCCAAGAGCTATTTCTCATTTGATTGATTTGGATGTGTAAAGCTATAGATATGAGTGCTCAAAGCTATGCAAAAAGCCAATCTTTATACTTGGCCAAGTATAAAAGTTTGACTTTTCCATAACTTTGACCACTCATATCTCTAACTACAAGTATCCAAATCAAGCAAGTGAGTAGTCAATCTCGGGGTTTTTAATAAATCATTCCTATAACTCAAAGTATCCAAATCAAGCAAGTGAGTAGTCGATATGAATTATCATGCCACATTATGTTCCCAAAACGGATTAATAACTAAAACATTTCTAATGGCATTTCTTTGTAGGGGTCAAAATCCTGATTTAGAGACTCAAATATGCTCATATTCTTATATCTTGCAATACAAAAATAATTTTCCAAATATGAATGTACCATTTGATGCAAAATGCTTAAAAATCTCCAGATCAACTACTCACTTCTTGATTTGGATACTTATAATTATACATATGAGTGGTGAAAGTTATGCAAAAAAGTCAAACTTTATACTTGGCATCAACTTTATGCATAAAGTCGATGCCAAGTATAAAGTTATGCATAAATTTGGTGTCAAGTATAAATTTGTTTTTCCAATAACTTTGACCACTCATATCTATAACTACAAGTATCCAAATCAAGCAAGTGAGAAGTCGATCTTGGGGTTTTTAAGTATTATGCATCAAATCATATATTCATATTTGACAACATATTGTTTTATTGCAAGATATAAGAATATGAGTATATCTGAGTCTCTAAATGTGGATTTTGACCCCTACAAAGAAATTCCATTTGGAATGTTTTAGTTGTTAATCCTTTTTAGGAACATAATGTGGCATTATAATTCATATTATTAATAGAAAAAGAAGGATTTTAATAAAGAACAAGCATCTAGATCACATTTCACCAAAATGTGGGGAAATGACTATCTTCGAGGTCAAGTTTGGGTGCATTTTCCAACGAATATTCCTAGAACAAGGATTATCAAAGCTTTATTCATCCACCAAAAGGGAATATTTATGTAGGTCCAAGAATGATAAAACATGCTCAAATGGTATGCATTCAGAGGTAAGTATAACTTCCAACGATATGTGATACCAAACGAACATATTCAAAAATGAAAAAGAATATTCGGAGTACATCAACTCTTAAAATGGATGACTTAGATCTTCTTGTTTATGATTTTTCCTTAAAAAATACAGGGCACTTGAGGAAAGTGAACATCAATATGATAAAGCAAAAGTTCCAGATCTACATGAGATAGCTAATCATAGGCAAATAAGAATATTCATGCATGATCATGCAAAAATTGGTATGTACTTGGATGAGGATAGAGCTCTTGTTCATATAGAAGAAGAGCTCTTGTTCATATAGAACTTGGATGGTAGACATGAAGCTTGGATCACAACAAACAATATTGAATGCATTACCAAGTGAATGTACAAAGATAAGTAACATGTTAGTGTTATAGACGTATATAAAAGCTGGGGAAAAAACCTCCTAAAGAGGGTAAAAAGTGTCCTAATAGTTGTAAGTGTGTTCACACACATCACTACCAAAATATATCAATGTTTTAGTGGTTACTTCTAAGTGCTTCAAGTACAAAGAGTTGGTTCCCCTATATTTTAAAATTTTCTCTTGTCTCAAAAATGGTCATCCTAGTATCATCTCGAAGACATGATTCTTTCCAAAGTTGTTCAATGAAACCTAACAAGTGTTCAACTTGTGATACAAATAAAGGATAAAGTGAGCCAATTTTGCTTCCTTTTGCAATAAGCATATTTC
The DNA here is from genome assembly GCA_020310875.1 of Ceratopteris richardii. NCBI lineage: Eukaryota > Viridiplantae > Streptophyta > Polypodiopsida > Polypodiales > Pteridaceae > Ceratopteris > Ceratopteris richardii. Next base: position 91,942,145 of record CM035426.1, read on the forward strand.
CCTCTAGTATCCAAATGATTGAGCATAGAAAACAACTTTGTAACCAAGGTTATCAATTTGACCAACTGTTGGATGTCAAATTGCATGATATTTGAGGCACATTGCATAGATTATGCATGGTCAATTTTGAACCATCAATGAACTAAAAAATCACTCCAATCCTTAGAACATCACACCCTTAAGAGTCATCAAATCTCATGGTACAAAGAGACTTTGTTGCATAAGCAGAGAATCATTCTCTATTTGATATCACATGGAAAGAAGCACTAGAATCTAACAACCATGTTGTTGGAAACAATGTCAAATGGTCCAACTTACAACAATAGTATGTGTAGCATTTAGAAGATTCTACAGCAAAGTTGCATGGGCATGTTGCTCCATAAGAAACATTTTCTAACCAACTAGGATGGGTTCAATACCCGATGGTGGGGCATAAAAACCAAACGACATCAAATGGATTCTTTTTTATTTTGTGTAGATCAGATATAACTTCTTTGTATGACAATCACTAAATTATTGTGTTCCACAAAAACTACAATAAATTAGTGTTGCTTTTTGTGGTTGCTTTTCACAAGGGTTCATAAACTATATAATAGAGGCTATGACTCATTATGAGAGTATCTTCTCAAGGACTTCATATCAACCAACCATCAGTTATCTTGTTAAGTTACTATGAGTAACAAGTCTATACCTATCGTCACTTGTTTATTCACTAATGTTTGAATTTAGGTTAATCAAAATTAGCAGTTTGTTGTAAAATAGTTCTAAAATATTCATATTCTCCATATTCTCTCTCACAGACAGACACACTCTTCAAACCTCTTGAGCTTTTTGCACACAATCTCTTGTATTTAGTTCCTATTTCTCCCTAGATTTAGATATTGTCAGTTTGTATCATATTCACACATTCTAATTTGACATTGGGGAATATAAGTAAGTGTAGGTGAGCATCGTAGCTTACCGTACACTTTGAAAGATCTTGTCTATTCTCTCTCTATCTCTCACTCATCTATTTTTGAGTCTTAAGGTTTGTATGCTAAGGTTCATGTATTGAAAGATCTTGTAATCCTATGATTTATTGTTATTGAGGCCCACCCCACCTCCAAAATTTGGTATCAAAGCATAGTTGACATACATCTTTAACAATATGACTGACTATGGACTTGAGAAAAGCTTGAGGGAATGTCTAATTGTCCAATGTGGAGTTTTATGATGATGAATTTGTTAGTATCAAAAGGCTTGTGGAATATTGGCAATGGCACTTATCCAAGGCCAAGACAAGTCAGAGAAGAGGCTACTTCATCTTGAAGAAAAACCCCTATTGCTATTTCTGCTCAACATGATTTTAATGAAGAAGAAGGAACCACCTCATCATTAGGAGTCCATACTACTACCAGGTTACTTCCTATAGAATATCAATCTAGATGGGATTCAAGGGATGCACAAGCACTTTCATATATTGCTATGGGATTCAAGAGGCATTCCATACTGCTACCTAGTTAGTTCCTATAGAAGAGCAATGTAGATGGGATTCAAGGGATGCACAAGCACTTTCATATATTGCTATGGGAGTCAAGGGGCATATTATACCCCAAATCAGGTCATGCAGAACCTCTTGACATGTTTGGTTGGAGTTATAGAATCTCTATCAAAGATCTAAGGAGATAACTAGCCAACACAAGGATGAAAGTTGGTGAGTTAGCTCAAACACATATTTTGAAGCTTAAAGATTTACAAGATTAGTAACTCAACATTGGAGTCAACATTCAGATGAAGAAATGGTAAATACACTTCTAAACTCACTTCGATCTACATATCATGCTTTTATTACTTCTCTTACTCTTCCTACAAGAGATAGAGAACTTTCATTTGAAGAGCTTAACACTCCATGTTACTTCAAGATGGAGATAAAAGAAAAGTATTGAAGAGAATGATGAAGCCATGCTATCATCGTTAAAGGAAAACAAGAAGAAGGAGACAAAGAAAGAGAATAAGAGTTAGCAATCCAAGAAGGAAAGTAAGTCTTCTAATCCTAAGTCTTCTAGTCCTTCCCCTAATGCTTCCTCTACACCCAAAGAAAATTCTTTGATTACATCTAATTCAAAGAAAGGATTATGTCCTTACTATAAGAAACCAGGTCATCTCATAGCATAATGCAAAACAATGACTTTTTATGAGAAGAATAAAGCATCAAGTAACAATGTTGAAGATTATAATCCAAAACCTAATTCTTCAAGGTAGATTCATATGCACATGTTACTATTGAAGAGGTAGATTTTGATAAGGCAACATTAAATGCAATCTCAAATAACCCTTGGATTTTTTATTCTAGAACTACAAAGCATATCACAAGCTGGAGAAAGGTATTTTCTTCACTTTCTAACTCTTCAGGTAGAAGAGGGACCATTGCAGATGGTCATGATTTAGATGTTGTTGGTGTTGGAGAAGTGAACCTTAAGTCAAGATCACCTGGAGATTTCATAGTTTCCAATGTTCTTTATGTTCCAGACATGAGGAAGAATTTTCTCTCTATCTTTACTTTCTTGTCAAATGGTTATGAAGTTGTTTTAAGAAAGATTCATGTAAGAACCTCTCATTTGATGAGGGTCTACTTCTAGCTGAAAACAAAAGTGTCATGTTTGTATTATCCAAAATTAATCATGCTAATGTTGCTAGGTCTTCCACACCTATGGTGACCATGAAGTTATGGCATATAAGATTTGGTCATATTAGTTACACAAATCTCAAGCATATCGAAGATCAAGGTATGGTGGAGAGTTTGACTACTTTTGCTTTACCAGATGTTGCAGAGTCATATGAAGGATGTATTGAAAGAAATCTTCACAAACTTCCTTTCTAGAATCATGGATACATCATGGCCACAAGGAAGTTATAGATCATACATTCAGATGTGAATGGTCCGAAAACACATTCCATTCAAGGTTTCAGCTACTTTGTTAGTTTTATTGATTATTTCTCAAGATATTCTTGAATATACAATCTTAAAGTGAAGTCAAAGTTTTCTTTTTTACTTTTAAGAAGTTCTTAGCTATGATTCAAAATGAAATTCAATCAAAGATCCAATTTTTGAGAAGTGATAGAGGAGGAGTGTACATATCTAAAGACTTAAAGTCTTTTCTTGAAGATAAAGGCGTCTCTCATCAACAGCTCCTACTCTTTATGTTAAAGCTGAGAAAGATTCTTTGATTATTATTATTGCATATGTTGATGATATGATCATGAGATGTCCCAAGGAGTCAGACCTTAAGTATTTTAAAGTAGATCTTAGTCATACATTTGATGTAAATTATTTAGGTATTTTGCATTTTTATCTTGAGATTGAGTTCAAGTACAAACATGAGTGTATCTATATGACACAGAAAAAATGCATTGAGAAATTATTGGAAAGATTTTGAGATGATAAATTCCAAGCATATGTAGACACGTATGGATGTCAATGTGTCATTATAGTCGAAAGCAGATTCAAAACCCTTTGATGCTACATTATATAGTCAAGCAGTTGGTTTCTTGATATATCTATGTAATACACATCTAGACATTTAGTTTGTAGTTTCTCAATTATCCAAGCTCATGCACAGTCAGCTCAAGATTAAGTGGAAATTAGTTAAGAGATATATTTTTAGAAGTTTTGCAGGTTATTAAACCTTGTACCATTGTGACATTGAAGGGGGTATTGTTGGAAATAGTGTCAAATAGTTCAACTTACAACGATAGTGGTCTATAAGAAACATCTTCTAACCAACGAGCACACGTTCAACACCCGAGGAAGGTGGCACAAAAACAAAATAGCATCAAAAATATTATTTTTTGATTTTGCATGGATTAGGCATACCTTTTTTGTATGAAAATTGCTAAATTACTGTGTATCGTAAAAACTACAATAAATTATAGTTGCTTTTTGTGGTTGCTTTTCACAAGGGTTCATAAAGTATATAATAGAGGCTATGGGTCATTATCAGAGTATCTTTTCAAGGGGTTCATGAATTGAAGCTCTAGCAAGGCTAAGGAGGAGATCAAGGATGTCCTCTACATGAGGAAGAGTTCTACACTCTTGGATGAGGTGTGCTCTACATTAGAAGTTATGTGGAGGAGTTTGTGTCAGCCAATCATCAAATATCTTGCTTAGTTACAATGAGTAACAAGACCATATCTGTCTTGGATAGTTTTTTATTTAGGTTAATCAAAATTAAGGGTTTGCTGTAAAAAGATTCTAAAATGTTCATTTTCTCCATATTCACACACACACACACACTCTTCATACCTCTTAGGCACTCTGCACACAATCTGCTATATCAAGTTCCTATTTCTACCTACATTCACATATTGTCAATTTGTATCATATACACACATTGTAATTTAACATCGAGGAATATAAGTTAGTGTAGGTGAGCATCCTAGCTTATCATACACTTTGAAAGATCTTATCTATCCTCTCTCTATCTCCCACTCATCTATTTTTTAGTCTTAAGGTGTGTATGCTAAGGTTCATGTGTTGGAAGACTGTAATCTTGTGATTTATTGTTATTCAGGCACATCCCACTTCCAACACATGTGTGGGAAAGAGAATCGACCATACAAGCCTTACTAGGCATAGTACTATCAAGTGCCAACAAATTGACATAATTAGTACTTTGTTGGTGTGCTAAAACTTGAGTGTACTATCCAATCAACACATCAATAGATTAATGTCTTGTTTCAACACATTAACATCATCACTTACCTTCATAGTCAAAGGAGATGGTGCACGTAACTGTTTGACATTTCCATCAACATGTTGTCCTTTACCTTTAACATTATTTAATTAATAGAAGTCTTTTTCAATATGTCCTTTATTATGAAAATCATTGCACTCGATATCCCTATTTGTTGATGTACTTCTATGCTCATTCCATTGACCATATTTTTCCTTTTATTTTTTGTCTGAGCACATCACTCAATTTGTCCTTGGTAAGAATCACAAACACTATATGCATTTCCACTCTCAATGCCAACCATAGGCTTTCTACAAATCTCATCATTCGAGAGTGCTTCGCGTATTTCATCATAGACTAGTTTGCCACCAAGTACACTATTGCTAAAGTTATGCAAAACTTATCCCATGATGATGGCAAGTTGCATAACAACGAGATGTTAGGGGAGCACTAGATTAAGCCCTTTGACTAGACTAGAAAAGATTTCAAAACTATAATTTTTATTACAAGATCACCCACATAGGGAAATAATACAAGAATATGCAACAAATACAAGAATTCCCACAACTCTAGACTGATAGGTATGAATAACTATATTAGATAGAATATAAGAGATCTCATAACTCGAGACCATAGGCATGAAAACTTGATATTTGAGTTACAAGAAATCCCTAGAGGGAGATGGAATAGATACAAGAAATAACTTGAAAAGATCCTATACTACGAGACTACAAGAGGAGAAGACTAGATGTCCAAGAACTAAACTAATCAGGACTAGAACAAGGAACAAGAAAATAGTTGGAACTAGAACTTCAAAAGTACTTTCTTGGTAATCATGAATCCCATAGCTCCCAAGACTAGCATTGGCAAAACGCAAGATATAATGGCATCAAACAAATAAAAAACCAGATGATGTAGGAGTTCAAGATGAGTGACCTAGAGTTTTTGAAATACTTTCTTGGACTTGAGTTATTATACACTAACTTTGGAATCTACATCACTCAAAGGAAATATGTGCAGGACATGTTGAAGAAATTCCACTTGGAGGATGCAAAAGTAGCTAGCACCCCTATGAAGGTAAATCATAAATTGAGTGCTCATGAAAGTGATTTGCTTGAAGATATTCCAGGTTATCAAAGCATAGTTGGGAGTCTAAACTATGCAACATTAATAAGGATTGATATATGTTATGGAGTAAGTGTTCTGAGCCAATTCATGCATAAACCTAGAGCACCTCACTTGGAAGCTACAAAAAGAATTTTGAAGTACCTCAAAGGTACTCAAAATCAAGGTCTTTACTTTCCATACACATCAGATTTGGACATAACGTTGTACTCAGACGCAGATTGGACAGGATGTAAGGATGATAGAAGAAGTACTTCTAGTCTACTTATCTTTTGTAGGTGAGAAACCTATCTCATGGTCTTCTAAGAAGCAACCAACTATTGCTCTATCTTCAACAGAGGCTGAATACATGGGATTAGCAAATGCTACACAAGAAGATATTTGGATAAGGTTTCTCTACTCATATTTGGGACTTCACACTCATTCACCAATGATCTTTGGTGATAACACTAGTTCTTTGCATCTTGCAGCCAAACCCATTTATCATGCAAGAACTAAGCATATAGAAGTGTACCACTATGTTAGAGAGAATATGTATCTACAAATATGCAGTGTGCTGATTTGTTAACCAAAGCACTTGATGGTACTAAGCTTTGCAGGTTTAAAACCATGATTGGATTATAGGATATTCAAGAAGGTTGATGAAGCAATGCAAGCCAAGATGTTTGGCTTGAGGGGGAGATGTTGGTGCAAATGTTCAAGCCTACAAATTTGTCTTAGCATGGAAGACATTGTGTGGAACTAGCACTTGATGATTCATGTGAACTATAGCTTGTAACTACTTGATCATTTACCATTATAAAATATTAATCCCTTGGAGAATCTTGTAAAAGCCTATAACTTGTGGAGTTAGGAGGAATATTAGCTATGACTTCAAGTTGAGGGAATATCTCCTAAATCAGTGGAGTCACCTTCTTGATTGGAGCCAATGTTTGAATTCAAAATTCAAACTTGGAAGCAACACATATAAAATACCTTGTAAAATCTCGTGGGGTATGATGTCTCATTTAGAGCTTATTCTTTGATCATTTGTAGAACTTGTGTAGTTCACACTATAGCTCACTCAATTAATCAGTATTGAGCATCATTACAATGCCAATAACTCTGTACAATTATGTTCTATAATACATATAGCTCATTGATCATCTTTGTCTACTTCTCTGCTATGACTACGCAGAAGAGTCAACTTCATTTGGTCATATCTCAGTTAATACTCAACCATTTTACATAACCTTTGGCTCGCTGGAACTTGAAGTCTACTTTGTGCTATAAAAATTTCAAGGCATTTGGTTTAGGAATCGGGGAGAAATCACTTTTGAAGTGCTCACTAGTCATCTACTAGTTGTTCCCTAAAATATCGAGGGTAAGATCTGATTTGCTAAAGTTATTTCTCAGAGCATAGTTGATCATTTTAAATGATTCCACTTGAAATCACTAGCTATCTAAGCTAATTGAATTCCCTCGAAAGGAATTTTTCCAATTGTTACTGTGCTGTGAGATTTGAGTAAAACAACCAGTGGGTGTAGAGACTAAAATAGCAAGTTTCTCAACATTAGTTATTCTTGAACTATTCTATTTTGGATTAATTGTTTCAATTATCAATTCCAAAGTACATAGGCACTTTCTTGGTGTCATTTGCAAGCTAAAGGGGCCTATCTTATAACTCTAAAGTGCATCAGGGCTGGTACAAAGCAGGTTTTAGCAGAACCACCTCACTTCCTTGAGGTATCCATCCATCTCTTCCAACAATGGGGTCTTCAAGAAATCATTCTTGATCATTGAACCTCATCTCATAACCTCTTTCAAACATTTGACCTACCGGAACGAAGTTCTTTGTTGTGGTTGGCACATGCAACACATCCTTCAACACCTTGGAGCTTTGAGATCCATTCAACACAACATCTCCCACATATGTAATCTTGTACTCAGTTCCATCCCCTATCTCTACATGGTCTTGATTGATGGGTGAGTGTAAATTAAAGAAAACATCTTTATTGCAACTCATATGGTTGCTACAACCACTATCAATGTACCATGTAAAATCTGAATTCTCTTTCACTTGACCCATACATCATAAGCAAGTTCTCATTTTTTTAATTTGTTGAAGTACTAGCATAATTACCTTGGTTCCTTTTGTATCCTTGATTGCTTCCTCCTTTTGACCAATAGTCTCTTCCATAATGGTTTGGTTTTCCACAATTGTAGCATTCTCCACTGGATGCTTCTCTTCCATGTGATCTTCCTCCTCTTCCTCTACTGCTTCCTCTTCCTTTTGATCCATAGCTTTGGTTGGAGCCTTCTTGGTTGCTTGGGCTTGATTTTGACCTTCCTCTCCCTCTACCTTGGGCGTTTTGTCAACCTCTTTAGCCTTTGCCTATACCTACATAGAAAACTTGGGGTTGGCTTCCCTTTGATTGTGGACCTCCTTGGTTCATCTCCTCGATCACCATCAATCTGACTAAGATCAAAATCTGGTACAAAATCCCTCACATAAACTGATGTGGTGAATGCTTTATACCTTTCATCCTCTCTCAAGCCAATGAGAGTGTGCGCAACAAAATCGACATCTTTGGTTGGGCTCCCAATTGAGCCTAGGGCATCTCCAAGCTCCTTAACCTTCAAAGTGTACTCATTTATGTTAGTTCGTGGTGCTTTCCTAAGATTATTCAACTCATTCTTGAGATGAATCTTCGTTGCCTTGGTTGATGAAGAGTACAATCTCCTCAAGGTCTCCCAAAGCTTCTTGGATGTGTCCAAGTCTTGTATATGCCCTATCATGCTATCGCTTATGTGTTGGAATATAACGAATATGAATCTCCTATCCCTTTCTATCCATTCATTAAGTGCTTTGACCTGCCCCTGAAGTGGTGGATCATGTACACTAGGCATTGGCTTCCTGCCACTCACTAATCCCCACAATGCTTTGCCCATAAGGTAGTTGCTAACTCTAAATTTCCATGGTTAATAATTGCCTTTCTCTAACTTTTTTATTTGTGCATTATACTCAGTCATACAGAGCTCTAAGATGCTCTTTTGGTTTCTCCTCAAGTGTCTATATGCTTTCGAAGGTGTGGATATTACCTTTTGATAGCTTCTCCCTTGCTCACCTTCAACTAGTTAAGATCTCAATTGATGTAGCCCCCATTTGATGTCTTCTTGCTTTGATAAGTCCTCCTTGTGCATCCATGAGTTATCTTGATCCCTTCAAGTCTTCAATATGATGCCCAATGTGTCTCAAAGCCTCCAAAATGGCCCTAATACCTCTGATAGGGGATGATTCTAATAGCTCAATGCAACAATGGAAGATGGCTGCCCTCCAGTAGGTCCACAAAGCAGTGATATATGCTAACTATTCTAAAGTTTTCTGTATACTTGTATAAAGAACTAAAATTAAACTTTGCAAAATTCAAATAGACCTTAAGAGATACTCAACAAAATTTAACTCAACCCAAATAGATAATTAAATTGGGAGAACAATCCTCTGTAAAATAGGCTACCTCTTTGCAACACTATCTACCTATGTGGAGAGATATACCTTCACAAAGTTGGCAATTTTTGAAAAATCACTTAATCAAAGAACTTGGAACTTTCACAAAGCTTAGGGGACTATATGAGAGACCAAATGAAGCTTCAAATCAATGAAAATGAGGACAATGAAAGAGCAAACAATGCTCTATAGTCTGGTACAATCAGATTTGGAAAATCCTAACCACACCTCTAGATAGAGAGGAGAGAAATCATGAGAAAATGAGGTAAACAAGCAAGGGGCCTGCTTAAACTAAGTGAGAAACTTGAGGAATGCATACAACTCAAGAAACAAAGGGAGGATGGTGCTTACATAGAGTTTTACTTTTCCTACAATCTAGCTAGCCACCCACTAGTCAGTGTAGGTGCACTTTTTGGCGGTTGATTAATGAGATTTGAATTTGATTGAGTTTGGTGGAACTTTTAACTTGATTCCACGACTTTGGGTCTTCCTTTTCGATTTTTCCACTTGCAAAACTTGTGGCTGAGTGCTTTTCATGATTGAGACTTCATTTTCAACAATGTATATGTATATATATATGTCTATTTATAGGTATATGTATATGTATATGTATATGTATATGTATATGTATATGTATATGTACATGTATGTGTACACGTGTATGTACACGTATGTGTACCCGTATGTGTACATATTGTAAGCCGCCGGATTGGCAATTGTAAAATCTGACTCTTAACAAACCGAAAGGTTGTTGCGTAAATGATGTAACCTTGATTGATGTTGTAACCTTTATATAAATCAATGAAAAAAGACGCTTCGGGGACGACCAGAGGAGTCGCCAGACTGTTCGTCTGGTTGATGATGTCTGTGTAGTTTCCGTGGTGTGTTTGAGAACTCTGAGTTATTCTGTGTCTTTCTGTTCTGTTGATTATCTGCACTTGTACGGTACAGATTGAGTTACTGTTATTGTCTCTGTTGTTTACAGTGATTGTGTTTGGATCAGATCTTAAGTTAGACCAAGTGATCCTGTATTACGGTAATGATAGTTTCGCCGCTGTCTGTTGAGAACGCATCAACTGGATTGTAATCGGTAGATTTTGGAAGAGTTTGATTACAGAATAGTAAGATTGTAAGAGTGTACCCAGAGTCTTGATAAGTAAATTGTATTGACATAGATTTTTAATGTTAGATTACGATCATGTGAGTGAGTTGATTTGGGAAAATCAAGTATAGGGCATTCAGAACGGTCTGCACAAGTGAGCTATCTGGTATAATCTCATCAGCAGAAATCAACTGTTCCTTCAAATCTTTGATCTTTGTTAGGAAACTGTCCATAGAATCACCTTCATTCATGTGCTCACTCTCTAACTGTTTTCGAAGGTAAGCAACACGAGCCTCATTCCTAGCTTGGTACAATGTGGTTAGTGTATCCCAAGCATCCCTAGCTGTTCTGCAAGAGCGAATATGAGGAATAATGGCACGTTTGACAGACAAAGCTATCAATGCATGTGTCTGGGCATCTGTGCCATCCCAACGAATTTGCTCTGTAGTAGGTGCAACAGAAACAACAACACGAACAGGAATCTGCGGAATATCATCTTCGACACCATCTTCATCAGGTCAAGCACCTATATTTGCAGTACCTGTAGTTGCAGGTGTAACAGGACGTCTTCAACACCCTACACAATGTTCCAGAGTCCTTTTGCAACCAATACATGTCGCATCATATAAGCCCATAATGGGTAGTTGGTACCATCCAACTTATCCTCAACAGCCAACATACGGAATACATCACTTCTTTCAGCCATGGCCGGTGACTAAAATACCTTGATGCAGAAAACTGACTGTACCTCAAAAAGTTGAACAGAACTGCCCAGACAAGTTCTGCTAGACCTGTAGCAGACTTCGAGACGCTTAAACTGGCGAACAGAAACTGGTATATACCTTTGGCACAAAAAGACGAAATAGCCTGCACAAGCGCTATGTAAGGGCATTCGAAGGTCGAAACGAGCTCAGATCGCGATTTTGGCACCACAAAGCGAAGATGTTTTGATCTCGGAAACACGTTGAGTATGCTCACCAAAATTCGTGCGATTCTGAGACTGCAAACGGAGGAGTGTCGACGACGCCCTAGATGAAGCGACGACCTGCTCTGATACCAATTGTTGGAGATAGATGTCTGCGGAAGCACGCGAACAGCACAAGGAAGAAGAAGAAGCTTGGAGCACAAACACACAATAGTGAGTGTATTACTAGAGAATGTACAAAGATCAGTAGCCCATTAGGGCAATAGGCGTATGTACAAGCCGGGGGAAAAGAACCTCCTAAAGAGGGAAAAAAGTGCCCCGGCGGTCCTAGTGTGTTCACACACATCACTACCTAAATATATCAACATGGATATGTATGTAATTGCAACCAAAGGGGAGGGCTACCCTATCATATTAGGACGTCCATGGTTAATTGCAGTAAGAGTAGATCAGAAATGGGGTTTTGGCCTTCTAGTCTTAAACCAAATGATAGAACAAAGTTAGTTACCTATGATTTGAAGGACCAGAAGAAGGAAGATCATAGGTATGAAACAACTATAGATGAAGAGAGCCAAGGAAAGGAAGATGGAGGCAAAGAGGATGACCTACAACAATCACAAAGTGAGGACTCCATGTCTGAAGCAGATTTGCAAAAGATGCTAACGAAAGATCTCACCTCAGAGGAAAGGATTACGTACGTAAGGTACCCCAAATTGTTCATTAAAGATTATAATGAGATACAAGGTGTAACTGCTATTCAACATCATATCGAAATCAAGCCAGAAGCAAAGCCAGTGGCGCAAAAGCTCAGAAGGATCGGAACACTTCAACAAGAGGCTCTGCTAAATGAGGTAAATAGACTCATAAAGGCTTGTTTCATTTACCCTGTATCAAATTTTGAATGGGTGTCTCTAGTAGTAGTTACCCCAAAGAAGAATGGTAAATGGAGGGTGTGTGTAGGCTATAAACACTTGAATGCAGCAACCAAGAAAGATCATTTCCCACTTCCCTTCCAAGATGAAATTCTAAATGAAGTGGTAGGTCATGAAAGGTACACTGTATGTGATGGATACTCAAGGTACTTTCAAATTCGGATAGCTGAGGAGGACCAAAGGAAGACCACATTCATCATGCCATGGGGATGCTTTGCTTATCGAGTAATGCCTTTTGGCCTAACCAATGCACCTGCAACATTTCAAAGGTTTATGAACTATGTTTTTCAACCATTCTTTGGATCATCAATAAGGGTGTACATGGATGATTTCTGCATATATAGCACTAGAGCTATGCATTGTCAAAAAGTGGAAGAAGGCTTAAAAAGATTGTATGAGCTTGGAGGTCAATTGAATCTTGATAACTGTCATTTAGCCAAGAAGGAGGTAGTTCTCCTTGGACATCTCATATCAGAAAAGGGAATTCAAGTTGATCCATCCAAGTGGAAGCCTTATTGGCTCCACCTCCTCCAACAACAACAAAGCAGACCCTCACTTTTGTACAAAAGGTACGCTACATGTCACGATTCATCCACCTTCTGTCTAAAATCATATCCCCATTACAAAATCTTGCACAAGATAGTGTCTTCGCATGGGAGGATATCCATAATGAATGTTTTGAAGAAATCAAAAGAGTACTCACCACTCTACCCACATTTATGCCTCCGAATATGGGAGAGTCTTTCTATGTGTGTCCAAGTGCAGGGAAGAAGCAATCGGAGTAGTCTTACTCCAGAAGGATACAAAGATATCTCACATGCATCATGTTTACTTTGCTAGCAAGGTAATGAAAGAAAATGAGAAGAGATACACAGATGCAGAGAAACTCATGTATGCACTTATGTTTGGAGTAAGGAAGTTTTGGTCTTACCTTCTTGCTAGGCCTTTCATTGTTCTTACAACGGATCATGCATTCCCATATGTGGTACAACATATGAGTATCTCATCTAGAATAGCTAAATGGGTTCTTGAACTTCAAGAATACAACTATACTTTTGTAGTAGAGGAAAGCACAAGAGCTAGTCTTGCAGACATACTCACCTACAGGAAGTGGGAGAGGAGAATATCCAATGAAAAGGATAGGGGAGCAACCTTGCATGAAGAAGATAATGAAGATGCACATACTGTATTTTTCGATGGTGCATATAAGAAGCAGGTTGACAACGCAACTGGAGGATTTCTGATATATGACCAAAACAAACAACTCATCTTCAAGAAAGGTATAGCTCTTCCTAATGCTCATTCAAATAATGAAGCAGAATATGCAGCACTATGTGAGGCCTTTCATGAATGTGTTCAACATGGTATCAAAAGATTGATTATCAAAGGAGGCTCAATGTTGATAATTACGCAATTGCAATATATTTGGTGTTGCAAAAGCCAAATTTGTTTGAATGGTTGAAAAAGGTAAGAGTGTTATTGAAACAATTTGATAACACTCAAATATGTCATGTACCAAGGCACAAAAATAAGGAAGCAAATGCATTAGCAAATGAGCAATTTGATGGTTTCATAGCATCCATGAAGCTGGGAGACAACAGATTTGTAGGTCAAGAAGGATTAGAAGATATCATCGAGTTTCTTGAAACCAGAGAACCACCCAAGCACCTAAACAAGGTACAAAGGCATATATTAGCAAAGAAGGCTCTACAATACCAACTCATAGGAGATAATCTCTTTGAGAAAGGTAAGGACCTTATCCTTAGAAGGGTCCCCTCATCAGATGAAATAAAGAGCATTTTGGAATCATGTCATGATCACGCATGTGGAGGACACTTCTCACATGAGATAACAATAAGGAAGGTACTCCAAATTGGGTATACATGCCCGACGCTTCATAAGCATGTTCAATATTGGTGTAAAAAATGTAATAAATGTCAAATTACAGGTAATAAGAGGCTTATGTATGAACCAAGGACACCAATCATATCTTATGGGCCATTTGAGAAATGGGGAATCGATGCAATTGGACCCCTACCAAGGACAAGCTCAGGAAAGAAATACATCATTGTGGTAGTAGAATACATGACTAGATGGGCAAAAGCAGCTAGCACAAAAAGGACAACAGCACAGGATATTGGGAAGTTCATTTAGGATTTCATATGTTGTAGATTTGGAATACCTTTAGAGATAGTGTCTAATCATGGTCCAGGTTTTCGATCAGAAACTCAATAACCTAGAAAGACGTTCCGCAAGGACAATCCACGGGGGCGGGGGGAGGGGGGGGGCTATAACGTTCTAGAAGGGAGTCCTAGGGGGGGCTCTATAAATAAGTGGAAATTCATTTGTTTCTTCCCCACCCCGTGGATTGTCCTTGCGGAATATCTTTCTAGGTTATTGAGTGATCGGAGGCTATTGTAGTTTATGAAGTGAAAACAACTATTGGACAAAGACCTGAAGTAGAGCTTGGACCGAAGATTGGAAGAAAAGACCTATCCACAAAAGTTCTGAAGACTATCGAGACACGAGGGCGACTTCCTGCACTGTAGCCGGAGGCCTACGTCATATCCGACCGATCCGCACTATAGCGGCAGCATATATTTGTATTCACCTGTTCTGCACTGTAGCAGATTTTCGTACCACCGACCCGCACTGTAGCGGGCATCTTTGTATCATTCAGATTTTATTGGACGACCTCCGCTACATTTTCATCGGATCATTGAGCTTCATCTGCATTCTGTGTATTAATGTTGTATCTGGACTTTCTTTCTCTTCTGACGCCTACGGTCTCACGCGTACACACATTCGCTCGAGGATAGGGGCCTTACGATGATCGCCACACACCAGAGCGTGAGAGGGCGAGGCGCCCAGCGTGCAGACACTGCTCATCGGATAGCGGGAACGGCGCACACCACAGGGGGCCTGATCCAACCCCGCACCTGTTCTTCCCGTTTGCTTGACCTCCTTCTTCTCGACAACGTTGTGGGTGTAGTGGGTGCTCCAAACCTAGAAGGAGTCTACCCTATGTCACTGTATTGAGAGAGCTATGCAAGCTCCTAATTTGTACGTCCCCAATGTCTTTGTAATATTTTCTATTTCAATCAAGTTCATTTCTCCAATTCCTTCCATTACCATTACCCTAAACCTTTGCTTATTCTATCCAATACACCCTCTCTTCTTCCTTCATTTCCTACTCCTTCCATCTTCCTTCCCACTTCTCCATCATTCCCAAACCCATTGAAGATTGTGGTACCACCTGGCTCCTTTTGTAATTGAGAATATCTTTCTTGTGAGTGTTTTGTGTTTTGTGTGTTGGTATTAAGAGGGCGGCGCGGATCACTCTTGCCTTAAGAGTACCTTTGTGTTGATTATGTTTAAGTGTACTAAGAGGGCGGCGTGGATCACTCCCACCCTAAGAATGCCATTGTATTTGTGTGACAAGGCAGTTCGGACCACCCCTACCTTGGCAGTGGTGTGTGTGTTTTTCATGTGAGTGATTTTGTAGGAGCCTGATGTCCCTCATCTTCAATTCCATTCTCTGTTTATGAGCTGAGCATGAAGGAAGTGTTAGATGCCATTTCCTTAATGCCCCTCTCATACGCGTATGCGTACACATAGGTGTACACATACGCGTACACATATATTGTTAAACGTGGGTCTTGCTGTCAGAGACGCGTTTAAACATATATCGGGTTCTTGGGAGTGAAAGGGGTCTGTTAAACAGAGGCCCTATACTTGATTTTCCCAAATCAACTCACTCACATGATCGTAATCTAACATTAAAAATCTCTATCAATACAATTTACTTATCAAGACTCTAGGTACACTCTTACAATCTTACTATTCTGTAATCAGACTCTTCCAAAATCTACCGATTACAATCCAGTTGATGCGTTCTCAACAGACAGCGGTGAAACTATCATTATCGTAATACAAGATCACTTGGTCTAACTTAAGATCCGATCCAAACACAATCACTATAACAACAGAGACAATAACAGTAACTCAATCTGTACCGTACAGGTGCACATAATCAACAGAACAGAAAGACATAGAATAACTCAGAGTTCTCAAACACACCACGAAAACTACACAGACATCATCAACCAGACGAACAGTCTGGCGACTCCTCTGGTCGTCCCTGAAGCGTCTTTTTTCATTGATTTATATAAAGGTTACAACATCAATCAAGGTTACGTCATTTACGCAACGACCTTTCGGTTCGTTAAGAGTCAGATTTTACAATTGCCAATCCGACGGCTTACACTGGCACGCACGGGTATACAAAAATTACGGTTCATCTACTATTCCTTCTAAATACATAGTTCTGGCTAATCTAAATGTCCGGGCAATTTTCTTTTTCAATGTCTCTAACATTTGTTTCAAAATATCTGGTTCTACGAGCTGAGCAACTGTCCGTACTGAGCTTAACGAAATAACTTGGCTTATTAAAATTTCTGCCTGGGTCTGCAGAAAAGCTTCCTATAAGTAAAATTCATTTGACATAGCCGCATCACGACTGACTTTCATATCTGCTATCTGCTTATCAATTCGAGACAGTCTTTCTTTTTGAGCATCCAGTTGATTCTCTCTTCTTTCTATCTCCTGATTCTGAAATTGGATTGTTTGATGAAAAGCATCACGCTCTCTTCTGATCCCTGTTATCTCTTTCTGTAATTGAGCTTCCATGGTCAATTTGCATTTAAGAATATTGTTTACTTCAGATAAATCAAACTTGCTTCTTTGGAGTTCTTCATTAGTCTTCTTAACCAAATCGTGCATCTCTTGTCCGTGTTGTACCACTTCATCTAGCTGTTGTCTGGTTTCTTCTAACAGATTGCCCAGAGCTATACGTGCATCCTCTTTATCCTATAGTAATTGCTTTAACTGCAGAATCTCTGCATCAGCAACACTTAATAATTCTTCTTTTTCTCGGACTTCTACCAGTGCCGCATCTCGTTGACTAGTAACTGCTTCCTGTTCGGCAAGTCTGGCTTGGAGCTGGTTAATCTGGAAGTGCAGATGATGATTTTCTGCTTTGACTGCATCGATCTCTTCCTGTAGAGGAGTGATGTCTGCTTCAAGGGTATCCACCTTATGTTGTAGTTCCTGACGAATATTCTCTATAACTTGTCTGAATTGTACCAGAAGCTGCTGGGAAAATTGTATAATCATGCGCCCCATGGATTCAAGTTCGGTAAATATGGAAAATGGAGGAAGTGGCTGCTGGGATGAAGAGGCTGTCAAAAGTTGGTGTGAAGAGGGAGGAGAGTAATTTGGTGAGGAAGATGAAGCAGAAGATGGAACGTCTCTTCTTCATTGTCATCATCTTCATGTCCGACGACCGATCCCTTTACTTGGCTATCGGAAGAGCTTATTCTGATGCGCTTTCGGCGGAGGAGTTGGAATAATTCTTCGTCATCCTCTTCATCATCTTCCAGGATCTGCGCAGATTCTTCATGGTGTAATACCGGACCTCTGGGTGGTGGTTGTGCTGCTTGAATTGCTGGAAACAAGAAACTTAATATATGCGGTAATCGTGATCGGGGCATTTCTCCCTTGTTGACATGTTTAATGATGGAAACGCATTCTCGATGAATGTAGGCGGAAATAATATGATGCAAAGTTCACAGGCTCTCTCGCAGCCATATCTATTGCCGAATAGAAAGGGCGAGATATGCCGTATGACGCTTTTGCAGGTTGAGGATAGCTACTAAAAACTGTAATGCGGATCTTTCAGGCTCAAGGAGACAAAGAATAGCATATTCATTAGAAGAATGCCTAGGAAACAACTGATTCATGGTGGCGATGGGAAGACTAGGTCCATTCTCTTGACCTTGCGGAGAGAGTCGGAATGCATCAGCAAAAGTCTGAAAAGTTATTACGGTACGAGATGGTAAGGAGGTGATTGGCCAACTCTGCTCTGTGGCAGGTGTGGCAGCGATGGCGGCGATGATTTGGGCATAGAATGGGTGACAATCCACTTAATGCCAAGGCAATTCAGCGAAATTTGCCAACCCACGGATGCGCAAGAACTCACCTACATCTGCTGGGAGTCCATCACGGAACGCAGCAAAGTTTGCTAATGCTTCCATGTTGCGCACACACAAGCACAGGAACATAATTGCATAGGGTATACAGAGAGCACAAGCACGCAAAACACACAGACACAATAGCGATTAACAGTGGAATGAAAAAGGTTAAATAGATACTTGGCAGCGGGAAGGAATTGAAATTGTTAATCATTGCGCGATGTTGAAATGATAACCTCATAACTTCGGTGTGCATGCATGAGCAGAACGATAATGCAGGGCGGCTGTAGATCATAATTAGGTATGAAACGAGGATATTTAACACCAGTGCCTGAACAACATCGCAGAAAATTGGATGATAAGGCAATAAAATGTTTTTTTGTTGGGTACAGTTCTGAAAGTAAAGACTATCGTTTGTATCATCCACAGACTAAACGCATTCTGGTTAGCCGTGATGTTGTCTTTGTGGACGATGCTATTCAGCCATTGCTTTCATGTACTAAGGAGACATCTGTTAGCTCTAAAGACATGTATGATACTTTGATGCCTCTTTTTACAGGTGGACAGTCTAGTGCTGGTCCTAATGAGGCAACTTCTCAGCCTTTGCAGGCTTCATATGATGATGAAGACCATTCCATTTCTGATGCAAATTTATATGATGCACTCGTTGATGAGAGAGTTGATATTGATCAGGCAAAAACTATGCCAAAATGGCTGGTGCAGACTTTGCGTGACAGCAAATTAGATGCACCTTTGTCATATCAAACTCGTTCAGGCTCTCATAGTGCCTCCTTTGCATCAGATTGCTATGTTATGGCTGCGTCTAGCCTCTGTGATGAGAATGAGCCTGTTTCTTTTGATGAAGCACAAAATTCAAAAAATTGGATGGATGCTATGCAATCTGAATATGATGCTATAATGAAGAATGGTACATGGTCTTTATGTGACTTGCCTCCTGGCAAGAAGGCCATTGGCACTAAGTGGGTATACAAGCTGAAGCGTAAACCTGATGGTACAGTTGACAGGTATAAGGCTAGGCTTGTTGCAAAGGGTTATGCGCAGGAAAGAGGCATTGATTTTGATGAGCCCTTTGCACCTACATGCCGTATGCCTAGTGTTCGGAGCATTTGTGCACTTGCAGCCCATCATGGTTGGAATGTACATCAGTTGGACATTAAAACAACATTTCTGAATGGTGACTTGCATGAAGAAGTGTATGTTTTTCAGCCCCGTGGCTTTGTGCAGAAAGGGCATGAAAACCAGGTGTGCAGGTTAAAGAAGGCGTTATATGGTTTAAAGCAAGCACCACGTGCTTGGTATGAGAAGATACATGCCTATCTGATTGCACATGGTTTTGGGAACAGTCCAACTGAAAGCACCTTATATGTTAAGCGTGCTAATGATGTGCTTCTGATCATTGTTGTCTATGTTGATGACATGTTGCTCACTGGTCCTATTGAGACGCATATTGCTGATTTTAAGGCTGATTTGCATGCCTCATTTGAGATGTCTGATTTGGGGCATTTGCATCACTATTTGGGCATTCAGTTTATGCAAGTTGATGGTGGAATGGCTTTGTGTCAAACGAAATATATTGACACATTATTGTAGTGTTTTGGCCTTGAAGAGTGTAAGCCTATTGCCACTCCTATGGAGACAGGTTTACGATTGAGTCTTCATGATGCTGGAGATGCATTTGATGTTGTTCTCTATCAGCAAGCTGTTGGATGCTTGATTTACTTATGCATTACTCGGCCAGATATTCAGTTTGCTGTCTCACAGATGAGCAGGTTTATGCATTGCCCAGGAGTCACGCATTGGAAGGCGGTTAAGCTTATCTTTCGCTACTTGAGTGGTACACGGCTACTTGGGTTGTTTTATCCCAAGGGGTGATCACTACCGCCAGATTTGCATGCTTTTTCTGACTCAAATTGGGCTGGTTGCTATGACACTCGTGTGTCCACCAATGGTTTTTGCTTCATGCTTGGTAGCTCATGTATATCTTGGTTGAGCAAGAAGCAGCCTACTGTGGCCACTTCCAGTTGTGAGGCTGAGTATAGGGCAGCTTTCACAGCGACTGTTGAGTGTGTGTGGCTCAGACGCCTTATGGCTGATTTGGGTGTTGGCCAGTCTTCTGCCACCACCATCTTCACTGACAGTCAGAGCGCATTGGCAATTGCGAGGAACCCTGTGTTCCATGCTCGCACTAAGCATATTGAGGTGCATTATCACTATGTCAGGGAGAGGTTATTTGCTGGGGAGATCAGCTTGGCATATGTGCCCACGCAGGAGAACATTGTAGACCTTTTCACGAAGGCTCTGCCTAGGGAGAAGTTTGAAGCTTTCCGCAAAGCTTTGGGCTTACTTCCTTTTGTGGAGTGATTTCCACATAGCTTGGCACTTCCTCATACATGAGTGCTAGCTCCTTGTTCACCGCATCACTCCCAGGGGGGATTTGTTGATATATTTAGGTAGTGATGTGTGTGAACACACTAGGACCGTCGGGGCACTTTTTCCCTCTTTAGGAGGTTTTTTTCCCCTGGCTTGTATATACGCCTATTGCCCTAATGGGCTACTGATCTTTGTACATTCTCTAGTATACACTCACTATTGTGTGTTTGTGCTCCAAGCTTCTTCTTCTTCCTTGTGCTGTTCGCATGCTTCCGTAGACATCTATCTCCAACAATCCAAAGCAACCTCTATATCACATACTGTAACTCTTAAATTTTCAATTACACCAACACATTTAACAACACTATTATTCGCCATTTTGGCTTGGTATACAGATGGTCCTGTCACATCGAAGCCCAACCTATGGATTGTTTTTTCTATCATGACACACATCTGTGCTCTGCCATCCACGTACACATTGGAAATCCTTTTTCCTTTTCCATATGCATCCACTGTGGGTACCACGTCATCACATGCATTGGCTCTTATAAGGTTAATTTCCTTATTTTTAGCCCTCCTAGTGCTTACTAGCTTGGACCATTCCCTCCTAGTTTTTGAAGATAATTGGAGTAATTGTGGCCAAGTGATATTTGGTTTCTGTGTGGATATATCCTCAATTAGGTCATAAGGTTCGATACCCTTACCTAGAGGAAAGTCTTCCATCGTCATCTTCCTCCTCGGCCTTCTCTTTCTTTTACTAGCATCACCTTCTACAACTCTCCCTTTCTTTGTTTGTGTACCCATGCTTGAATCTTCATCTTGAGATCGGTCTCTGTCTTGCACCCTTGTCCTCTTGATTGGCATCGTATCCATGGTCTCTTGTTCCTCGGTCAGCTCTAAAACATTCACTTGCCTTTGGTCACCTTGAGCCATTGGGACAGGTGGAATATTTTCTTGCGGTTGTTGTTATTCCTGTGCATATTGTGGTGGCCTCTAAACATGATACATATCACCTAGAAACCTACAAGGGTGAGGGTAATTGTACATACCGTGACCACATTCATTGCAATTGTACCATATAAACTCATGTGCTTGCCGTCGTTATCCTCGATTTTGTTCCCTTTGTGGTCTCTCTTGCTGGCTCCTCACCAAGTTGAGTGTTAGCTGTTCTAGCTATTGTGTGAGCTTCTCCAAGATATCTTGTTGTGAAGCTTCTCTGTTCTCTACCTCTGAAGCTGGTACTAGGGGAACAACATCCATATGTTCTACTTTTTCAACTTTTGAAGACTAAAACTTTAATTTTCTACACTTAACTCTTGCTATATCTAATGTTTCTTCAAAAGTACCTGGAAATTGTGACTCCACCTTTTGTTTTAGAGAAGGGAAGAGTCCTGAGATGAATCTATCCCTTTTCAAAAATTGTGGAGCTACTTCATTTGCCCCTAGGCTACTTTCCCAATTACTCCACACACATTGAAACTTAGACTCCTAATTTTAAAAGTTTTCAAGTGTGACTTGCCTTAGTGAGAGCAATTGTTGCCACGATCCTTTTGGTGTATCCTTCTTTCCATATCATGCTATGAATGCTTCATGCACTGCTTCCCAGCTTCCTATTGCTTCATTGGATAAGTTGTTGTACCATATTCTTGCTTCCTCCTTTAGGACTAATGGGAAAGCCGTTAGCTTGATTGCTTCTTGATCCCTTCCTGAGACAAGGTACGCCATCTCCAAGTTTTCCAAAAACTCTACAACATCTGCATTGGGTCTTCCATAAAAGTGTGGGAAGATTGATGCCATGGTTGAACTTGAAATTGGCTTTCTTACAAAAGGATGAAGATCCAAATGTCGAAGCTAAGGTTATACTATAGAACTGGAAAGATAAGGGGTTCTTGAGATTCAAGGATTTCTGCCAAACGCTCTGCCCCAAAATGATAGACGATGCATTGTTGGAAGAATATCTTTCTACTTTATGGGATATGGACAAAAGAAGGGGTCTTGGTTGATAAGGTTGGTTGGGACGAATAGGATGATTTTGGTTGTTGGGGTTTTGGAAATTCAAGAAATTGAGTTCCTCAGTGGGGCCACCCGGTTATGAGAGGGGCATTAAGGAAATGGCCTCTAACACTTCCTCGATGCTCAGCTCATAAACAGAGAATGGAATTGAAGATGAGGGACACCAGGCTCCTACAAAATCACTCACATGAAAAACACACACAACACTGCCTAGGCAGGGGTGGTCCGTGCCACCTTGTCACACAAATACAATGGGACTCTTAGGGTGGGGGTGATCCATGCCGCCCTCTTAGTACACTTAAACATAATCAACACAAAGGTACTCTTAAGGCAGGGGTGATCCACGCCACCCTCTTAGTACCAACACACAAAACACTCACAAGAAAGAGATTCTCAATGACAAGAGGAGCCAGGTGGTACCACAATCTTCAATGGGTTTGGGAATGATGGAGAATAGGGAAGGAAGATGGAAGGAGTAGGATATGAAGGAAGAAGAGAGGGTGTATTGGATAGAATAAGCAAAGGTTTAAGGTAATGATAATGGAAGGAATTGGAGAAATGAACTTGATTGAATTAGAAATATTACAAAGAGATGGGGGACTTACAAATTAGGAGCTTGCATAGCTCTCTCAATACAGTGACATAGGGTAGAATCCTTCTAGGTTTGGAGCGCCCACTACACCCACAGCGTGTACCTGCATACAACTCTTCTTGCCCTTCGAGGGCACCCAAGGGGTCCTTTTATAGGCCTTTTGCGGAGATATTTAGAGATGATATTTTGAGATGAATCTTCTAGATATTTTACATTTGTGGTGGAGTAGGAATTGTTTACAAAGATCTAGAAGATTCTAGACTCAGGATAATGTGATATTTGGCCTGTTTTTACATATTTCTTGGATATATTGGAGTTTTATTACAAAAATATGATATTTTCTCCAAATGCGTGAAAGGGGTCCAATCCACTAAATTTTGACTTTGATGCATCATTCTTTTGAGTTTGGGACCCAAGAATATAAGAGATATGCATAAACAAAAGGTTTCCTTTGTTGAAAATTCAAAAAGGTGTGGTGGGGCTATGGGGCCTTTGGAAAGACTTTTGTTTCCTTCTAAAGAGAGTGGGACAAGGTTTAAATACTTGAATATTCTAGACTTTCCATCTCCTTTTATATTTCCCTTTATATTGATCATTTCTCTTTTAGTGCAAGGAGAGCTAGTCATATCTTCAACAGTGGGGCCCACTTGACTTCTATCTTCCTTATTTATTTATAGATATCCATATCATAGGGAAATAAGATAAATAACATATTACATATATAGAATAAGATTATGGCTAGAGGAGGTATCAAAAATATAGCCCTCAATGTATATGTACACATATATATACACGTATATGTACACATATATGTACACGTATATGTACACGTATGCGTACACGTATATGTACACATATATGTATACATATATGTACACGTATATGTACATGTATATGTACACATATATGTATATGTATATGTATATGTATATGTGTACATATATGTATATATATATGTGTACGTATATGTATATGTATATGTGTACAATATATATATATATATATATATATATATATATATATATATATATATATATATATATATATATATATATATATATGTATATGTATATGTATATGTATATTTATATGTATATGTATATGTATGTGTATGTGTATGTGTATGTGTATGTGTATGTGTATGTGTATGTGTATGTGTATGTGTATGTGTATGTGTATGTGTATGTGTATGTGTATGTGTATGTGTATGTGTATGTGTATGTGTATGTGTATGTGTATGTGTATGTGTATGTGTATGTGTATGTGTATGTGTATGTGTATGTGTATGTGTATGTGTATGTGTATGTTTATGTGTATATGTATATGTATATGTATTTGTATATGTATGTGTATGTGTATGTGTATATGTATATGTATATGTGTGTGTATATGTATGTGTATGTGTATGTGTATATGTATATGTATATGTATATGTATATGCATATGTATATGCATATGTATATGCATATGTATATGCATATGTATATGTATATGGATATCTATATGTATATGTATATGTATATGTATATGTATATGTATATGCATATGCATATGCATATGGATATGTATATGTATATGTATATGTTTATGTATATGTATATGTATATGCATATGCATATGCATATGTATATGTATATGTATATGTATATGTATATGTATATGTATATGTATATGTATATGTATATGTATATGTATATGTATATGTATATGTATATGTATATGTATATGTATATGTATATGTATATGTATATGCATATGTATATGTATATGTATATGTATATGCATATGTATATGTATATGTATATGTATATGTATATGTATATGTATATGTATATGTATATGCATATGTATATGTATATGTATATGTATATGTATATGTATATGTATATGTATATGTATATGTATATGTATATGTATATGTATATGTATATGTATATGTATATGTATATGTATATGTATATGTATCTGTATATGTGATAGCCTCTTAGTCCAAGGGAGAAGATGCTCAGAGGTGCTTTTTCTGGATCTAAATCACTCGAAATCTGTCCACTCTTGTTGCTTTAAGGCACTCAGTCGTACTTAAATGTATCCTAGCTTCCCCTCGCACATGCACCCTCGTTCCAACTAATTCCCATTTCCTATTCTCTTTCCTACTCTCAGCTCTTTCTTCTCACTCACCCACGTACGCTTGCGCCCGTATACACTCACACTCACACTCTCGGTTCCTCCTTTCACTCATGCACATTTTTTTTTCCTCACCTACTTCCTTTCCCTTCCCGATCTCTACTTCTAGCTTCTTTCGCATGCTTGCCCTCTCACAAATTCACACTTAGACTCTCTCTTTTCTCCACTCGCCTCTCCTCGTTTTCACACCTTCCGCTCTCACACCCAACTGCTCACCGACATATCTCAACCACATTCCCACCCTTTTTCTGTATCGAATCTCTCCCCACTCTACTTCTTTCTCACACCATCCTACATACAACCTCACATCCGAACCCACACTTCTTCCACGTTCACGTCCCTCCACCCCATTTTCCTTCTCATATACCCACCTGCTACACGCACCTTCTCAGCTTCCTTCTGCCGCTCGTTCCCTAGCACCCTCCCGATGCGCGGAAATGCTTACCACCATCGAACTTGGAACCAATTAGCACAGTTCCTTTTAAGGTTGCACATACGTCGTTAAGTTAATTACTCGGTCTGAACTACAATATATCAAGTAGTGATGTAGAGACTGAAATAAAAGGGAAATGCCACTTTATATCGTGACATCACCAATACAAGCAACTTAGAGTTTACAAGCATTTGCCATTGAAATTAATAAACAAGCTCGGTAAAACCAATGTGCTGTTGGCAGATACGATGATAACATACTGTAACACAACTCATACACTTCGATTTAATTCACGGAAAATGACTCTGCACCGTTGCTGTTACAAGGACACATGGTATATGCATGGCGAGAGAGGATCCTAATTGTGTACATACAACGGAAGACCCTGATCCTATGAGAAAACACAAATAAGAATTGTCAAGATGGCCATGATATCCTACAATAAATTCCTTACGGAAGCCCGTTTTCCCTAACTTTGTCTCTTCCATCGCAAACAGACTCTGATAATTCCTTAATTTCCTGGAGAGTTTCATACCTGTCCACAGTATTCATCCAATCGAAATATAACCTTCCATACCCATTCTTCCCTCCCTTCTCCTTAATGTGCTATATGATGTTAAGAAAAAAACGCCGACACCTTTCCTAGATAGACGAATTACAACGCAACTCTCTGATGTCCATCCTTCAACCCTTTCATGCGCATAAACCCATACCAGCTGGAAATAGACTGAGGAACAGAAACTAGCATTCGTGTAATGCATAGTGCACAAGCATGATTATTTCCTCCACTTTTGTGCTCTTTTTGGGTAATCCTCACCTCTGTGTGTTTGGTGATCAGTGGTTCCTTGGTACTGATGTAACACATAAACGACGTCTGGTCCCTTTGCTATTACAGATAAGCTGAGCACACGAGCCCTCTGATCCCGCTTACAATAAGAACTTCCAAGCCAAATCTATGGCCGATAGAAGCGATCTCCCACTTCAATTCCCACAGCTTCCCAGACTAGGCACCAACACGTTTCTTCCATAATTTTGAGACACATCTGCTTACGCCGAAACAGAGGATAGAAAGAGAACTGCTTGCCACCTTCTCACGGATGCGCTCGTTCCTTGTCCTCCGTGAGCCAATGTCAGCCACTCCCCGTTGTTGTTCTCTACAGAGTCCCCTCAGACCTCCTCCTCCCAAAAATGCTCTCGTATTCTCCGTTACCCCCGCCGGCGTGCACCCCCCTTTTTTCCCGATGTATGCCACTCTCTCTGATATTGGCCAAAAAAAAAAAACGCCGAACAGCCGACTTCCGTGGCTTTTTTTTCCCCTTTTTCCCCGTATTACCTGAAGAACAAAACAAACCAAAAAACGGAAAAGAGAGGTAACGGTCTGCCGCCCAATTTGTGGAAAAAAACAAAAGAAGTTTCTACTTCCTGCACACAAAACAGAAAGCTGCAAATTTGGCTTTTTATTCTCTGACAATTAAAACAGCCAGCCTTTGGGATGAAAACAAGGAATGGCTGAGCACATCCACATCTCTGAATTTTTTTCCAATGATGTGTCGAAGATCAATTTCTGGAAATCGGTCAAGCGATTGTATTTGATGTTTGATAAGAAAGCATCCCCCCTTGAAACGAAGCTGCTTCTAATTTCCTCTGCACGTCAGTATTTCCCTATTGTCTTAGGAGGCTTCTCCATGCTCAATCCCTGCGAATCAACTTCTCAGAACCCTTGATGATAAAATATCCTCCAACTTCAAAAGCACAATGGCCTTTTCCAAGTGAAACCTTTTCTCCACACCCCTGCAATCTGCAATAAGAAGATCCCACCATCCCCGGAATTCTCCAAATCAAAACATTCTTCACAGTTTCTTCTTGTTCGAGTTCTTGTCCTTTCCCTTTCCACCAGCCCATTCTTGACTTCTCATTATAATTCATCATCGATAGCCCTGTTTTCCTTTACCAATATCTCAACATGCTTCTCATCAATCATCAAATCCACTCTTCAAGTGCCTGAAATCAAACGTATTTTCCTGCCAAATAGAACCACATTAGTGCATTAAAACCAACCATTTTCTGAGCTAACATACTCCCCTCTTCTTATTTGCGAAGTCGTCCTCGACGAGCCACTCTCACTGCAATATAATCAAAACAGCCATGAAAATATCAGTGTACAACAAGCTTGCATACCCTTCCATCGAGCCATCACTTCCAAGTAGACCTGCTCTCATTGAAGCTATTAGTGCTAAAAAATCACTCATGAATACATACAAATCGATCACTTGAAAATGCTCCAAGAACATGCACATATATGCAATTCCCTTTCAACCATGCATCAATTTGCTCATGCATTCCATTATGAAATTAGTCTCAACCAAAATATCACATTCATACCTTTTTATGTTTTACACATGCAACTATCATTACGAACAAACAGAAATGGAAATACCGAAATAAACAACAATAACTGAAATGAATTCAACAGGAGATGCAACATACCCAAAATGCATACTCCTTTTATTGACCTACTATTCGCTATGTACACATATTCCATGACCAGACACTCTTGAAGAATCCCCATCGTCGTCCTACAAAAGCCATCGAGACTCGAGTACAAGTCAAGACCTACATAAAAACCCGAGAGTGTCCCACACACTGGAAAACCCTCGGATAGAGCACACAAGTTATAAAGCAAGACCGTTGCATTACCTCGCTAAGGTCTCATCCATAAGTACATATACAGTCTCCGTGCCTTCAAGAATGTTGATTCAAAGTGAGCTGATCTATCAAAAGCCGTCACATACCAATCACACAAGCAAATAACGTTCCCTTCCAGGCGATCGTCGCCCTCTCCTCTCTCTCTCTCCCCCTCAAGAGCGGGGAATAATTTCATAGGTAAACTTTATTTTAATCACACGTTGGCCTGTATTGACATTGGATGCGATTCGTGGACCTGACCACCCAATCAGGTTGATTCCACCCATCTACCAATGCAATGCAGCGCACAACACACAAACACATAATGATAACACATAACATATATCAGCTAGCCCATAACGAAGCTGGGTACGGCTCGTGGTTGTGACTACCCAGCCACGATGGCTCCACCTACCTACCAACCCGTTATGGCGCGTAGCTAAGACATAAACATATACATCCCAAGCCTATGGCGAAACTAGCTGAGGCTCGTGGTCCTAACCACCCGGCTAGGATAAATCCACCCACCTACTAGCCCACCATAGCGCGTTGGTACGATCACAGCAACACAAAATTTTTCTTTTCTTTTCTTTCTCTTCTCTTTTTTTTTCATAGTTAATTAATTTACCCAAGTCCTGAGAATTAGGGAGAGGAAGAAAGGGATTTTCCCCACTTTCCCCACACATGCATGCAAACATATACACTCTAGCCTTTGACAGATCAACCACCTCTTCACTCCATTCTCTCAAGTACAGATACTACATATGTATTCATCGATTTAACTTTTCACTAGGTAACTACAACCAGCTATGCCTTAGTCCCTCCTATACCTATCCTTAGACGATCTAGAATGTGGGTCTCTGGGATGTCTCATATAGCCTCAACTCGTACTCGCATCCCGACGACTTCCCTAGGGCGAGTCAGGCTCAACTTCAGGAGCTCCGTCATCACTTCCTATTGTTAGCACATATATATATATATAACTATACATCTATGTACAAGGAATCTACTACGTCCTTCTGCTTGGATCTCGTCTGGCTTCTCTCGTCCTAATGTCACTTGAAATATGGTTTAACTCGAAGCGCGTTAACCTTCACGGGAGCACATTCTTCTCCTAAATCTTGAATTTGCATGGAACCGTTGGAGTTGAGTTCCACCACCTTAAACGGTCCTGCCCATCTTGTCTGTAACTTCCCCGGGAATTTATAATATTTACTATCATAGACTAGCACCAAATCCCCTTCTTGAATCGCATAGGTCCTGAGATTCTTGTCATGCCTCTCTTTACGTCTTCTCTGAATAGCTTCCAGACTTTGCTGTGCAATGAGTCTCTTTTCTTCTAGCTTGACCAGTTGTATGTACCTCTCCTTCAATGACTCTTCCTCTCCCAGCCTAGCCTCGATGGCCACTCTTAATGTCGGCACTTCTTTTTTGATGGGAAAGATGGCTTCCTCGCCATATACTAGAGAGAACGGAGTACTCTTAGTCGTCACTCGGTAGGATGTTCTATACGCCCACAAAGCTTCCAAAAGTCTCTCATCCTAGTCTCTCCTATGCACAGCTACTGTCTTTGTTAGAATCTGTTCAAGAACTTTGTTGGTGACCTCCACTTGTCCATTCGCTCTCGGGTAATATGGAGTGCTTTTCCGGTGTTTGATCTTATACAATTCCATTAACTCCTCGATGAGTTCGTTGACAAAGTGCGTTCCTCTATCACTTACTATTTCCAACGGGCATCCGAATCGAGTGATAATTTGTTCATATAAAAATTTGGCCACATCAACAGCTCGGTCAGTCTTCAGAGCTTTGGCTTCTACCCACTTGGTAACATAGTCAGTGCAGACCAAAATGTACCTATTAGACCGACGTCTTGAGGGAGGATCAATAGGCCCCACAAAATCAATTCCCCATTTCTCAAACGGCTTAAGAGCCAGCACTGGCGTAAGAGGAGCTGCATGTGCTAATGTTGGTTTGCCCATTCTTTGGCATTTGTCGCATTTCTTGCAGTATGTATGAGAGTCTTTGAACAGCGTTGGCCACCAATACCCAGCCAATAAAATCTTCCTTGCCGTCAGCTCACCAGCAAAATGCCCACCGCAGGGTTCATCATGCAAAGTTCTCAATACTAGGGTTGCTTCTTCTTCCTCAAGACATCTCCGATAAATGCTTTCATGTACAAAATATCGATAGAGCTGCCCACCAATGATGCTATGGTGCTTCGCCAATGCTAACAGTTTTTGCTTCTCTCTCTTGCTTGCTCCTGGCGGATATTTAGTGGTGCATAAGAAGTTCACCAAGTCGGCATACCAAGGTACTTTAGCATCAACCTGGAATAGATGCCCATCAGGAGCATCATCGGGCACACCAGAGATTGGCTCCTCATTAAAAATTCGAGATAAATGGTCAGCCAATATATGCGCTTTGCCTGGTTTGGTTACCACTGTGAACTGAAATTCTTGGAGGAGTAGCATCCACCTCATCAATCGTCCTGATAGCTCGGGTTTATTAATGATGTACTTTAGGGCTTCATGATCCACATAAAACGTGAAATGTTTTCCCATCAAGTAATGCCGATACTTGTTTACCGCAAAGATCATCGAGAGACATTCCTTTTCTGTAGTTGTATAGTTTCTTTCCGTGCTATTCAAGTTTCAACTTGCGTAATAAATAGGGTGGTCCAACTTCCTTTCATCAGCTTGGCATAGCACTGCTCCAACCGCAGTATGAGAAGCATCTGTGTGCACATGAAATTCTTTCGTCCAATCAGGTGCTACTAAAATTGGCGCATTTATCAATTTATTTTTTATCAATTCGAATGCAACTTGACACTCTCCCGTCCATTGGTATTGTTGGTCTTTCCTCAAAAGATTCGCCACTAGTGCTGCTATTGATGCAAAATTTAATATAAATCGTCGATAATAATTAGCATGCCCCAAGAATCCTCTAAGTTGCCGCAAGTTGTGAGGAGATGGAAGTTGTCCAATTTTTTCTACTTTATCCTCGTCAATCGCGATCCCTTTTTCGGAAATAACATGTCCCAAAAGCAATCCTCTTCGTACTCCAAATGTACACTTTTCAGGATTTAATGCGATGCCTTTTTCGATGCTTCTTCTTAAAATAGCTTCAACCCTCTCCATCATGTTTTCATCATTGCCCCTCATTGCAAAATCATCGAGGAATATCTCCATCCAATCCTGCAAATAGTCTTGATATGCAGCTATCATTGCCCTCTGGAATGTGGCCGGTGCATTGCATAATCCAAATGGCATCACACGATATGCATACGTACCCCATTCTGTGGTGAAAGTAGTTTTTGATTGATCCTCTTCATGGATTTGGATCTGGTTGTACCCACTGAAACCATCCAAAAATGAGTACAATTTATGGCCAGCCACTCTGTCCAAGATTTGATCAGTAAACGGCAAGGGGAAGTGATCCTTTTTTGTGCGCTCGTTCAACTTACGGTAATCTATGCAAATACGGATTTTCTTATTTTTCTTCGGAACAACTACAATTGGTGATACCCATTCGCTGGATGCGAGGGGATATATGAATCCTGCTTCCAATAACTTCGTCAATTCTAGCTTGATCAATTCCGAGTAGACTGGATTCGTCCGCCTAAGTCGTTGACATATTGGTCGGGTTCCTTCTTCCAAATCTATATAATGTTGGCAGATTCGGGGATCAATTCCTCTCAGATCACTATATGACCATGCAAAGGCCTTGCTGAAATTTTTGAGTGCCAATTTAATGCAATCTCGTACTCCATCTGGTAGCTCTGACCCCACGCTCAAGAACTTCTCTGGAAGAACTTCCCATTTTTCCACCCGAGCTTCTCGCGAATATTCCTTATTCCTCGATGACACTGTGATTGGGATGTGCTCTCCAATCACGCGTGCATGGTTGGCCAGTAAATCATTGTTGTTTTTCTGTTTCAACCAGACCCAATTTCTTTAATTCAGCTTTTGCAATGGCTTCCGACACTTTAGACTTACTCTTCGCTTCCTTTTCCAATTCTCGACTTCTCCTTAGAAGCTCTGCTTCTAGCACTCTAACCCTTTCTCTCAACTGTTGTACTTCCATTGTCGGAGCTAACTCCAGTTTCAACTCTTCTTTTGAAGTTCCCTTCTCCAGGGATTGAGTAGCTTTATTTTCCTTTGCATCTATACTCAACATGTAGCACTCAAATTCACTTGTATGTGTCAACCATCCCAGCAACTCCTGGTCTAAGTCATCCTTGTAACATAGTGGATGTTTGTACTCGCCCACTTTCGCATGTTGGAGGTTGGCCAATTGCAAATTAAATCCATCCTGTAAAAGGTCCTTGGAAGTCTCCGTGCGCAAGGCAAATCTTACCCGCGCCATTTCTTGTCTAACCTTTTCCTTTGCTTTTTGCTCCCTTTCCTCAGCTGTTGTCAATTTCTTGCCGGTCAAGTTTGGAGACACTTGAAGTTGTATTCGGTCGCCCTTCGGTCCAATTGTGATAAATCCTGTGCGCCAATCGTGCACACATTTGGCTTGCACCAGCCATGGCCGTCCAAGTAAGATCGAGAAGGTAGCCTCTGAGGTCCTTGGTCTTACTATCAGATAATCAACTTTAAACTCTAGACCGCCCACAACTGTGCTTACATTCTTTAAAAGACCCGCAGGCTTCACTTGTGTTTGATCTGCCATCCTCAAGGACATCGGTGTTTCTTCCATGTGGTTGAGGCCCAAAGCTTTCATCATGAACTCAGTCATAAGGTTGACTGCGGCTCCACTATCTAACTGAGCACCGGGGACTGCATACCCTTTAATCTCGACTGTCACAGCTGGAGCATTCGAATCAATTTGCATCATAATACTTTGAATGATCCCTTGGACATCTTTATCTTGTCTCTTTTTATCTCGAGCTTTCCTCGGCTTCTTAATATATTCGTTGTAGAATTGTTTCCTATATGCAGGTGAACAATTCAGCAATGTGCCAATGTCTAGCGTGACTTCCGTGTCAGCGAGCAACTTTACAATATCCACTTCCTCCAAACTCTGTCTTTCCTTCCTACTCTTAGGAGCCTTCAATCTTTCAGGGAATGGTGCTATGCCTGGCACAAACTCCTTGGTCACTGGTGGAAGAATCTCTATCTCTTCCCCATCCTCAAACTCTTGCTGCTCAGCAAATCCTCCAACTTGGTTTTCTACCTCTCCATGTTCAGCTATCTTCTTTTGGCTTGCTTTTCCGCTTTCACCTTCTGGATTTTTCTTCAAATACTCTTGAGTTCTTGTGACTACCGCCACAGTTGGCTCTTTATGCGGTTTCTTGGCCTGGTAAGCATCCACAAAGTGCATTGACGAGCTAGAGCCTTCTTGAGGGTTCGGTGTCTTGAACACTACTCTGATCGTAGGAACGTGATCTTGAGCTCTCGATGTGGAATGCATCTGAGTATCAACATAATTCGAGGACCCTACTGGTCCTTTTTCCTTGCCAGTGGAAGCTCTTCGTTTTGGACAATCTTCATCAAAGTGGCCCTCTCCACTACAGTACCTACGTAGTGGGGTATAATCAATTGGTTTCTTTTCGTTTGGACATCTAGATTGAGTATGGCCAAAGCCATGGCATCTCCAGCACTGGATTGGACCATCTCTTCTTTGATCATGTGCGACTCCTCTCGGATAATCTCCTCCTTGACCCTGAGCACCATATCCATAAGTAGGTCTGTTTTCCCAACGAGATGTAGGTGGGACACTTTGAGCGGGCAATCCCGTGTAAGGTCTTTCTCTTGTATCTCCCGATTTCACGGTCCTCTCTTCATAGGCTCTCTTGTTATAAAATCGGTCCTCTGTGTGATTTGTTCTTCCACAAAAAGTGCAACGCATCCTAGGTGGTGCTCTATCTGTGAATACTCTCGAGACTGTAGGGCATTCTGAAGCCAAATGGCCGTAACCATGGCACTTTCCGCACCATGTGTTTGATCTAAACACTTGATTCGGGTTTGTAATTACCTCTGGTTTTACTGTGTATGTTTCTTGGGTCATTGTGGCAGCTTTTATAGCTTGTGTGACCAACTCCAATATTCGTTCTTCAGTTAGCGCAGGCTTTACCTCGCCTGGCGTGCTAGTGGCAGCTACAAAAGCTGGGGTCGTCAATGCGGGACTTCCTTGGCCCGGATCTTTCATTGGTATGTTTCCTAGGCCTCCCATTGGCTCGTATAAGAGCTCCATCTTCCTCTGTTGACATAATTGTACTTCCTCCCAAAGCCTTGCTTGTTCCTTAGCATCCATTAAAGTTGCCGGTCTTGTCAGGCTGATATGCTGCTGTGCCGTAGGATCTCTCAATCCCGAAATGAATCTTCTTTTCAATGTCTCATCGTTCGGTGCATTCGCGCCCATCTTTCTTACCAACGTTTCCATTCTCTGAATGTAGTTATCGATGCTCTCATTGACTCCTTGTCGCAAGTAATCCATCTGTTGGGCCAATCTATCTTGGAAGCCTTGTCGTCGAAACTTTGCCAAGAAGGCCTCCTTGAGCATCTGATAAGTTCCACACACTTGAGGTGTCAAATTCCCATACCAGTTGGCTGCCTCATCACGAAGAGTAGCCAGAAAGATCCTCAACCTTTGAGCCTGGTCTACTACCTCATTGGCCGCACACGTAACCTCAAACAATTGGATAAAACTATCTGGATCCTCGTCCCAAGCACCTGAGAACTTGGTGAAGTCCCCCAAGTGAACCGAAATCCGCTGGGCCATTTCAAACAGAGGTGTGATATCAATATCACTTCGATCCCAAAAATTTAGTGCACGTGGCCTCAGGATCCCTCCTTCAAACTTTCGCACTTGATTCGCGACTCTCCTACGGGAGTACACGTTTTTGGCAGATTTCTTCGAGCTAGTCGAGGTTGACTCACCTTGCAATTCCCACCTCTTCCTTTCTCTTTCAAGGGCTCTTCTCTGAGCCCGTTCCTCTCTTCGAGTTTGTGTTGCTCCTGAGGATGAGCTCCCCTCGCTCATGTACTAGATTTGGGGTCCGCAAGCTCGGCCAACATGTGGCGCTAGGCGAACCTATGGCACTCTCTTATAGAGACGTGCCAAGCTATTCCCGACAAACGCACCAAAATGATAGCCTCTTAGTCCAAGGGAGAAGATGCTCAGAGGTGCTTTTTCTGGATCTAAATCACTCGAAATCTATCCACTCTTGTTGCTTTAAGGCACTCAATCGTACTTAAATGTATCCTAGCTTCCCCTCGCACATGCACCCTCGTTCCAACTAATTCCCATTTCCTATTCTCTTTCCTACTCTCAGCTCTTTCTTCTCACTCACCCACGTACGCTTGCGCCCGTATACACTCACACTCACACTCTTGGTTCCTCCTTTCACTCATGTACATTTTTTTTTCCTCACCTACTTCCTTTCCCTTCCCGATCTCTACTTCTAGCTTCTTTTGCGTGCTTGCCCTCTCAGACATTCACACTTAGACTCTCTCTTTTCTCCACTCGCCTCTCCTCGTTTTCACACCTTCCGCTCTCACACCCAACTGCTCACCGGCATATCTCAACCACATTCCCACCCTTTTCCTGTATCGAATCTCTCCCAACTCTACTTCTTTCTCACACCATCCTACATACGACCTCACATCCGAACCCACACTTCTTCCACGTTCACGTCCCTCCACCCCATTTTCCTTCTCATATACCCACCTGCTACACGCACCTTCTCAGCTTCCTTCTGCCGCTCGTTCCCTAGCACCCTCCTGATGCGCGGAAATGCTTACCACCATCGAACTTGGAACCAATTAGCACAGTTCCTTTTAATAGTTGCACATACGTCGTTAAGTTAAGTACTTGGTCTGAACTGCAATATATCAAGTAGTGATGTAGAGACCGAAATAAAAGGGAAATGCCACTTTATATCGTGACATCACCAATACAAGCAACTTAGAGTTTACAAGCATTTGCCATTGAAATTAATAAACAAGCTCGGTAAAACCAATGTACTGTTGGCAGATACGATGATAACAGACTGTAACACAACTCATACACTTCGATTTAATTCACGGAAAATGACTCTGCACCGTTGCTGTTACAAAGACACATGGTATATGCATGGCGAGAGAGGATCCTAATTGTGTACATACAACGGAAGACCATGATCCTATGAGAAAACACAAATAAGAATTGTCAAGATGGCCATGATATCCTACAATAAATTCCTTACGGAAGCCCGTTTTCCCTAACTTTGTCTCTTCCATCGCAAACAAACTCTGATAATTCCTTAATTTCCTGGAGAGTTTCATACCTGTCCACAGTATTCATCCAATCGAAATAACCTTCCATACCCATTCTTCCCTCCCTTCTCCTTAATGTGCTATATGATGTTAAGAAAAAAACGCCGACACCTTTCCTAGATAGACGAATTACAACGCAACTCTCTGATGTCCATCCTTCAACCCTTTCATGCGCATAAACCC
>CM035426.1:91984201-92171701 GCA_020310875.1 Ceratopteris richardii
AGGTAGAGATTTCTTTGGAAGAAATGCAGTTTGAGGCTTTCAAAGTCAATCCTACAACAATACCTACTACAATTATGCTTCAGATTAGAAGGAGGATTCAACCTTAATTATGAATGCAACTTGTGAAAGACAAAGTGAAAATCAAAGAGTCTTCTACATAGACTCAGGGTGTAGCAATCACCTGAGTGGAAACATAGCTTTGATCACTGATTTGGAGAATAAGGTGAGTAATCATATAGTTCAAACATGTGATAACACAAAGCATAATGTGAAGTCTATTGGATCAGTAAAGTCTAAGGATGGAAGCACTCTTCTGAGTAAGGTTTTGTATGTTCCTACAATCCCAAAGAATCTGATAAGTGTAGGGCAAATTGTACAGAAAGGTTATGAAGTAAGGTTCACTAATGATGGAGTTTTTGTGGAAGACCCTAGAAATGGGTATAAACAAATTGTTTTAGGAAAGAAAGAAGGAAGGCTCTATTCACATTGAAGCTTCAAGGCAATGTTGGTCATGCCTTGTTCACCTATGGAGGACATAAGATCTCTGAGTTAGATCTTTGGCATAAAAGGCTTGGACATTTCAATGAAAGAGGTATTAAGGATATCGTTAACAATGGTTCAGTGCTTGGATTACCTAATGTTGCATGTCAACACATGACATACAGATGTGAAGCATGTCAGTTTGGTAAGGCTCACAAGCAATCATATAATAAGCATGGTTTCATGTATTCAGAAAAGCTTGCATACAGATGTGTGGGGACCATCAAAGGACTTTAGCATTAATGGGTCAAGATATTATGTGATTTATGTTGATGATTCTATAAGGTGGATCACTATATATGTGATCAAAGATAAATCATAGGTGTTCAATACATTTAAACATTATCATGTGTATGCAGAAAGAGTTTTGGGACAAAAATTGAAGAGACTAAGGTCAAATGGAGGGGGAGAGTATTTTTGTAATGAGTTTAGTGATTACTTGTGGAATGCAGGTATAAAAAGAGAAGTTACTTGTAGGTACTCTCCTCAACAAAATGGTGTAGTAGAAAGGAGAACTAGAACTCTTGTTGAGTTTGCAAGATCAATGATGAAAGAAAGGAATTGCCCTAATTATTTGTGGGTTGAGGCTTTAAATACAGCCACATACTTGGTTAATAAGCTATCATGTAAAGCTTTCTAGGGTATGACACCATATGAAGCATGGTGGGGTAAGAGACCTACCTTAGACCATTGCAAAGTTTTTGGATGTTTGGCTTATGCATATGTGGAATCTCAGTTGATGCACAAATTGGAACCTAAAGCTGAAAAGTATGTGTTCATTGGTTATGATGATAAGTAGATGGGTTATAGATTGTGGAGTCCATCCACAAAGCAATTCCTTGTGTCAAAGGATGTTACATTTGATGAGCAAGGTACTTGGTATGCAGGTACAATTAATATTCACGCAGGTGATGAAGAAACATTGAATCAGAAGAAAGGTAAATCAAAGGTTCAAATATTTAATGAAGAAGAGAACAATGAAGCACTAGTTGAAGTTGAAGAAATACCAAGGTTTGCTCCAGAATGTGAGGAACTAGGAAGTTCAAGAAATGGAGAACTCAGAAGATCATCAAGGTACAAATGGCAACCTACAAGGTATAGCTATGATACTTCATTTTTTACCACTAAAGATTATGCCTACATTTTTTACCACTAAAGATTAAAGCAAATGATGATGGATTCATTTACATGTGCATATATGTTGATGACATAATTCTTACAGGTATAGATGAGAAGGGCATACAAAGTCTTAAGAAGCAAATGAAGAAAGAGTTCAAAATCAGTGACTTGGGAGACTTGTCATATTTCTTGGGCATGGAGATTTCATATACTCAACACGGAGTATATATAACTCAAGAAAGGTATTTGAAAAACTTTCAAATCAAATTTAAAATGGAAGATTGTAGGGTGGCACCTACTCCAATCAAGGTGAATCATAAATTGAGAAAATATGGAGGAGAAGAATTCAAGGACATGAAGCTATATCAAAGTCTGGTTCGTAATCCAATCTATGCTACATTAACTAGGCCTAATTTGTTATATGCAGTTGGATTATTATCTCAATTCATGCATTGTCCTAGGAAAGAACATTGGATTATAGGACAAAGGGTGCTAAGATGTTGGGAATGATGGATGGACACTCCAAGAGAATGAGTAGGTACTGCCAAATCCTACTTTGTACCAGCCCTTTGATGCTTCAGAGTTGATAAGTGCACATTCTTAGCTTTCCAAAGACACCATAAACTGGCCTATGTACTTTGAAAATGATGTATGAAAAAGATGAATCAAAACAGACAACTCTGAACTTCAAGTCTTCAAGAAAACCTTCTATTTTTTACTAGACACCTACTGTAACTTTTGCTCAGTATGACCAGCACAATAGGAATTGAAAAAGTTCCTTTTAGGGGTATCTAAATAGCTCAAAAAGCTAACCATTCCAATCGGAATTACTAAAAAAGATTAACTATGCTCAGAGAAATCAATTTAGCAAGTAAACCTTTACCCCTGATATTTTAGGACTGTTGCAGACTTCGACCAGTGATCACTTTGATGGATGTTTCTCTGAAATGGCTGAATAGAAATTCATCAGATTTTGAGAGTATGTAGTATACTCTGAGCTGGTTCCAACAAGCTATAGATCTTTGAATTTGGTGGAGAAATGAGTGAGATATGATCTCCACAAGTTGACAGACTTTCATACACTATGACAGAGAACTCAGAAATGAACAATCTAGATATATGTATTAATGAACACTTGTATACAATGCCGTAGGCATGAAGATCATTGCCTAATGGTGTAGATAGGTGTGAGCTAGAGTATAGGCCTCACACACACTCAGATATGATAATGAGAAGCTAGGAATGATGAGTCTACTACCCGTGACTTTTTCCTAGAGATTTATATAAGAGTTCACTTCCTATTTGAATTTGAATTCAAATTTTGGCTCTCTCTAAAAAGTGATCCTCCATTATAGGAGATATTCCATCAATCAAAGCTAACTTTTCCACGAGTTCTTTTTGGTAGGTGTTTACAAAGATTCCAAGTCAAATATGACTTTTACAAAAAGATAAAGTGGTAATTAACCACTAGCATTGATTCCTATGCATCTTCATATGTGTATGAATTACAAGCCAAATGTGTAGGCTTGTGAATTGCACCAACAACTCCCCCTCAAGCCAAACAGTTTGGCTTGGTCTTCATCTTCAGTCTTCATGTATATCCTGCATCCTATCATTGATTTGAACCTGCAAAGTTTGGTACCATCCAATGCTTTAGTTAACAAATCTGCACATTGCATGTTGGTTGACACATAGGTTAGTTGAATGTCCTTGATTAATAACTTCTCTCTCACATAATGGTAATGGACCTCTATATGTTTGGTCCTAGCATGATAAATAGGATTAGCTGCAAGGTGAAGTGAGCTTGTATTATCTCCAAAGATCAATGGTGAAGTAGTGTACAAACCCAATTCTGTATACAATAACTTGATCCATATGGCTTCGTGAGTGGCATTTGCCAATCCTCTATACTCTGCCTCTGTAGAAGATAAAGCAACAATAGGTTGCTTCTTTGAAGACCATGATATTGGTTTATCACCTGCAAATGAAATGTATCCTGAAGTGCTTCTCCTATCATCCTTACATCCTGCCCAATCTGCATCTGAATAGATCTTGATATCCAAGTCTGAAGTGTAAGGAAAATACAAACCATGATGTTGAGTGCCTTTGAGATACTTTAGAATTCTTTTGGCAGCTTCTAAATGAGGTACCCTTGGCTTGTGCATGAACTGACTTAGCACACTAACTCCATATGCAATATCTATCCTTGTTAAGGTAGCATAGTTCAAGCTTCCAACTATACTTTGGTAACCTGTAATATCATCAATTTCATCACCTTCATGGTCTGGAATGGTTGTTGCAGAGGCCTCTACACCAAAATAGAGTCTGCTAATCTTGTGTAGGAAAAACAATGGGAGTTTACTACTGTCTCATGGGCAGTGCATGTCTCTAGTAGACTCAAATGTTTGGTATTTTGATAGTGGGACGACCAAACATATTACCTCGCAGCGCAGTTTCTTCTCTTCACTCGAGCCTGCCC
The DNA here is from genome assembly GCA_020310875.1 of Ceratopteris richardii. Lineage (NCBI taxonomy): Eukaryota > Viridiplantae > Streptophyta > Polypodiopsida > Polypodiales > Pteridaceae > Ceratopteris > Ceratopteris richardii. The sequence continues at coordinate 91,988,340 of CM035426.1, forward strand.
CTACAGGGAATACTGTTACATGCGCCAACAACTCCTCCTATCCTGTTATGGGAGTTGGTAAGATCATTTTGACTATTGCTCTTTCACTTTGTCAGATGCTTTATTTGTGCCAGGGATCAAGAAGAACCTGTTATCAGTTTCTGCATTAGCCAAGATTGGCTTGGTTGTGAAATTTGTTGATGACAGGTGTACAGTTCATGATCTATCATATGGCGATGTGATTATTGCTTCTGGCATTTTATGTCGTGGGCTATATAAGCTCAAAGACTATGAAAGATCTGTAAATGATTTGGCATGTGCAGTAAATGATTCTCAGGCTATGTTAGATGCAAAGCTTTGGCATGCACGCTTTGGCCATCTGAATTTTGCTAGTTTGCTACGCCTGCAGAAATCTGAAATGGTGTCCTCTTCCCAAAGTTGAGGCACCTGGGAAACATGTTTGTGAAGGCTATATTTTGGGCAAAATGCAGCGTTCGTCCTTTCCAAAAGATGGTTCAGTTTGGGCTACGTAGAAATTGTAGCTTGTACATACTGATGTCTGTGGTCCTATGCAGACACCTTCTTTTGGGAATTATCTTAACTTTGTGACTTTCATTGATGATTTTTCCAGGCATGCATGGTGTTAAAAAGGGGACTTCCGTCATGTCCACTTTAATCTCTTTTCGGGCTCTTGGGGATGGTAGGGGTCTGGCAATGCAGAGGCCCTTTATCTATTTTCCCAAAGTATACTCAATTAAACACACAGTAACTATACGCCAAGGCAATACTTCTGTTACACAGTTATAATCCTCCGTTTACGGTATCCTCATACAGTAGATTATCGTACAGTTGTTCAATCACATAATCAAACAGACTTATTAATGTTACAACAGTATTACTGTGTAATAGTAAATTATGGCAATTCAATAAGAACATACTTAATAGTACTTCAGATATCTGCAAACTCTGCACTATGACATCTCCGCAAGGTCGTGAGTCGCCCAGACATACAGTCTGGCGATCCCGTCTCCTCTCGCACTGGAGAACACCGTAATGTATCTTCATTAATGAGTAAAAGGGTTACATCACTTTGCTACGCCCTTTCAGTGCGTGCGGTATATGAAAATATAAGATTACATTATGCCAATCCGGCGGCCTAACACTGGCACGCACGGTGGACTCAAACCCGCAAAGAAAATAATCATTAAGGCTCATCTACAATGCCTTGTATATACATAGTTCGGGCTAATTTAAAGGTTCTAGAGATTTTCTGTTTTAATGAATCCAGCATCAGCTTTAAGGTTTCCGGCTCCACCAACTGTGCGTCAGTTCGTACTGAACTCGCCGCAATGACTTGACTCATCAAAAGATCTGCCTGTGTCTGCAAAAATGCTTCTTGTAAGTAGAAGTCATTAGCTAAGGCAGCATCTCTCTGCTGCTTCGTATCCGCAATTTGAGCATCAATCCGCGATAATCTTTCTGCTTGAAATCCCAGCTGCTTTTCTCTACGTTCCAGTTCCTGAGCTTGATATTGGATGGTTTTATAATATGCATCTCTTTCTTTCTGTACACCTTCAAGTTCCTTCTTCAAATTGAGATACTTATCGATCTCCTCGGTGAACTCTTGATCGCGCTGGAACAATCTTTCAGTGGTATTATGTAGCTCTGCCTCTGCTTTAAGCACATTGGCTGCCAAGGATTGAGAGGCCTCTTCTAAAATGCTGTAGGCATCTCGTGTACGTTGAAGTTCATTGCCTAAAGCTGTCATCGCATCTATCTTGTCAGTGATTTTCTGCTTCAAAGTAATAATTTATGTATCCTTTTGAACAAGCAGATCATCCCACTGTGCAAGTTGATCTTGAAGTTGCTGAACCTGAAATTGCAGAGCATGATTCTCCGCTTTCACTGCATTAGTCTCTTCCTGTAATGGGGCAATATCGGCCTCTAAGAGATCCACTTTGTGCTGTAATTCGTGTCAAATATTATCGGTTGCCAGCTTCAATTGCATAGGTAACTGCTGAGAAAACTGAATCAAGAGTCGACCCATAGACTCCAGTTCATTGAACATCACAGGCAGAGGAACAGGAAGTTGATGGGATGAAGAAGCTGATAATAGATGAGGGGAGGGTGGTGGAGAGTAAACAGGAGAAGAAGATGAAGTAGCAGGTGCGTCGGGAACAACAAGCTGAACAGGGACAATGGGCTCAACAGGGTTTATTGGTGGAGGAATGGGTATAAAAGTATTGTGCCTTGTCGCCTCAGCCTTGTCGATTACAGCTTCAATCATGGCTATCACGTCGTTAAGAATTTCAGCAGCAATATCCTTCACAAAGTCTTGATTCTGCTGATGAGAATCCACCCGAGAAGAAACTTCATCGGAGTCTTCCAGGTTGGCACCTTGTTCCTGCTGCTTAATTGGAGAAGACGGACCAGAAGACTCAACGTGAATAGAAGTAGCAGTATCACGGAAAACTTCGTCTTCATGGCCAGCAATTGATCCCTGCACTTGGCTCTCAGAGGGACTTATGCATCTGCGTTTCCGGTGAAGAAGTTGAAATAGATCCTCATCATCATCATCCGCATTTTCGAGCAATTGTGTAGTCTTCATGTAACAAGAAGGGAGCGGCTAGAGGCGGTTGCATGGCTTGGAGCACCGGAAAGAGGAAGGTAAGAATATGGGGCAGCCGTGAACGAGGGAGGTCACCTTTAGTGACTTGTTTGATAACCACGACACATTCATGGTGAATGCGCCGAAAGTAGAAGGATGTGAAATTGACAGTTTCAGGGGACGCAATGTCTATCATCGAATAGAAGGGGTGAGAGATACCATACGTGCATTTTTGTAAATTCAAAATAGCAACTAAAAATTGCAGAGCTGTACGCTCCGGTTCAGGTCTACACAAAATGGCGTACTCATTAGATGAGTGCTGGGGAAACAACTCTTTCATGGTGGCTACAGGAAGAAGTGGACCATTCTCCAATCCTTCCCGAGGAAGTCGGAAGGCATCGGCAAACGAAGCTAAGGTAATAACCACTCGTGATGGTAAACAGGCTATGGGCCAACATTGCTCTGTAGCAGGTGTAGAGGCGATGGCAGCAATGATCTGCGCATGGAATGGTTGACATTCCACTGAATGCCAAGGCAATTCAGTGAAACCCAACAAACCACAAGTGCGCAAATACTCACTCACTTCTGGAGTGAGACCGGCACTAAAATTAGCAACATTCGCTAATACTTCCATGGCGCACAGGTGAACACAAGAACACAGGAGACACAGAAGACAAAGAACGCACAATCACACAAACACAATAGCGATTATCAGTGGAAAAAACAAGATTAAGTAGAAACACGGACAACATTAGGCAGTCAAAAACCCTAATCATCGCGCGGTATTGGAGAGATATCCATCATAATTACGGCATGCATGCAGGAGCAGAAACAGTAACACAGGGCGGCGATTAATCATATTTAGATATCAAAACGAGGAGATTACGGTCCATGGTCAACTGAAAGACAAGACCAAAAAAAATAAAACGAGCCATACGGAAAAAGAAAACGGATCGAAAATACCTCAGGTATTACATCATCGGATGATAGGGGCGAAGTTTAGAACCGTTGATCACTTTTGGAAGAGGAACTCCGGTTAAGGTTGCGAACCGAAAAGTAGCGGGTCCCACTTGCTCACTAATCAGGTAAGGGCCAAACCACCGTAATTTAAATTTACCCACAGATCTATTGGCTTTCACATTATAGAATAAGACTAGCTGGTCCACCGAAAAGACAGGGGTTTGGAGGAAGCGATCATGTGTCCGAGCTTCACGTAGCTGGACTTCTTGCAGGACCATAAAGCTTTCCCATCGCTGTTCATCCAAAGATCTGAGCATATCCAACCGAAATGGAAAGGGCTCTTCTGGCAGCATTTTCTGAGATAAAGCAACACGCAGGCTCGGCACTACTACTTCCATCGGCGCAATGGCTTCCAATCCATAAGCAAGCTTGAATGGAGTTGATCCGGTTGCCACCTTGTACGTGGTCCGGTAAGCCCACACAACTGCAGGTAAGAGCTGGTCCCAGCGTTACGGACATTCCAGGATCAATTTGCGCAGTATATTCAACAAAGTCTTATTGGTACTCTCCGCCAGACCATTGGCACGAGGATAATAAGGCGAGCTGAATTTGTGGACAATCTGAAAAGTCTTGATCAATACTTGCATTAAGTGGTTAGCAAAGTGTGTACCTTGGACCGTGACGATTTCCAGAGGCAAACCATAACGAGGGAAAATGTCCTTCATTAGGCATTTAGCCACCGAAACTGTTGTGGCCGACCGTAAGGCCCAAGCCTCCGCCCACCGAGTGGCATAATCGGTACAAGTCAAGATATAACGGCTGTTAGTGAGAGTAGCTAGGGGTGTTATGGGACCAATGAAGTCTAAACCCCATTTCTGAAATGGCTCCAAAGGTAGAACAGGTTGAAGTGGAAATACGTGTCGCTGTAAAGGCTTTCTAGATCGTTGACAAATATCACACTACTGCACATATTGAACAACATCTCGATACATGGTAGGCCACCATAGCCCACTGTGTAAAACTTTTTGGTGGGTAAGATCAGTGGCAAAATGTCCTCTAGTAGGCAATGAATGAGCCATGGCCATCATTGATGCGAATTCATGTGGTGGAATGCAGCAAAGCAAAATACCCATTTGATCTACATAATATAATTGACCCACAACCAACCGGAATCGTCTGCTGTAGACCGCAAATTTTTGGCGTAAAGCAACAGGAGTATTAGCAGGAAGACAGCCATCCGTGAGAAAAGTTAGTAACATATCATAGTATGTAGTAGTAAAAGGGGATTCTGCAGAGTCTTCAGAAGTGGTCTCAGTAACGTAAATGGCCGGTGTAGTGTCATCAACCCCTATCGGAGGCTCACCGGAATCCAATCGAGATAGAAAATCTGCCAAGGCATGTGCTGTGCTAGGTCGATGAATAACTTCATAGTCAAACTCCTGTAAGAGTAAAACCCATCGAGCCAATCTACCACCTACATGTTACTGTCGAACCAAGAACACGAGTGCGGCATGATCCACGTGGAAGGTGAATTTTTGGCCCAACAAATAATGTCGGAACTTTTTAACAGAGTACACTAACCCGAAACATTCTCTTTCGGTCACTGAATAGTTTCTTTCAGTAGGGGCTAATCGGCGGCTTGCATAATATACAGGCCGAAACCATTTATCCGTTTGCTGCATGAGGATGCTTCCAATGGCAATGTCCGATGCATCCACAAAGACATGGAACGGACGTTCCCAATCAGGGGGTTGCAAAATTTGGGCCTGCGTCAATAAAACTTTTAAACGATCAAATGCAGTTTGGCACTCTGGAGTCCATTCGTACTGCCACGGAGCGCTAGTCATAAGCCGATTAAGTGGTGTCGCTAAATGAGCTAACCACCGTAAATGTATGCCATGCCACCGGATTTGGCCCAGAAAGCGCAGAATTTCTTTCGGTGTCGTGGGCACTGGTGCCTCCAACACGGCTTCGACTTTATCTGGATCGACTTGTATTCCTTGTTCAGAGATAATATGTCCGAGTAGTTTGCCACAAGAGACCGCAAAAACAGATTTTGTCGGATTCAAGCATAAACGGTATTCACAACATTTTTCAAAGGAGCACCTTAAATGAGACAGGTGCACCGAAGTCTTGTTAAATAAGGAAAAATCGTCCAAATATACTTGCATAAAGGTAGTTAAGTAGGGTGAAAAGACTTCTTGCATACATCGTTGGAACGTATTGGGGGCATTCCATAAACCAAACCACATTATGGTACAAGCATAGACACCCTAGTTCGTGATAAAAGCTGTCTTTGGTATGTCCTGTTCTACCATTCTCACCTGATTATATCCACTGTAACCATCCAGAAACGAATAGATTTCATGCCCTGCTACCCTGTCAAGCATTGTGTCCAGAAAGGGGAGAGGGAATGGATCCGGTACAGTGGCAACATTCACTTTCCGGTAATCAACAGAGATGCGCAGTTGTTTTTTTCTTCGGGACGATCACTATTGGAGATATCCATTCAGCATGCTCGATTGGGACAATAAATCCCACCTTCAATAACCGATCAAGCTCTGCTTTGACCTGTGCTGCATAATTGGGGTTCATTCGGTAACTAGACTGTTTGATTGGCCTCGCCTCCGGTTTGAGTACTACCCGATGTTGATAAATTCGCGGGTCCAAACCTTTCATATCTCGATAATCCCAAGCAAAAACATCAGAGAATTCTCGCAGAAGTTGTGTTAAATCATCTTGGAACGTCTCTGCTATGCCTGCTTTAATCTTAACCGATCGTGGGTTGACCGTATCACCCAAATTATATGTTACTAATTGATCTTCCGGTACATAAAATTGTCGAGGTTTTACCAGATCATCAGCTGACTGCAAGAGTTGATGTAAGGTGGCTCCATCCATAGCGACACCATCATTTGCTTCTGCATCTCCGGTCACTGGTACAACCGTACAAGCTGCCGGACTCCACTTGTCTGCAACCGATTGGAGATCTACAGTACCTAATGAGATCAGATCCTTATTGGTCTTCAGGAACGCCTCTTCCTCGTCGTCAGATAATCCATCCAACATATGGATCGGCTCCACTACATATGGTCGTGCATGAAGATCGTAGGGTTGCATGGCATCCAATTTAACTACATATTTCCGATGGTTATCTTTGAAAGTTAACTCCTGTGCTGACCAATCCTGTACAACTTTGGCTTGTTTCAACCATGGTCGACCGAAAAGTAAATTGTAGTCAAGGCTAGATTCTGGTAGTTCTAGGACTACAAAAGTCATTTTGAATGTGGTGCCCTGCAAGGTAATCGGAATATTCCGTACTAGTCCCACCGGATGGATGCGGGATTGGTATGCCATTCGTACAAAAAATTGTACGGGCTCAATTTGGGTCCAATCCAATTTCTTGTAGAGAGCTGCAGTTGCAATATTCACACCCGAACAGCCATCAATTAGCACTTGAGTAATCTTTTGGTTTTTATGCTAGACGGTGATCAATGGGACTGAGTGATCCAACGTAGAATCAATTTCTGGCTGTATAGTTGCAGTCGCCGGAGTACATGAAGATCTGGGACTAACTTGCTGTTGAAATTGCTGCCTGACTCCTGGCACTAAGGCGAGCAACTATCCCAAAGGGAGTGTGATGGAAGCCTTAGATAGGATATTCCATACTTGATCTGTTTGGCTCGTATTACCCACCCATTCTGATGATGATTATAATGTTGTTGTGGCAGAATTTTGTTCATTCGATCTTGCCTGTGGCAAAGGGACCTGTGTTACCAGAATCGGATCACGAAATACAGTCGGCTCCTTAGATGTCCAATGACTAGCCTTTTCAAACATTCGCTGCTGCTCACGAATACCAGGCTCGAACACCTCAGCTGCTGGTTGCAACTACTTACCCAATCTTGTCTGCACGACAGCTGCTTGTGACTCAACTGGTGAAATATAAACCATGTTGCTCATTGGATTTTGTCGCTCTTTCTTCCTTTTGTCGTACTCTGCTGCTTCCTTACAGAATCTACGGATGTGGCCAACTTTGCCGCAAAAATGACATCGAGGGGGTGGAAGAGAGGTACCTTCTGCTGATGTACCTACCTGCCATCGATTTGAATTGGAATTGGTGTTCCGCTGACCCTAGTAATTCCTATATCCCTGCGACTGATTGGTTCGCATCTGGGGCGGCATGTAATTGGTTGCTGGCTGACCTGGTTCCTGTATGATGGCATTTACAGCTGCTCTACCCTGCACCTTGGCATTATACGCGCAGGTTTCCGTTGAGTGTCCTGTTGTATTGCAGATGGCACAATACATCTGGTTAAGGGCACATGTAGCACTAGTGTGGCCTAGGTTTTTGCACTTGGTACAATACATCTATTTGGCCGGATCATCCGCTACGTTCTTACTGACTTTCAGCCATTCCAAGTCCTCTATAAATCCTCCAACTTTGTGCTCCAGTTGTAGGGCCATCACAATTACTGCGTCCAACATGATTCCGCCCACATAGTGAATGATCATGATTTGTCTCAACTGTGGATTAAGTCCGTTAATGAACCATTGGGTTATAACATGGTCTGGTAGATTAGCATGTGTCGGAGGCAACTGCCTTAAGTGAGTTCGAAACAATGTTGCATATTCTTGAACAGTCTGATGCGGCTTCTGCCAATTGTTCTGCAAATAATCAAAGATTTCGGCCGGATTTTTCTTCAACCGGAACCTCTATAAAAACGCATCTCTCACATCATCATAGTTAGCGAAATAATTAATATCATACTCAGTCAACCACCTGGCTGCTTCATTAACTAAAGTGGCCTGAAATACGATGGCCTTGTATGCCGGATCCGATGGATGATTCAACACTGCATAACTTATCTCGAATGTGCGGACATGTGCAACGGGATCATCTCCCGGAAATCTGCCGAACTTTGTGTAAGTCACTCTTGTTGGAACCGATCGAACTGGTATAATTGGTTGCGGCTGCCTATTGCTGCTGCTGAAACTGCGGTTGCGATTGTGGGGGTGTCTGCTACTGAGACTGTGACCCGCTCATAGTGCTATTGTGAGTAATGTTGTTGCTATCTTCCTATGGGGGAGGTGTCTCTTGTCCTTCAAAATTTGTATTGTCAGACTGCTCACCTTCTGGTTCAAAAATGGTGTTAATCTCTTACTTATCTCCAAATCGAATAACTTGTCCTCAGCCTTGGTGTCGAAACTAGAGAGGCTTGCCCTGAACAGTGGAGAACGTAATAAAGGTCCACCAGGTATTACTGCACTGTCACTGAAAAACTTCAAATTCCCACTGAATGGTACCAAACTCCCACCGGAAGTTATCAAACTTTCACCGCACCAGGTTATCTTTTCACCAGAAACGGTCTCACTTGGTAACACAACTTTACCACCGAAAATAGTCGGATTTTGACCAGATAATGTCGAACCAACTTTGCACTGCGTCTATGTACACTCATAAGTCACTGTACCTTCTTCACAATGTACCAGAATCATACCGGAATCTATCGGAATCTCATCATGTGTCACCAAACTGGTACCGGAATCACTGCAAAATAGCTCCGATCCTTCGACAACTGGGCTCAAATGGCCTGTACTTCTACCACCTGGGGGTGTCCCTAATAGATTTGGAATTGCCCAGGGATGCTGGTCTCTCCTATACTTCGGATAAGACTCGCAGAACCGAGTAACCGGCATATATCACCTCTGGACCGCTTGCCTTACGCACTGCTCTACCTTTACTGATTATTCTCAATCTATTGCCATCTTCCCACAGATGGCACCAGTGTTAAAAAGGGGACTTCCGTCATGTCCACTTTAATCTCTTTTCGGGTTCTTGGGGATGGTAGGTGTCTGGCAATGCAGAGGCCCTTTATCTATTTTCCCAAAGTATACTCAATTAAACACACAGTAACTATACGCCAAGGCAATACTTCTGTTACACAGTTATAATCCTCCATTTATTTTACGGTATCCTCATATAGTAGATTATCGTACAGTTGTTCAATCACATAATCAAACAAACTTATTAATGTTACGATAGTATTACTGTGTAATAGTAAATTACGGCTATTCAATAAGAACAGACTTAATAGTTCTTCAGATATCTGCAAACTCTGCACTACGACGTCTCCGCAAGGTTGTAAGTCGCCCAGACAGACAGTCTGGTGATCCCGTCTCCTCTCGCACCGGAGAACACCATAATGTCTCTTCATTAACGAGTAAAAGGGTGACATCACTTCGCTACGCCCTTTCGGTGCGTGCGGTATATGAAAATATAAGATTACATTATGCCAATCCGGCGGCCTAACAATGGGTATATCCATATTTGAAGGAAAAGTCCGAAGTGTTCATGTGCTTCAAACAGTTTTTGGTTTTGGTTGAAAATCTGTCAGCATGTAAAATGGGCACCCTCCATTCTGATCGAGGGGGGGAATATATGTCTTCTGATTTTAATGCATTTCTGGCTAAATGTGGGATAAAACACTAGTGTACAATGCCATCTACACCTCAACAGAATGGAGTTGCTGAACGAAAGAACAGGTCACTCATGGAGATGGCGAGGTGTATGGTCAAGAGTCAGGATTTACCACATAGTTTCTGGCTTGAGGCTGTCATGCGTGCAACATATGTACTGAACAAGTGTCCCACTAAAGCGTTGTAGTCTATCACTCCATATGAGGCTTGGCATGACCGCAAGCCATCAGTTTCTCATCTGTGTGTTTTTGGTTGTTTGGCATATGCATTAGTGCCTAAACAACATCGCAAAAAATTGGATGATAAAGTAGTGAAATGTATTTTTGTTGGGTACAGTTCTGAAAGTAAAGGCTATCGTCTGTATCATCCACAGACTAAATGCATTCTGGTTAGCCGTGATGTTTTTGTGGAGGATGCTATTCAGCCATTGCTCTCATGTACTAAGGATACATGTGTTAGCTCCAAACACATGTATGATACTTTGCTGCCTCTTTTTACACGTGGACAGTCTAGTGCTGGTCCCAATTAGGCAACTTCTCAGCCTTTGCAGGTTTCATGTGATGTTGCAGATAATTCCATTTCTGATGGAGATGTACATGATGCACTTATTGATGAGAGAGCTGATATTGAGCACGCAAGAACTATGCCAAAATGGCTGGTGCAGACCTTGCGTGACAGCAAATTAGATGCACCTCTGTCATATCATACTCGTTCAGGCTCTCATAGTGCCTCTTTTGCATCAGATTGCTATGTTATGGATGCATCTAGTCTCTGTGATGAGAATGAGCCTGTTTTGTTTGATGAAGCACAAAATTCAAAAAATTGGATGGCTGCTATGCAATCTGAATACAATGCTATAATGAAGAATGGTACTTGGTCTTTATGTGACTTGCCTCCTGGCAAGAAGGCCATTGGCACTAAGTGGGTATACAAGCTGAAGCGTAAACCTGATGGTACAGTTGACAGGCATAAAGCTGGGCTTGTTGCAAAGGGCTATGCACAGGAAAGAGGCATTGATTTTGATGAGACCTTTGCACCTACATGCCGTATGACTACTGTTCGGAGCATTTGTGCACTTGCAGCCCATCATGGTTGGAATGTACATTAGTTGGACATTAAAACTGCATTTCTGAATGGTGACTTGCATGAAGAAGTGTATGTTTTTCAAGCCCGTGGCTTTGTGCAGAAAGGGCATGGAAACCAGGTGTGCAGGTTAAAGAAGGCATTATATGGTTTAAAGCAAGCACCACGTGCTTGGTATGAGAAGATCCATGCCTATCTGATTGCACATGGTTTTGAGAACAGCCCAACTGAAAGCACCTTATATGTTAAGCATGCTAATGATGTGCTTCTGATCATTGTGGTCTATGTTGACGACATGCTGCTCACTGGTCCTATTGAGAAGCATATTGCTGATTTTATGGCTGATTTGCATGCCGCATTTGAGATGTCTGATTTGGGGCATTTGCATCATTATTTGGGCATTCAATTTATGCACATTGATGGTGGAATGGCTTTGTGTCAAACAAAATATATTGACACATTATTGCAGCGTTTTGGCCTTGAAGACTGTAAGCCTATTGCCACTCCTATGGAGACAGGTTTACGATTGAGTCTTCATGATGTTGGAGATGCATTTGATGCTTTTCTCTATCAACAGGCTATTGGATGCTTGATTTACTTATGCATTAATTGGCCACATATTCAGTTTGCTATCTCATAGATGAGCAGGTTTATGCATTGCCCAGGAGTCAAACATTGGTAGGCGGTTAAGCGTATCTTTCGCTACTTGAGTGGTACTCGGATACTTGGGTTGTTTTATCTCAAGGGGGGATCACTACCACCAGATTTGCATGCTTTTTCTGACTCTGATTGGGCTGGTTTCTATGACACTCGTGTGTCCACTAGTGGCTTTCGCTTCATGCTTGGTAGATCATGTATATCTTGGTTGAGCAAGAAGCAGCCTACTTTGGCCACTTCTAGTTGTGAGGCTGAGTATAGGGCAGCTTTCATAGCGAATGTTGTGTGTGTGTGTGTGGCTCAGACGCCTTATGGCTGATTTGGGTGTTGGTCAGTCTTCTACCACCACCATATTCACTGACAGTCAGAGCGCATTGGCAGTTGTGAGGAACCCTGTGTTCCATGCTTGCACTAGGCACATTGAGATGCATGATCATTATGTCAGGGAGAGGTTCTCTGTTGGGGAGATCAGCTTGGCATATGTGCCCACGCAGGAGAACATTGCAGACCTTTTCACGAAGGCTCTGCCTAGGGAGAAGTTTGAAGCTTTCCGCAAAGCTTTGGGTTTACTTCCTTTTGTGGAGTGATTTCCACATAGCTTGGCACTTCCTTATACATGAGTGCCAGCTACTTGTTCACCACATCACTCCCAGGGGGGATTTGTTGATATATTTAGGTAGCAATGTGTGTGAACATTCTAGGACCACCGGGGCACTTTTTTCCCTCTTTAGGAGGTTTTCTTCCCCCGGCTTGTATATATGCCTATTGCCCTAATAGGCTACTTATCTTTGTACATTCTCTAGTAATCCATTCAGTATTGTGTGTTGTGCTCCAAGCTTCTTCTTCCTTGTGTTATTCGCGTGCTTCCGCAGATGTCTCACTCCAACAGTCACTCCAACTAGTTTATCTAAATTATTCTAGAAACTTTTTTATTGTATCAAGGACACACATGCCTCCCATCTTTTGGTAAAAATAATTTCCATAAGTTCCATTATAGCATCTATTATCCTACTCAAGTCACTATAATGCCCTTCAAAACCATGTGGCACAAAAAATATGGAATATTTGATTGAAAAAGCATAAGAGAAGTGATGTTCTCATATAAATTTAACGACATTATTTTCATCTATTATAGTCTATTTATAAAAGAAATTCTATCAATGTCTTCAAATGTAAGCTTAACATTTATGTAGCACTAGACATCCAAGTAATTGATGTACACTTCTCTTGTATAATCAATCTTGAAATTATAAAATTTGACGCATCATTTATGATAATGGTTGTGATATTTTTAGGGACTCCTTCATGGGATATTGCATTTTCATAGATGTTCATGAGATAAATTGAATGTTTTGCTTTAGTGGATGTATTAATTGCTTCTCAAAACATTGATCCCTTAGGAAAACTAGCAATAAAATTAAATAATCCTTTAATTTTTTTAATCTTGTTCATCCACCAAGTGTTGTGGAGAATCCATACCTAGGCATAAAGTCAAGAAGACTCCACTTGAAAACACCTTCAATACTATTGGTGCATTTTCATCCAAGCCTAGTGCTTGATTAAATCACTGGTGTAATGACATTAGTTGTACTCTCAATGAGAGGAGCCATAGAAGCTATCTCCTGTAATAGTTGAAATGTAAATTCACCCAAAGTAAAAGGAAGAAGAGAATATCGTGACTTTCTTAAGTGCAAATCACGAAGCTAAAGTTGGACAAATCAATTAGATGACATTCCCCTAAGTTGAAGGAACTTTTAGGTGGAATCCCCCCAAACTTTGAATTCAAAATCATCTATATATACACTCAAAAAGAGTCACAGAATAGAGTAGATTTTTAGCTACATTTGGATGCAAGTACCAAATCATTTCTGAAGCATACATTTGTGCTCATCATTCCCAAGCTTCATTCCCATTCATTTCATGTACCATATACGCAATAGATATTGATATTTCAACTATACTATAGAGTTCTCTTCATCTACTATTGCAGGTCAATTTTCTCATTTTTAGTCAACTCTGATCATTGATTTCTCTATTTATACTAGGTCTTTTGATGCGATTTGAATTCATGTAGGTAAAGTGTTAAGTCTATTTGTATCATATCAATTTTCATCATATTTGGTTCATTAATCTATGAGCTACATCCATTTAGAGTGGCCTATGTATGCAGGCAAATTTTTCTTGAAAAGTCGAGATGACACCCCAATGTTCCTAAATTGATTTCTCTCAGTGTGGCTCATTAAAGTTCATCAAATTTGTTGATTTAGGTTCATTATATATCTAATTAGATATTTTCAAAATATCTTTGGATAATTCTCAGCAGGCTATGAGCTCTAAGTGAGACTCCAGAGTGCTCCTCATCCTAAAAGAGAAAGTTTTTGATCATCTTTTTTGTATCAAGTCATCTGTTTTGATGAATCAATTTGAGATTGATCTTCCAAAGTACTAAGGAGGTATTTATGGATCATTAGCAAGCTCAAGGTGTCTACTTAGCATCTCTGAAGTTATCTTGGCAGGTGTAGACTAGGTTTTTTTAGCACCATGCACATCTTTGGTATGTGTCCACCATCTCTTCTCATAGTGGTATCAGAGCATAGTTGAATCAACATGGGAGCTGGTTTTCCCTCTAACATTGAAAAATTGGATAGAAACAACTACCGAGCTTGGTCTCTGAGGATGGAGGCCTATCTTCAAGGAAGAAACCTATTTGGATACATATCTGAGGATGAAGTCATGCCAACAATGAAAAGCAAAGGGCAACCATCACATGAAGAGCAAGAGAGGCTTACAACTTGGTGTTCAAAGGATGCACTAGCCGGATCCTATATTCTAAACTCAATCTCTGATTTTATCTTACCTCATGTAAAAGGATGCAAGACCTCAAGAGAGACTTGGAATGCACTTGCTGCCTTCTTCTCTTCAAACACTAGAGCAAGGAAGAACTAGCTATGGATGGAGTTTTCTACCTTGAACAAAAGTCCCAAGAAAATGTGACTGATTATGTCACCAAGATGAAGGAGATATCTGCTCAATTGGGGAGAATTGGAGAAGTAACTGAAGAAGAACAAATCATAAGGCAAATTATCAATGGCATCAAGGCTGATGACAAGTGGGAAACCTTCACAACTGCCATGGATCTATACATGGAAATGCAAGTACCTGATCTCAATACCTTGATGGGCCAACTCTTCACACATGAAGCAAAGTTGAACAAGAATGGTGAATCCTCAAGAGGTAATCAATCTTCTGCCTTATACTCTGATAAAGTTAAAGCTAAGGATAAGTCAAAATCCAAGAAGGATGAAGATGAAGGTAGCTCTTTCCAAGCCAACTTTATAGGTAGAGGAAGAGGTAGAGGAGGAAAGCAAGGCAAGGAGAGACCCCAAACATCTTAACCTTGTAATATATGTGGTTATTCTAATCACAATCTTGAAAATTCGGGATGACACCCCAATGTTCCTAAATTGATTTCTCTCACTATCGTTCATTAAAATTCATCAAACTTGTTGCTTCAAGTTCATTATATATCTAATTAGAGATGTGCAAAATATCTCTTGACAATTCTCAATGGGCTATGAGCTTTGAGTGAAATTCTAGAGTGCTTCTCATCCCAAAATAGCAAGTTTTTTATCATCTGTTTTGTAGCAAATCATTTGTTTTGATGAATCAATTTGAGATTGATCTTCCAAAGTACTAAGGAGGTATTTATGGAGCATTAGCAAGCTCAAGGTGTCTACTTAGCATCTCTGAAGTTATCTTGCCAGGTGTAGAGCATGTTTTTGTAGCACCAGGCACATCTTTGGAGTGTGCCCACCATCTCTTCTCACAAATACTCTTTTACATCTCATTATAATCAACCATGCTAAATATCTTTTCTTTTTTTGACATCCACGCAACCTTAAAACTAGCATTTGAAATTACATAAATGGAATATCACATCTAAAAAAGCTTGTGTCCCTTTAAGATGGAGCTTTGATATATCTTTCTTTTCAATAGCTACATGTAATGTTTTTGAACATTTATGATCAGAAATTTCACGGTGGTGAAGCCAACCCCATAAAGACCATTTTCATCTTGATTTTATCAACCTTGCAATTTTTTCACTTTCATTTATTTGATTGGAATTTGAATAGCTACATCATGTTGTTGATCCATACTTTGATTTTTCATTATAAAATGTGTTTTGGAACTCATACTCTTAAATATATTCTGGTCAAAGCATGGGAATGCAAAGACTAATAGAGCATATATGTAGTTTTTTGAAGATGTTTACTTCACCATTTTACTAATAGTTCGAAAATATGGACCTTTATGTTCTAGAGAAAACTAGAGAGAAGGTTAATGAACTTTTCATCACCCTCATGGGAAGCCCATTTACTTTCGATCTTGTTATTTTCCAAGATGAAAATCATATGGTGTCTGAAGGGAGGGAACTTTTTACAATGACCTATTTTTTTGCCAAGCAAGGCAAGGAATTTCTCAATTGGCTATTCTTTTGAAATGTCATTGAAGTTGGCCGCACATCTTTCTCTTATGGCATCCCACAAGGTAGAAGTGTAGCCAATCGCTTCACCCAATAGTGCTTTCTTCTAGCTAATTTGACTTTGTAAGCTCAAAATCCTAGCAAGAGGTTTTCAAACCAAGTGACACCTAGGGCACGAACAAAACAGGTGACCAATGTCTTCTCTACCATACAGGTAGCGCTTACACCAGTAGGGGGCCCCGCATACTTTATTAACTTTGGCATTGGTACAAATTTCCCATGGAGAATTTTCCACATAAGAACCATTTTTTTGTTCTCAACAAGAGGATGTCATAGGTCACAAACTTAAATTGCCATGTGATGCTTGGCTTATTTAGGCCATCTCCTGTTGAGGGAGATATGCAAGTCCAAGTGTTTCTTGAAAGTCATCATTATATCCAATTTGTTGTTGCTGATCGATCTTAAGCCTTCAACCCATGGGTGATCACATTTGAGAAGTAGGCGAGTCTTTGAGTCCTCCCAAGAGTTAATTTTTTATCTTACAAGGTACTTGAGTCCATCTCCTCAAATCCAATCCAATTTCTTCTCTCTTGATTCCAAAGATATTTCCCTTTGTTCCATAACTTATTTTCCATTTGGAGGTTATTTGAGTCAATTTCTTTGATTCTTGATGTATGAATTCATCTTATTCTAGCTCTTCCACCACCTAGGAAGTCCCACAAGCATAAGAGAAGATTCATTTCAAAGAATCAATTATGCCAGGAAGCTTCCAAGTTGCACCATGCTTTGATCATCCATTTGGTTGTCATCCCCCCAACATCTAGAATGTGCAAACCACATGAATCTTTTTTATTCACACAAATCGCACATTTGATCTTGGGCATACCTCTCTTTTTGGGATCTCCTATCTAGATAAAAATTTCAACGAGTACTTTCCAATTTTGATAAATATTTGTCTTTCAGTCTCCAACAAGCCAAAAAATAGATCATCAATGAAAGAAGGTGTTGATCACCATAGCACACCTCACTAGGTTGAGTTGCATTCCCTTCTAGTAAGTAAAGTTATTATCAATTTTGCTGAGAACCCAATTCCACATTTGACCCATGGAAACATCAATGCCCATCAAAATTCCAAGCAGATGAAAGATTTGTCCGCTCCTGAGCTCAAGGCAGACTTGGTTAACCAAGAATTGTAGATGGGTCCGAGAAATAGCCTTGAAAGCTATCTTTGAAAGGTTTATTCTAGACCCTAAAGCAATGCAAAAAGTGTTCAAACATCATACACAGAACTTTAATTAGTTCTTCTCATAGCTATGCAAAACTCAAAAATTTACAGGTGCTTTCTTACTCAAAGAAGCCTGACTATACTCAGTCATACAAAATCTCTCTCTCTCTCTCTCTCTCTCTCTCTCTCTCTCTCTCTCTCTCTCTCTCTCTCTCTTTCTCTTTTCGTCTATTGATACAAACTAGTTTAAATAGATTTTCTCAATCTCATGACTTTTGAAAATTCTAGAACTAAAGTTAAGTCTAACTTTATAAACATGGTACATGTATGAAATTGTTCCTTCACATAGGCATGTGCTTTTCTTCTTAGACTTTGACCTTAAACTTTATGTCCAATTTGTGATTGATTCTTCAAGACATTCTAATTGGGAGAAACAGTTACATCATGTTGTTTTGGCATATCAAATGACCTATAAAATTGTACTCAATGCTACCCCATTTAAGAATGTATTCAGATAGAATGTGGTGCAACCCTTGGATTTTTTTATATCAATCTTGAAATTTGCACATGAGTATCAATGGGATGGTCATAATTTTGTTGGTGCATGACAATCATCAATTGAAGGATTATGAAGAAATGAAGTCAAGGAGTCAAGAGGAGAATAAATTCAGAAGGTTGAAGGAAGGATATATTCAGGAATCCAAAGATATGTACACATATGTACATTAGATGACTTATACTTTTGTCTAGTCATAAACTTGTATATATTCATCTATAAATACTTTGGAAAATGTCGGGGCAAATAGAGCAGAAGAAGAATAGAGAATAGGTAGAGAAAAATCAGTTGTAAGAAGTGTCATTAGACACATGAAAAGTGAGTGAATTGTCTATCCTCACTTAGATGTAATTTTTTCTGAGAAATCAAAAAATCTTGCGCCCGATATTTTGCTGTCTGCTCCTTCTGTGTTTAATCTTTGGAGAAATCCTTTTGCACATGTCTAAGTCCGCTAATCTATCTATGGCTAGAATTTGAGAGGTTAATTGCAATCAGGCTGAGAGGATTTTGTTTAGGAACATTCATATGTGAAAATGTTCTAAGAGTCGTCAAAACTGGCGCAGTTTTCATCTTCAGAGAAATGGTCATTGCTTAGTCCACAGTGTAAATTTTTACACAAGTGAGGGCTCAAAATCTAAGTTGGAAGGTAAGCCATCTATGGCCAAAAGGTCTTGATCAAACGGGATTTACTTTGGGAGGACCAGTGTTAAGAAGTTGCAGGTGTCAAAGTCGTTATTGCAGAGAAGCTGTTTCAGACATAGGTAAAGTGTTTCACACATTTCTCAGTGTGTACTCAATCATTTTGAGAAATTTAACTTGGTAAAGTTGCGCAATCTCAAGGCGAAGTGTTGTACAAAGTTTTATAAAAAACTTTACAGGATTGATTAGTCAATGAGTGATTAATCTGCAGCAGACTTTTCTGAGAAGTTGAATTTTTCAGAATAATCAGTTTCTTGATAAATTGGTGAATGATCTCTAAATTTGGTGGAGTCTAAAGTTGATCTTGATATAGAGGTGATCTAAGTTCAAGGTCAACTTGTTCTTTTGGAGATTAACACTCTCCATCAGTGGTATCAGAGCTAGTTGTGTCAAAATTGAAGTGAAGAAGACTCCGACTACTGCAGAAATACAAATCTTTACATCTTGAAGGTGCAAAAGGATAAAGGTTGAAGAAAACTTGAAGGTAGACACATTGAAGCTATCAAAAGGATCAGAAGAAGCAAGACTCGAAGTAAAGGTACATTTATTCCTTGTAAAGTCTAAAGTTTTGAGACTATAGGTGAAGCAAGGATGGGAGATAGTCTCCAAATTGAAAAGTTGGATAGAGAGAACTATCCAGCTTGGTCTATGAGGATGGAAGCTCATCTTATGAGCAAAGATTTGATAGGATACATCACAGGAGATGAAGAAAAGCCAGAATTCAGAGATCCTAGTGTTCCAACTAGGGAGGAGCTTGCAGACTTGAAGAATTGGATGAAGAAGGATGCTCAAGCAAGGAGCATAATCTACATGGCAGTCAATGACTATTTGCTTCCTCACATTAGAGGACTTGAAAGTGCATGTGACATTTGGAATGCTTTGGAGGAGCATTTCCAAAACACAACCAAATCAAGGAAGGCTTCACTATGGGCAGAATTTACTACCTTCAAGAAGAAGGCCTCACAGTCAATCTCTGATTATGTGACAAAGATGAAGGACATTGCAGATTCTCTAGGTGCAGTGGATGAAGATATTGAAGAAGACAAATTGGTAAGACAAATTCTCACAGGGCTAAGAGGAGATGAGAAGTGGAAGCCTTTCATTTTATCTACAGAACTTTCATTAGATCACTTTACTCCTGATTTGAATCAATTGTTAGGTCATATGCTAACTTTTGAAAATGATATCAAAGGAGATGTTGATAAGAGTGCAGGTCATGCAATGTACTCTAAAGACAAGAAGAAAGCTAACAAAGGAAAGCAACAATCAGGTGAAGAAGAAGGTACTTCAAACCAAGCAAATTTCATGAGAGGAAAAGGAAATGGCAGAAGTAGAGGAAGAGGCAGAAACAACAAAGATAATGCAAGAGCTTGTTGGATATGTGGTAAGACCAACCATCTATCTCATGATTGTTGGCATAATAATCAGAATAATAGTAATTATCAGAACTGTAATCAAAGAGCAAGAGGTGGTAGATTTCAGAGAGGAAACTTCAGAGGTAGAGGTGGTAGGAATTCTTTTGGAAGAGGTGGAGGAAGAAGCTTCCAAAATCAATCCTATAATAACATCTACTACAACTATGCATCAGATCAGAAGGAGGACTCGACTCTCATTATGAATACATGTGAAACCTCACATGAGGACATGAGAGTGTTCTATATTGATTCAGGATGTAGTAATCATTTAAGTGGAAATATTGCTTTGATGACTGACCTAGATCATAATGCAATTAATCATACAGTTCAGACAGGTGATAATACAAAGCATAAGGTAAAGTCAATTGGTTCAGTCAAAGCTAAGGATGGGAGCACTCTTCTGAGTAAGGTTCTTTATGTTCCCACAATTCCAAAGAATTTGATCAGTGTAGGTCAAATTGTGGAAAAAGGATATGAGGTAAGGTTCACCAATGATGGAGTTTATGTTGAAGACCCTAGTCAAGGGTATAAACAGGTTGTTACAGGAAAGAAAGAAGGAAGGCTCTTCACATTGAAGGTACAAGGAAATGTTGGACATGCTATGTTCACATATGGAGAGCAGAAGGTGTCAGAATTGGATCTTTGGCACAAAAGACTTGGACACTTCAATGAAAGAGGTATTAAAGAAATGATTAACAATGATTCAGTGCTTGGATTGCCTAACATTGCAGGTCAACACATGACATACAGATGTGAGGCATGTCAATTAGGTAAGGCTCATAAGCAATCCTATTCCAAGCATGGGCTTATGTATTCAGAAAGACTTGAATTGGTGCATACAGATGTGTGGGGTCCTTCAAAGGACTTTAGTATAAATGGTTCAAGATATTATGTCATTTATGTTGATGATGCTACCAGATGGATCACAATTTATGTGATTAAAGAAAAATCAGAAGTGTTTAATACATTTAAACACTATCATGCATATGCAAAAAGGATTACAGGTCAAAAATTGAAGAGACTAAGGTCAGATGGAGGGGGAGAGTATTTTTCAAATGAATTCAATGATTACTTATGGAATGCAGGTATAAAGAGAGAAGTTACTTGCAGGTACTCTCCTCAACAAAATGGGGTAGCAGAAAGAAGAAATAGGACTCTTGTTGAGTTTGCAAGGTCCATGATGAAAGAGAAGAATTGCCCAAATTATTTGTGGGCAGAGGCTGTAAATACAGCTACTTATTTGGTAAATAGATTGCCTTGTAAAGCTTTGTCAAGGTATGACACCATATGAAGCTTGGTGGGGTAAGAAACCTACCTTGGATCATTGCAGAATATTTGGATGTTTGGCATATGCATATGTGCCATCTCAATTGAGGCATAAGTTGGAGCCTAAGGCAGAAAAGTATGTATTCATTGGTTATGATGATAAGCAAATGGGATACAGGTTGTGGAGTCCATCCACAAAGCAATTTCTTGTATCCAAGGATGTTACATTTGATGAGCAAGGTACTTGGTATGCAGGTAAATATAATGTACATGCAGATGATGAAGAAAATAGTGGATCACAGGAAAGGTAAAGCAAAGATTCAATTACTTGATGAAAGTGAGAACAATGAAGTACAGATTGAAGTTGAAGAGAGGCCAAGGTTTGATCCAGAATGTGATGAACCAGAGACTTCAAGAAGTGCAGAAGTTAGGAGGTCATCTAGGCACAAATGGCAACCTACAAGGTATAGCTATGACACCTCATTCTTGACTACTAAAGATTATGCTTATTTGGTAAAAGCAGAAGAAGATCCATCTACATATGATGAAGCCAAAGGCAAGAGAAATTGGGAAGAAGCCATGCAAGAGGAGTATGATGCATTGATAGAGAATCAGACTTGGGATCTGGTTCCTAAACCTAATAGCCAGAAAATTATTGGATGTAAGTGGGTTTACAAAACAAAAAGATTTGCAGATGGAAGTGTGTCTAGATACAAAGCTAGACTTGTTGTGAAAGGGTATGCACAGACATATGGAGTGGACTATGATGAGACCTATAGTCCTGTGGCAAAGATGACAACAATCAGAACTCTCATAGCAATTGCTGCTTGCAAAGGTTGGAAGTTGTCTCAATTAGATGTTAAAAATGCTTTTTTGAATGGTTATATTTCAGATGAAGTTTACATGGAGCAACCAGATGGATTCAAAGATCAAGTGAACCCAAATTATGTGTGTAAGCTCAAGAGAGCTTTGTATGGATTAAAGCAGGCCCCAAGGGCATGGAATTATAGGCTTGTAAAATTCTTGAATGATCTTGGATTTCAAGGATCAAAGGCAGATAGTAGCTTGCTAGTCAAAGCAAGTGAAGATGGATTCATTTATGTTTGTATTTATGTTGATGACATAATACTTACAGGAACAGATGATAAAGGGATACAAATGATCAAGAAGCAGATGGAGAAAGAGTTCAAAATCAGTGATTTGGGGAATCTATCATTTTTCTTGGGAATGGAGATTTCTTATACTCAACATGGGATATATGTGACCAAAGAAAGGTATCTTAAAAATTTGCTAACCAAATTTAAAATGGAAGATTGCAGGGTTGCACCTACACCTTTGGAAGTGAACCATAAATTGTCTAGGTTTGGAGGAGAAGAGTTCAGAGATATGAAACTCTATCAAAGTTTGGTTGGTAGCTTGATTTATGCTACATTGACAAGGCCTGATTTGTCATATGCAGTTGGTGTGCTTTCACAATTTATGCATTGTCCTAGAAAAGAACATTGGATTGCAGGACAAAGAGTACTTAGGTACATCAAGGGTACACTCAGAGAAGGGTTGTACTATGGGTTTACTTCTGATACAAGAGTGAAGATATATAGTGATGCAGATTGGGCAGGTAATGTAGATGATAGAAGATCAACACATGGATACTTGTGCTATGTAGGAGACAAATTGATTTCATGGTGTTCTAAGAAGCAACATACAGTTGCTTTGTCATCTACAGAAGCAGAATACAAAGGCATGGTGGAAGCTGCAAAGGAGGTAATATGGCTAAAGACACTTATGAAGGTTTTTGATGTGGTTCAAAGTACTCCTATTGTTTGTGGAGACAACATGAGTTCTCTATACTTGGCAGCTAATCCTGTGTTTCATGCTAGAACTAAGCATATTGAAATACAGTATCATTTTCTGAGAGAGAAGGTCATTGAGAAGGAGATTGAAGTCATACACACTCCTACAAAAGATCAACTTGCAGATATGATGACAAAAAGTCTAGATGGACCAAAGCTACAAAGATTCAAGGATATGGCAGGAATCAAGAAGATAGAGAAGAACCTCAATTAATGATTGAGGGGGAGCTGTTGGTGCATGACAATCATCAATTGAAGGATTATGAAGAAATGAAGTCAAGGAGTCAAGAGGAGAATAAATTCAGAAGGTTGAAGGAAGGATATATTCAGGAATCCAAAGATATGTACACATATGTACATTAGCTGACTTATACTTTTGTCTAGTCATAAACTTGTATATATTCATCTATAAATACTTTGGAAAATGTCGGGGCAAATAGAGCAGAAGAAGAAAAGAGAATAGGTAGAGAAAAATCAGTTGTAAGAAGTGTCATTAGAC
Source organism: Ceratopteris richardii (assembly GCA_020310875.1). Lineage (NCBI taxonomy): Eukaryota > Viridiplantae > Streptophyta > Polypodiopsida > Polypodiales > Pteridaceae > Ceratopteris > Ceratopteris richardii. The sequence continues at coordinate 92,012,103 of CM035426.1, forward strand.
ACATGAAAAGTGAGTGACTTGTCTATCCTCACTTAGATGTAATTTTTTCTGAGAAATCAAAAAATCTTGCGCCCGATATTTTGCTGTCTGCTCCTTCTGTGTTTAATCTTTGGAGAAATCCTTTTGCACATGTCTAAGTCCATAGCTAATCTATCTATGGCTAGAATTTGAGAGGTTAATTGCAATCAGGCTGAGAGAATTTTGTTTAGGAACATTCATATGTGAAAATGTTCTAAGAGTCGTCAAAACTGGCGCAGTTTTCATCTTCAGAGAAATGGTCATTGCTCAGTCCACAGTGTAAAGTTTTACACAAGTGAGGGCTCAAAATCTAAGTTGGAAGGTAAGCCATCTATGGCCAAAAGATCTTGATCAAACGGGATTTATTTTGGGAGAACCAGTGTTAAGAAGTTGCAGGTGTCAAAGTCGTTATTGCAGAGAAGCTGTTTCAGACATAGGTAAAGTATTTCACACATTTCTCAGTGTGTACTCAAATCATTTTGAGAAATTTAACTTGGCAAAGTTGCGCAATCTCAAGGCGAAGTGTTGTACAAAGTTTTATAAAAAACTTTACAGGATTGATTAGTCAATGAGTGATTAATCTGCAGCAGACTTTTCTGAGAAGTTGAATTTTTCAGAATAATCAGTTTCTTGATAAATTGGTGAATGATTTCTAAATTTGGTGGAGTCTAAAGTTGATCTTGATATAGAGGTGATCTAAGTTCAAGGTCAACTTGTTCTTTTGGAGATTAACACTCTCCATCAAATTTATCATCAATAATTTTGGATCTAGAACACTTAGGAGAGACAAGGTTACGAAAAAAAATAGGGATAGATGTAGTTGAAAGCATATAAACTCCTAATTTGACATGCTTGCAAGCTCGAAAAATGTGGTTAAAGACCCATGATTATTGATATAATTTCTATGAGTGGTGCATTTTAGTCAGCCACTCTCGAGGATGAAGTATTTCCAAATTATATGAGATGATAGAGTGAAGACCTATCAAGAACCCCTTACGAGGACATGCTCGTGCCGTTGAATAAGGCTAAGAAACAAAAACAAACAGAATCAATAACTAGATAAGAGCACAAGTAGGGGCCAAAGAGCATATAAGGAGGATAAAATTATGACGAAAAGTAATGCTACCCAATCTCAATGTCCCTTGCTATCACATGGGGATATCCCTGACACACAAAAAGGGTAACCCTAGCACTTTAGATAGAAGAACTTTCATCTCAGTTCACCTACATGGGCATACATGTAAAATCAGTAGAGGCATATCTTGTGGGATAAGAAGGGGTAGAGACATCCTATTTGGGCGATGTTTAAGTGTAGTGTTGTGTTGTGCTCCAATCTTCTTCTTCCTTGTGTTTTTTGCATGCTAGCAAAGACGTCAAACTCCAACAATTGGTATCAAAGCATGTCGTCGCTTCATCTAAGGCATCATCAACACCCCTCCGATCACAGTCTAAGAATCGCATGAAAATTAATGAGCATACTTAAGCTGATTAGGAATTCAAAACAGCTTTGTTGTGTCACATTGAAATTTCAATTTAAGCTCGGTTTGGTCTCCAAAAGCATTATCACAATGCTTGTGTAGGCAATTTCATCATTTTGTGCCAAAACATATATACAGATTTCGATTTGCTAACAATTCCATTGAAGTATGCTACAAGATCAATAGGGCTTGATAGGGTACTTATTTTCAACTTTATGAGATACATTCATTTTTCTACATCAAGGTATTTTAGTAAGTAGCCATGGCTAAAAGCAATTATGTGTTCCATATGTTAGTTGTTGAGGATAGATCAGATGGTACTAATTACCCATTGTGGGCATATATTATGTGTCATGTGTTGGTAGCAAAAGGATTGTGGAATATTGTGGAGGGTGTTGAAAAAATACCTACTACACCTACAAATATAAAGTTATTGAAGGTGATGAAAATGGTGTTGAAGACGACGATCTTCAAATTCATGTTCATGCTTTGGTTCCTGTTGCATCTACTACACAACAACTTTATTGGGATGGAAGAGATGCATAGGCACATGCAATGATATCTTTGCCTCTCAAATTTTCCATTATCCCTCACATTTGCTCTTGAAAATCAGCAAAGGATGCACTTATCACTTTATACTAGGCAAGAAATGAGGCTCGTGTTGCTTACCTCCAAAAACAATTGGAGAATGATCATATAAATGAAGGAGATTCTATAGACAATTTTTTGACAACCAAAGATTTGAAGGAATAGTTGATTTCTCTTCATGAAATCTTGCCAAATAGTTCACTTATGTAGACTATTGTGAACAGTCTTCCATATTCATATGAGAGTTTTGCTTCTACTCTTCGATTAATGATGAAATTCAATCCAAATGCCTTAAAATTTGAGGAGTTAGCCTTTGTTTTGTTGCAAGAAGATCAATCTAGGCAGAACAGGTCCATTATGTGTGTCGTAAATCAAGCTTTTCTAGCTATTCAAAAGGGCAAAGGTAAACGGAGCTCATCTATTAGTAAGCAAAAATCTACTAATGTTGCACAGTCAAAGAAGGAAGACAAAGATGTGAAAAAAAATTAGAAAAACAGAAATTGTTTTGCAAATACTATAAAGGAAATGATAATTTCATAAAGATTTCTCCAAAATTGGTTGCAAAAGAGCCAAAGAAAAAAGGGGCTAGAATGGTTGTTGTAGAGGCCTCTACACCCAAAACAGAGTCTGGTAATCTTGTGTAGAATGAAGAATGGGCATTTACTACTAGTTGTAGTTATGAACCATCTTCTCATGAGTAGTATATGTCTACAGTACACTTAGATGTTTAGTTATGAACAGGCGTAGGAGAAGATGGAGCATGTAAAAGAAAGCCCCATAGCTCAAACTAAATAAAAGGACACATCTTTCTTTAGAAATAGTGATTTTCATCACTTAGAACATTGTAAAAGTCCAATTATGTAAATATTAGCTCAATTTTGTTCAAGATGATGAGTCCTTGATCTTGAGGAGTTTGGTGGAATCCATGTATCAATTTTCGTAATTTTTGGAGATCATTTAAACCTTGAAATTAGTTAGAGAATCTATTTTTTAACATGTCAAACAATAGGTATGAAACTAGCCAAAACTAGCTCAAAAACTATAAAAGGAACTTGAGGGCTCATTTTTAAGGAGTTAGCTTGTGTTAGAAAGTAAGAAATTGGATTGTAAGAGATTGTAATCTTTTTTAGTAAGAGAAGCTTTTGTTATTCCAATCTACATAATCTTCCTTGTGTGTGTTTCTATATGCATGCGCACCTTGTGTGCTTCACATCTTTACATTTGTGCACATCATTTGCTCACAATCATCATATCACCCTCACATCTCCGCTTGACAATCACAAGTGAATCTTCAAGGTTGATGCTCAACATTGTTCTAGAAGAGACATCATCATTCATACCATTCCATATGCTTTTTACTATGTGGAAGACAAAAAAATAATCTGTGATTGATTTTAAGGCATAAATTCCTAAGGAGATTAAAAAAAAATTTGTGGCATGAAGGAATTTCCAACAAAAGTAGAAGTTACTCTCTTAGCTATTTTTTTAGTCATTCGGACTTAGCTATTAATACTTAACTATTACTGCTATGAATAATTAGTTATCAATGCTATTAAACTAAATGATTGGTGCTATCCATACTTAAATATTAAAATTTAGTTAATAATAGTTAACTATTAATATTAAAATATTACAAAGCTATCAAATCTTAGCTAGTAGTGCTATTAATACTTGGATATTAATACTTAATTATAAGTTATTTTAATGCTTAACTAGAAAATCTTATCCAATGGCACTATTAATATATTTAGATATTAGTAATTAGCTATTAATACTTAATTATTAGTACCATTGAATACTAAACTATTAAATCTTGGCTATGAGTGGTTCACTATTAGTGCTACTAATACTTGGCTATTAATTTTTAGCTATAATACTCAGCTCAACTTTCAGTGCTTAGCTATTAAAACTTATCTAGTAGTATTTATCTGTTAGTGGTTGGATATCAATACTTAGTTATTAATACTTAGCCCTTTAGTTCTTAACTATTAGTTCTTAGCTAGTAGTGCTCAATTATCGATGGTCAACTATCAATACTTAGCTATTAACACTTAGCCATTAGTTCTTAGCTTTTAATACTTAGCTAATAGTGCTATTAATACTTAGATATTAGTGTTTAGCTATCAATGCTTCTCTAAAATACTTAGCTAATAACCCTCGATTAAGTATATAAATAAAAACACTTTTGTGAATTATAACATGCATGCCATTGTTAATGAACAGTTCATTTTAAATGTATGTAAGAGGCACTTCTGTTGATCGTGACTCACATATGAGCTTTCTATTTATAAATAAAACTAAGAACCTTAAATTTCAATAAAAACAATAATCATATATAAAATGAAAATATAATTCTTACTTTTGTCTTGCTCATATAAGTAAAATATCAATAGAGAATACAAGAAAAAAAGTTGAGATTTTACCTTTTCCATAATATTATTAATTTGATTGAAATAAAATATAACTGATCTTTTTTATCAGAATTGCTTTCCATTTAATATTACTTCCAATGAAAAAGATTTTGGATCAAATGTTTTTATTTGATCGGAAGGTTTCCAATCAAACTAACATTTAATCAAAAGCCTTTCAATTCAAAGGGCTTAAATAATTATTTGGGCATCTTCATATGGTTCAATAATTATTCACGAATAAACAAATTCTCAGATAACTAATTGTGCAACATAGGCAAGAACAAAAGTAAGGAAAAATCAGGTGATCTCTTAGGACTTCAAGATGAAGAATAAGAGCTTTTTTGGAGAAATACAATCATCCCGCACCTATGGAGTGAAACGAAAATAGAAAGGATTAAATATATATTTTTATTGAGCCTAACTAGGTGCACATGTTGCTGTGGCATGCATAGGTTGTGCAGTGGCCATTGTGTGCACAAAGGTCCATTAAGCGTGTACAAGTAGTGTACAAGTTGTGTTGGTAGTTACCATATTATGAAGTCCATTTAATATTCACGTTTTTGGTAAGGTTGGGAACCTTACTAATGGCATACGTGAGCACCCTCATCAAAAATTTATTTCTTGGTCATAAGACACAATAGGAAAGCATATGGAGACATTTTGATACATGTGAAAGTATTTGATTGGGAGCATCTGATAAGCAATCATGAAGAAGCACCATGGATTGTGAAGTGTGTGCTCAGAATGGGACTCAGTGTAAAGGAGTGGGCTGCTCATCCCAAGCCAAAGATCTTGGAAAGAACAACATGGACAAAAAAGGGGTATATATGCATGCACAAGGATATAACAAGACAAAAAGTGGAACACAAAGGAGTGGTGTGATTCTTGGCTCACTAATGCAAGAGCTCCTCCTTGAAGTTAATGTCCACCTTCTGAGAGTGAGTACGTATCTCAGTATCCATTGCTTATTCATCATGTGAATTCCTCATTCGAATGATTTTACTGCAAACATTTTTTCAATGACAGTGGCAAGATAAATTATGGAAACGGCCAATGACGAAGTCGCCCAAAAAAAAGGGAAAAAAAAAACTTGCAGTTCCAGCTTGGATCCGAATGTAAGTTGACCATAATATACAGAAAACTGGTTGGTATAGGAAAATCTGACAGGAATCCTGCAACATCACTATGTGAAGATAAATGATACAGGCAAGATTTGGAGTTTTTGGAGTTTTGTCTCATTAATATTTTTTTGCTATTGGTCATTATCATTCCATCACTTACAACTTATTGCTGAAGCCTAAACAGCCCCAGCTGCTGAAATTCTGCAGCAGGAAACAAGAAAAACTTCCTTTCTGAAGAGAAGGAAGGATACTTCTTAGCAGCAGCAATCAGCTCAATTCTTTTCTTTAATAGAGTTCAGGTACATGTGAATTCAGTAATTGTGTGCATTCAACAGTGGCGCAGAAGCGGAAAAAATGCCTTCATCATGATTTCAGGCATAAACAATATTTCGACAAAGAGCCAACACAACATTCATACTGCGATTGTAAGTACCATTTACATATGAGCTCCTCCTTTGATTTCCACGTCTCGAATGCCTCAAGCTGAACAAACATTGCCAAACTAATGAAACTTATTGAGTGATATAATGTTACAACAACTCAGAGGCAAGCAGGAATCAGTAGTCTTCACCTCTTCTTCCTCCAGTTGCCAGGATGGCTCTCTCCTGCAAAATATCCATCCCAACTTTCATCATCGTGAGTCCAAAGACGTGTGAATTCAAGGCCAAAGTTCCAAGTGCCACCAGTGATACTAAGTTTTTGACTTACCAATCCTTACACTAAATAAGGTAAATGAGAGCATTTGAGTCGAAAGTAAGAATTTAGCCATGTTTTGATCCTCAGGGCTTGACTCCTTTTGACCACACAGATGCCACCATATATGTTACCTTGGTCGCAATAATCATTGTCTGCAAACAGATAGACGTGTGATTCCTGGATTCAGAAAGCATTCTCCCAGTGTCCATCCCTGATTCCAATTCAGCAATCAGATTAAATCCATATCCACATTTAAGAAAAGTTTTATTAATAAAAGATGTGTGAGAATCACCCTAAGGTAACCCAATCTACCTGAGAATCAGCCTGAAGCTTAAATGCCTCATAGAGTTCAGGCACACGTGTGCAGCTGTCTCTGATGATGGCCGCAACATTCATGTCCTGCTGATAATTACTCTTAAGCACAGAGAAATTATCTATAGCATTGCCATGAGAACCACAGAAATTGAACTGTCGTTGCAGGATATTTTCTAACACTTCGGCCTGTTGAAAGCAAATCAAGCTGATAAGTCGAATTATTCAGTAAAAAACCACAACAACTTTTCGAGGGAAATGAATAGCATAGTTGGTTAATATCAGAACATTACATGAAAAGTAGCCCGCAATATATCCTCTGAATTTGCCCCTTCCTTTAAGAGGATAAATGTTTGCTTCTTCTGCTGGTTATGAGTTAGAAGATACTTTTCATTCTGCAAACAAAAACATAAAATGATCTAAATACTACTTGGGTGATGTTATGAAGAATATAACTACATGAAAAGTGCCGTAGCACTAGACCTATAAAAGCCAGCACGCAAGGATATAGGCTTGTTGAATATCATGGCTAGAAGGCCCCTGATTCTTATTTGTATTTTGCAAATTACTAAACAAAAATAATATTCCTCATTATAATGATTCAATATACAAAAACCATTTCAGAAAAGCTAACAACATAAAATACTGCATGCAGAAAACTAAAGGTCAAATTAACTTGAGCAAAATCACCCAGAATAATGCTGCCAAAATTTACAGGATTCTATCCTCCAGATTTACAGCCCCCCCAAAGAGAAAGGTCAATTCACAAATCAAACCCAGAGATTTTGCATTGAACACCAAAAAAAATGCATACAATTTTTTTATTCCTTTTTTTCCCAAACTCCCACGGGTCACTTTCCGAATAGCTGAGCCAATCCCCCTCCATGTTTTATGCCATTAAATGAACTATTCAGTTAGATATTTAGGTTTCTCTCTCCGAGCTTTAATTGTGCAAACGAAGATGAACCTTAAAGAAGGGCAAGATTGCCAAAAAACTGTTTGAATCAGCAAAAGCTTCATTCACTCGAGCACCTGCAGCAATATATGGTTGAAATTCAGTAATGAAGCATGCAAAACACTGATTCCATATGTTCCAAATATGATATCATGTTACCAAGGATAAACGGCTTGTCTCTAGTCAAGGGAGAAAGAAATATATTCTCCATTTTATTGCCCACAGATATTGAGGGTACTCTTCCTGAAAGAAGCAACCTGTTAGTTAGAAGACCGAGTCATTTAAATTAGCTACACAATCACCTGAAAGGAAAATAAAGTACCGTTCTTCTGTAAATACAAGCAATTTCACAAATTGAAGAAATATTGAGATGACAGGAAAGTTGGAAATTGTAATGCATGTTGAAGCTTCAAACATTGATGGGACCACTAATTTCCTACTACAAAGTCACCTGAAAATGCACTGGCTTACATGGTGAAGATCTAACACTAAAGAGCACTTTTGATCTTATCTTCTAGTACAAGAACAAAAGGTGTATTACTTGCTCAGAGCGCAATCGGTCTATAAATAGCAATCTATCAAATTTGTTTCACTCTTTTGTATGTATGCCCTTCTTGTAGTAAGTCACCTCTAGAAGCTATATACCATGAAAGAACTAGCTGAATAATTCATTTAAAAATATTTTAAATCATTAATTTTGAAATTGAATAAAGATGAAATCAAAATGGCATAAAATAAGCAAAGAAATTTTCTTTTGTTAAATCTGCAAGCAAAGAAATATTTCTGAGAGATATTATCAAGGAGCAGCAGCAACACCAGCAAAAGAAACAAGAAAAGAAAATGTGTTAAAATCTACTGAACAGTAAATCAAAGAGAAGTTGAAGGAAAATAACAAAAATAAATTATTTTCTAGAAAACAATTTTAACAAATGTATTTGAACACAATCTCAACAACTTCTTGAGAAACGAAGTTGGAACAACCTGTATCAAGGAAAGATCGTACTGCAACTGCAAATCTTGCTCTGTTCAAGGTAGGAAGCACCACCGATTTAACCTGTGCATGAAACTAGTGAATCCAAGATCCAGATTACCCTATCCAGGGCTCACAATTATAATATTTCCTAAGAGTAAAAGATGTATCACCTCTTGGTATGAACACCACAGATGTCCACAAGATAGTACAAGGAAGGTAGCCACCAATGATGGATTCCTTTTGGAAATATAAATGCCTAATCCTGTACCAAGCTGTTTAAGCAAACTATCAGAAAGAGGAAGAACAGCTCAATAAAAACAACCAGACATCCAAAAGCTACATAATGCCAAAGAAGACAAAGCATTACTCTTGCAACTTTGAACTTGAAAATAGAAATTAAAGCCTTGAAATGAAAATGCATTGTGCCTGAAAGCAGGTGCTTCAAAGAGAGTGACACGTGCAAAATATGTGACCAATCCCAAACTTCATGTGCAATCACCACAACCATTGCCAAAACACGTTATTAGAAGGATTTGAAAAAGCGCAAACAGCGCTTTTTATACAGCCTCTTCAGAGTCTGAATTGATATTGTTTTTGAGGCAACAAGATGCAATTTGTGATGACGAAATGAAGGCAGATTCGATGCACCGCACGGATAGATTTTTACGTTCGGTGCGTTTAGGTGCATTAAATTCGTCGTTACACAGTCAAAAAATTCGCATATGATCAGTTGCCGGATTTTGACCAGTTTGTGAATCTGTCTTCCCAGATGGTTCACTAATGGATGTAACTTGTTATTTGTAAGTTTTAACATGCATAATATAAATGTATATACCATATCTTAGATTCTTATGAATATATATGTATTTGTAACGGCGCACCTTACGCACCTTACCTTCGGATACCATTCGGTCCTCGCACCTTACACGCACCGAATTGAACGCACCGAACGCACTGGACTGCCTTGGTGATGAGTGCATGCACAATTCATGAACCTTGGAAATTTGCTCACAACCAAAACTGAAAAAGTCTGTCATAGCTACATTTCTGGTGAAGATTTGCTGTGTCCATATATACCAGGATAAATTCAGGCAAACCCCAAATTCTCCCTAAAGACTAAGTGTGCCCATAAGCTCATAGTAATCAGCCGTAAGACTACATAGACATCAGCTCCACCATGCATAGTAGCCACTAGATAATATGACATCCCCACTGATGTCATCATACTACTATGACATTCCTAGTAAAGGTTTGCTGCATCAATATTCCAAACTTGAAAACTACAATATTACATAATGGATGCACATTGTTGCAGTACAGAATGAATCCTGACACTTTCTCGAAGGATGGGCAAAACGAGGGACAGATACAGCAGTGTTTTTCTATTTAGATGCTCAATACTGATAAATTATGGCAAGAAAGCACATTTGCAACATCATTTAGATGAATGAGGAGTAGAAGGATCAAAGTGTAAAACTACTACTGCACAAGTGCATATTCAGACACCTAAGAATACATAAATTCTGAGGCACCTATGCAGCTTCTCTGTTATCTGCTGATAAGCTTTATAGTATTGATGATGTGGTCAGTTGCTCCATTGCTGATTGCTTTATTACAATCTTGTCCGATTGTTGCACACAATGCATTCTCCAAGTGGCTACTAGCCACGAGGGCCATTCCTCTCTACTGTATGGTTCAGATTCTCATTATCGAAAGATGGCACTGTATATATAAACATCATTTAGGGTTCACATGATATGTGTACGATATCAAACACCAAGGTTTCAAATAAGATGCACAAAATTTGACTATTACATAGCAAAAACATTACCCACTAAATTTCAAATAGGTTGGCAATTTACAATAGCATCAAAGTAGAAGTACGGCAAGCAATCGTATCAGAATTGTGTTGGCAATGTGACAGCAACCAGATTGGGTTGCTGACCTCACGTTGCAGACAAATTGCATATTTCAGATTGTTTTATAGGTTTTTTCTAAGCATTCAGAATCACAAGACATTTGTGATGCAGAGTTTAGTTGAATGAAATCTAAAATCACTCAAAAACATACAAAGTGACGTTAAGAATTTGAGTGCATTGTCTAGATCCAAGAATTTAAGTCATTCAACATTGTTAAGATTTTAGAATGAGTTTTGGACCTTTCAAGGGGGGAAAACTATCCCCCTTCCCTAGGTCTTCTTATGTCGCTCCAACTTCTTACAAGTGAAGCGGATTTCCCACCACACCAAAGTTGGTTCACTCCAAACATATTCAGCCACATCAGAAATCTATGGTCCTTCGAGGTGTATGCATTGACATCTAATGAGTCTAAACCATCGAGTTGGCGAATAATCTTTCATAGTCTTCCTTCCAAATGTCAGTTTCCTCTACAAATCACATTCTGGGATTCGGTTTGAGTCCTTCAAAGGCTATTAAGAGGAATGAGTCCTCCCCTTCCCACACAAGTCTTGAGCAAGTAAACGATTTTATGTGATTGCTCTTCTTGAAGGAAGTTCTTTGAATGTTCAATAATTCTGAGAGCCCTAAAATTAAATTCAACAATCGCCCTCTTCACTCCACTTGCCACATCAATATATCCCTCATATGCCTAACTTTCGATTTCAGATTGAAGATCAGATTTCCTCACCTCGTTTTAAATTCTTTGACATGCATTGATGAGTCTTCTCGCCTAAGGATCCAAATGGAACCTAAAAGGATGTTATTAGAGCTTGCTTAAATAACTGTTTTGTACAGTTTATATTTTCCTTATTGCACATATTCACTCACATAATACTTTTTATGACTAGAACCCTTAGCCTTACATTCAGTTTTTGTATCATACACACATTATATATTGACATTTTGCATTTATTAGTGTGTATAGCAACATTAAGCTGCTGCACTTTTATAGTTATTTTCTCATCTTTCTATATTATCATTTATCTCTCTTAATCAAGTTAAGGTGTGTAATATGCTAAGGTCAAGTGCTGGAAAGATCTTGGATGAAACTTGTGATTATTGTTTGGGCCTACCACACTTCCAACAATAAGGTGTATAAGGTTTGTTAAGGTTCAGTACGTGTGTTTAAGGTGCGAGAATCTTACCTTTCCTTCGAGGAAAGGTGCATAAGATGCGTTCTATTATAAACATAATATATACTAGTATATAGTAGATGTTTGTATAGGTAGTAGCCTTAAGCATATGAGTTCCATAATCTATACTTTTGAATTTATTCTTGAGTGCTCACCATTCATAACTTAATACTTACTAATTATAATTTTCGATATTGAATACATTAAAGTTAAAACATCACTTACTAGTTATATAATGTGTGCAGCTGCCAGCATAATGCACAATCATTGATGCTTAATGCATAAATTATGATGCGTTAATCATAATTCATGATGCATAAATTCATAAATGACTTTGTGTGACTAAGCAATGAGACATGGGTGAAATCTGAGATGAATCATGACTGAGAGAGAGAGAGAGAGAGTGTGTGTGTGTGTGTGTGTGTGTGTGTGTGTAACACTGTGTGTGTGTGTGTGTGTGTAACACTGTGTGTGTGCGCATCGTGTAATATGTATTGTAATTTGTATATACTATAGACTGAGATGAATCATGACTGAGTGTGTGTGAGACACTGTGTGTGTGGCATCATTCATGTGACATGTGTGTGAGACTCTGTGGACATCTTTCTCCACTTCAAGACCATCAAGAAGTCCTTCATCACTCAAAAGAAAAGAGAAGGAAGGTGAACCAAGCTCAAAATGCAGCCAAAACCAATCTGATAACGGTAACGTGGTAAGAGACTCCCATTCTAGTGAGGATGAAGATGATTTTGAAGAATTAGTGACTCCTAATGTGAAATAAAAGAGGGCTTGCGAGAAGTATTCTACCATAGGTAATGAGAGGAGGTCAAGGAGGGTTAAACACCCTATTCAAAGGCTAACATATGACAACTTCATTGCTAGGCATTATGCATTTATGTCTCAGGTTGTGAAGGACAAGGAACCATGCAAATATGAAGAAGCTTGTCAAGACAAGGTATGGACACATGCTATGACAGAAGAGATGGATGCTCTTCATGAAAATCAAGCCCCTCCCCCTCTCTCTCTCTCTCTCTCTCTCTCTCTCTCTCTCTCTCTCTCTCTCTCTCTCTCTCTCTCTCTCTCTCTCTCTCTCTCTCTCTCTCTCTGACGCGAGCTGCTGACGCCTCTGACGCGAGCTGACGCCTCTGACGGGAGCTGGCGACACCTCTGACGCGAGCTGACGACACCTCTGACGCGAGCTGCTGACGCCTCTGACGCGAGCTGCTGACACCTCTGACTCGATCTGCACCTCTCTCTGACGCGAGCTGCTGACGCCTCTGACGCGATCTGCACCTCTCTATGACGCCTGTCTGACGCGAGCTGATGGACTGCAAGGGCACGAAGTGCGGTACTGACGTGTGCTGTACTCTCTGAGGTGAAGGACTGATGCAAGCGCAGATCTGACCGAACGAACCCTAATCGCAGTTCTGCCCTAACCCTAATCACAGTGCTGTATTCTCTCTCTCTCATGGCTTCCCCTTCGTCGAAAGTTACATTTACGAGAACTAATAAGCGATTGAAGCATATTGAGAGAGAGATGAAGGAATGGAGAGCAGAAGCGGTGAAAGAAAAAGAAGCCCTGCTCAAGTCGTGGAATGAAGAACGAGAAGAGATGCGAGGTGAAATTGATAGACTCAAAGGGAAAGTCTCAACCCTCGAACAACAGTTGATGGAAGTGGCGGAATCTCGTGTTCTCGAAGAAGGTGAAATTCAGCCTTCGGTGATCGAGGAGCTGAAAGATATAAAAGAACAGGTACGGACCATCAAGGAAGATGAGGAGAAGAAGTCATGGGCTGCAGTCATATCCGAAACGCAAAAGAAAGTACAAGAGGCTGAAAAATGGATTGAAGTGGCTAAGAAAGGGAAAAGTAAGGAAGCTCCTTGTACACCTACTCTTATCAACATGACCCTCGAAGAGGAACAAAGAAGGCGGACAAGGGCACTACATGTGAGAGTAACCGGCCTCAAGGACATAAATGATGTGGAAAAGGAGGTCAAAACTCTCACATCCATGATGGGGATGGAGAAGCCTTTGCATACAAAGGCATGGAGAGTAGGCAAGAAAAGAGAGGGCTTTGGGGAATCTTCAAAGGAGAGAGCTCTTATATTGCGCTTTCCTTCATTGGAAGAGAAGAAGGAATTCTTGAGGAAGAGACCAATGCTTAAGAAGACAGGTGTTTTCCTTGGCGATGACCTCACTCTCTCACAGCTTGCGCATATGAGAGAGGTAATGCCAGAGATTAGAGCGGCACGAGAGAAGGGAAAGCTAGCCTTCTACAGAGATGGTCGGGTGGTGATTCTTGAGCGACGCACTACATGACGGTGCGAGACGTATGGGACCACATTGAAGATGGCTACTTGGAACTGTAATGGATCTATGAGGTTGGACATTGGTGCCTTTGAGGACAGTTTCAGAGATAGAGACATTGTTTTCTTCTCAGAGACCCACCAGGCCCCTGGACAGTTGATGCCGCATGTGGTGGGATATAGATGGGAGACAGCCCACAGGCTGAAGGCAAGATCGGGACATGGGACTAGAGGGTCAGGAGGAGTAGCAGTGCTATTCAGAGAGGAGTTGCAGCCACTACTACATATCGTACGGAGAGATGAGGATGCTCGATATATGTGGGTGAGGCTGAGAGCTGACACAGGTCGATTTTTATACATTGCCATATGTTACTTCCCTCCCAGTACGTCTGTATATGCTGCACCCAGTGGGCAATCACCTTTCTCTCTTCTAGATGATGATATTTGGGAGTTCTCTAGAGATGGTGATATCATTCTCCTAGGGGACTTCAATGCCCGAACGGGCAACTCACAGACAGTCTTCTACGACACTTCAGATGAGATGCATAGAGAGATGGATGTGGGTGAGTTTGGGCTCGACAGATGCTCGCATGATAGAGAGCAGACAGAGTATGGGAGATATCTCATTGAGATGACGACTACGCATGGGTTAGCCATACTTAATGGCCTACATCGATTTCCGGGGGCAGTTGGTTTCACTTGCTTTCCACATAGACATGGAGCCAGTACAGTGGACTATATCATGACACGGCCGAGCTTCATCCCTTGCATTCAGGATTTCACAGTGGGAGCTAGACCAGTGGGTGTAGCAGTGGATCATGCTCTTTTGACACTATCAGTCTCTTTTCAGTACAGTACAGCCCAGACATCAGTAGGCAGGTCACATACCCGTTACACATTTACACCAGAGACTGATTCCGTTTATACAAAGGAGATCTGGGACCGTCTACACACAGTTGGTCCAGGTCTCTCACTGGAGGAGTGCACCACTCTACTGACGGAGACATTGCATAGTGCCGCATCAGTGGCATATCCACACACCCGGCCGGTTCGGAGGCGACAGTATGGGAGCATGCCCCAGAATAGCTGGTATGACCAGGAATGCAGAGAGATGAGGGCCCAGCTTCAGAGGGATCTTTTGCTGGGAGTTATCACTTATAGACAGTCTCAGATTGCTTTCCGTCGCCTTGTGAGACGGAAGAAGCGGGCTTACCTGGCTCAGTTGGAGCGAGATGTATATCAGATGTTCTTGAGCAGGGACTCAAGAGAGGCATGGCGACTTTTTCATGAGCACTCCACTCCCCCAGCGATTACTTCACCTGATGTATGGGGTCAGTATGCGACATCGCTATATATGGTTCCTGGACAGGAACCCCTTCCGGGCCTTGTAGAGCCGTGCCCAGCCACGAGCACTTTCTTTACAACTCGAATGGTACAGAGGGCCATTGACAGGATGAGGACCGGGAGGGCATATGACCATGACGGTCTAGTGGCGGAGCATTTTATTCATGCTAGGGATATGTTGATGGAGGTTCTTGCAGTGTTGTTCAATCGTGCCATGTGTGAAGGGTTACCTGAGACTTGGAGATTGTCTACTATTGTGCCTATCTTCAAGGCAGGGGATCCTATAGAGCCGGGAAACTACCGCACTATTATGGTTGGACACACATTGGCACGGTTGTATGCATCCATTCTTGAGCAGCACTTGAGTGATTGGGCAGAGGGTGAGGGTATGCGGGCAAAGGGTCAGGCAGGTTTCAGGAGGGGTCTCTCCACTCTTGATCATATTCTGACACTTAGAGCCATCATTGAAGAGGGAAGGTCACACGGGAAGCGGATTTATTGTAGCTTTGTGGACTTCCGCAAAGCATTTGACATGGTGCCGAGAGCTCGATTGATGCGCAGACTACAGGAGATGGGGGTACCCATAGAGTTGATGTGGGGGATTATGGCTTTGTACAGATCAGTGGTGGGACGAGTTTACACCTCAGAAGGGGTATCTGATTTAGTTCACTCTACTATTGGAGTGAAACAGGGTTGCCCACTGTCTCCTACTCTATTTGGTATGTATGTTGATGAGGTGTCTGATTACATTGACAGACAGGGTGATAGAGGGGCCGAGTTGGCAGGGACGTGGATCCCACTGCTGATATATGCTGATGATATTGTTTTGATATCTGACTCACCAGAGGGTATGCAACGACACTTGGATGCTCTACACAGCTTTGCAGAGGATAGTGGTTTGTATGTAAACCTTGGTAAAACCAAGGTTATGGTGTTTAACACCACCCCGCAGTGGATCAGGAGATCAACACCGATTTTCACATATGGGCAGGAGGTTGTGGAGTATACAGATGCATACACATATCTGGGGGTAGTATTCACTGGACCGAGATTTTCCTTGAGGAGAGCAGCGGAGACTAGACTGACTAGAGCATCTGCAGCTTTGGGAGCATTGGAGAGGATGTGCTCGCAAGTTCAGTTTCAGGAACCCAGGACAAAGTTATGGCTCTTTGATACTTTGGTTGCCTCTACTATGCTATATGGGGTACAGGTTTGGGGACCTTCTATAGGCCAAGATGGGTGGAAAGCCATGGAGAGGCCCTTGGTATCTATGATCTCTAGGCTGATTAGAGCCAAGGCCTCCGTACCACATGATATCATTCGAGCGGAGCTAGCTGCCCCCCCTATTGAGATTGAGGCACTCACTAGAGCAGTCTCCTTTGTACACAGCTTGTGGGACACTACCAGAGATAGATATATGAGGTTGGCCCTCGAGTCATCCAGACAGCTAGCCCTGCAGGGGGATACATCATGTTGGTTTGCACAGATGACATCATGGTTTCAGACACATGGTTTTACCATGGACAGGCTGCCTCCTTTCCAGTACTCTTTACAGACACCCCTGATGTACCTGACACGGGTGGAGATTACCAGACTCATTCGTCAGGATCTGATCCAGCTGGACACCAGGAGGACATGGATTGAGCCTACACAGGAGTTGGGTACGAAGATGGCTTTCTATAGAGAGCATCTTCTACACCTCACAACGGATGGGTTTGTGACTCGACCTAGCTATATGGATACACACCTTTCCCATGCCTTGCGTTGTGCCATTGGCCAGTTGCGCACATCCTCACATCAGCTTGAGATTGAGACTGGCAGATTCAGAGGGGTACCAGCAGATAGCAGGATATGCCGTCTATGTCACCTCGAGCCAGAGACAGAGCTACATTACATATGTCATTGCACGGT
Organism: Ceratopteris richardii; assembly: GCA_020310875.1. NCBI lineage: Eukaryota > Viridiplantae > Streptophyta > Polypodiopsida > Polypodiales > Pteridaceae > Ceratopteris > Ceratopteris richardii. Next base: position 92,029,308 of record CM035426.1, read on the forward strand.
ATACTATGAGATACGGGGCCGTTTTCATTGTCTATTCAGAGAGGGTTTTGGGCCTCTATCTAGAGTCATGAGTTTTGAGGATCAGAGATGTCTTGGATTATATCTATTAGAGGTACACAGACATAGAGACACTCTACTGAGGAGAGCTGGAGGGAGACAGTCCCAGAGACAGATTACGGATTTCTTTACACCAGACATTGGGCAGCTAGAGGAGCAGTCAGTAGAGCATCTAGTACAGAGCTCTGTCCACACTCATACAGCGACTACTGGCACTCTCATAGACCGAGCACTGGAGCTAGGGAGATCTAGACAACCGAGAGTGAGAGGTGCTACACAGTATCGACGGAGACTGCAGCGGAGGATTCGAGCTATACTTTGCAGACGCCCACAGTGCATATGAGGATAGATCTCCAGCCTTGTATATCAGCACATCCCTCCTATGTATCAGCCCTTTGTTGTATTAGTCTTGGTGTTAGCTTTTTCCCAGCTATTTTACATCTTTCATTTTCAATACTACTTCCTTTGGTACTCAGATTTTGTATCAGATTCACTAGTTTTGTAACTTTTGGTCTCATAGGTCATTTTGGCCTTCTGAAGACGTAAATATATCATTTCATTTCATTTCATTTCTCTCTCTCTCTCTCTCTCTCTCTCTCTCTCTCTCTCTCTCTCTCTCTCTCTCTCTCTCTCTCTCTCTCTCTCTCTCTCTCTCTCTCTCTCTCTCTCTCTCTCTCTCTCTCTCTCTCTCTACTCAAAGCCTAAGCCGACACCACCACACCCACCTCATACGACCAACACCTACTCCAGATGGGAGAAGCACACCGTCTCTCTCTCTCTCTCTCTCTCTCTCTCTCTCTCTCTCTCTCTCTCTCTCTCTCTCTCTCTCTCTCTCTCTCTCTCTCTCTCTCTCTCTCTCTCTCTCTCTCTCTCTCTCTCTCTCTCTCTCTCTCTCTCTCTCTCTCTCTCTCTCTCTCTCTCTCTCTCTCTCTCTCTCTCTCTCTCTCTCTCTCTCTCTCTCTCTCTCTCTCTCTCTCTCTCTCTACTCAAAGCCTCAGCCGACACCACCATACCCACCTCATATGACCGACACCTACTCCAGATGGGAGAAGCACACCGTCTCATTATCTATAATGGGCTTGCGACCTGGCCCACCTTGGGTGGTCTCACCTGCATTCCACCCCCGACACCGCATGGAGGCAATGTGGTAGACTATGTTATTGGACCCCCGGAGGCGACACATCTCATCACCTCATTCACCATCCCACCCATACCGATTGGAGCTAATCACACATATCTTGCCCTATCCATACGCAGCTCATCATGCATATCCCACCTCGCCACCATACAGCCACATGCCCATATCACCATTCACTTTAGACATGACCTAGCACATATCTATAGCTCCCATGTTCGAGAGCGCATCTACTCCCTTGATCCCTGCCCCCCATTGGACACCCTCACTACCCACTTCTTCTGGATCCCCTACACATCCGCTACTCTCAGCTTCCCATACACCATCCACTGCACTGCACATTCGACGCGGCTGGGGCACACACCCCAGAATAGATGGTATGATGAGAAGTGTAGACGACTATACCGACATCTCAGAGCACAGAGTATCTTGGGATCCATCACGGAGAGGGAGGCACGACAATAGATGCGAGCTCTCACACGCCGGAAGCGGTGAGCTTTCGAGGAGAGCTTTCGAGGAGCGACAGGAGGCAGAGTTGTTTGACTTTCTCATGAGTAGGGATTGCGCCACCGCGGGGAGGGCCCTACGTGAGCCACGCCCACCTACACCCATAGAAGATCCTCAGACTTGGCACAACTATGCCCAGAGGTTATACCACGACAGCCCCCATTGCCGATCCCTCCCACACCGCGTCCTGTGATATCCACCCTATTCATGGCAAGCATGGTACGACAGGCCATCCATAGGCTACAGCATGGCCGTTCAGCAGACCACACGGGACTACAAGGCAAGCACTTTATATAGTTACAACACAGAGACTCCACGAGTTACAGCTACCATCAGACATGCTATGGGCCATCCATGCTTTGTATGCACGAGTCACAGGAAGGGTGCGCTGCCCCGACGGCCTATCAGACAGCCTTGTTAGCACCATTGGTGTGAAACAAGGTTGCCCTCTCTCACCCACTCTCTTCGGTCTCTACATCGACGAGATCACGGAGTATATACAGCGAGCAAGAGGGCTAGGAGGAGACCTCAGAGGTATGCAAGTACACATCCTATTATATGCTGATGACATTGTCTTGCTTTCAGAGTCACAGGAGGGGCTACAGTCACATTTACAAGCGCTCGATACTTTCTGCATGGAGAGAGGACTCACAGTGAACCTTGGCAAGACCAAGGTCATGATCTTCCACACCTCCAAGATAGTACGCCATCGTGCCTCTTTCACCACAGTTGGAGGACAGATAGAGGTAGTGGACTCCTACGTCTACTTAGGTGTCACCTTCTCGGGCAGCACATGGGTATTCTCCATGGCACAGGAAGCGAGAGATAGATTGACGCGTCACGCGAGGCTATGCGGCGCTTGCTGGATTGGAGAGACGTTGCTTTCAGGCACATTTTCAAGAGCCCCGGACTAAGGGGTGGCTCTTTGATAGTCTAGTGACACCCACATTGATGTATGCAGCGGCAGTATGGGCATCAGGAATAACGGAGGCGATGTGGACGCGGATTGAGAGGCCCAAGGTCACCATGATCTCACGCTTGCTCAAGATCAAGCCCTCCGTTCCACATGACATTATACGAGCTGAGCTTGGCACACCACCGATGCTAGTGGAGGCCCTCTTTCAACTCGTGACCTTTATTCTGAGAGTCAGAGAGCTCCCCACCAGTCGACTCACTAGGCTTGCATTTGAGAGCTCTAGACATTTGGCAGAGACAGGGCATTAGAGAGTATGGTATGCACAGACCTATCGATGGCTGGCCGACCATGGCATGAGCATTACCGATCTCCCCCCTTTTCAATATGACCTCTCTTTGGACGTCAGGGAGACATGGATAGCACCACAGAAGCCTCTTCCCACAAAGAGGCAACACTACATAGAGCACTTCCTGACAGTGACAGCGGATGGTTTCATTAAGAGACCATGATACATGGATACATACATGGCACCAACAGAGAGAGTGACTATTGGGAAACTCAGAGTATCATCACACAAGCTCAAGATTGAGGTTGGGCGAGCGACACATACCCCCAGGGACGAGAGATTATGCAAGATATGCCGAAAGGAGGTGGAGGACGAGGAGCACTACACATGTAGATGCAGGCATATGAGGATATCAGAGACCACTACCCACAGCTCTTCAAGGGCCTAGAGAGATCAGGGCTTTATTGGAGACGGAGGACCAATGCCCTCTAGGTCATTTCCTAGTAGAGCTCCAACGCCACCGTGCCTGACTTCTCCCACCACCTTCGAGTTGTCATTGGGCAGCTCCGGGTGTCATCACATCAGCTCGAGATTGAGAGGGGTCGGTCTAGGGGAGTCCCCCGAGAGGAGATGGCGCTCAGTATGCCAGACAGAGCTAGAGAGTGAGGAGCATTTTGTTGTCAGATGCCACAGCATACTTAGACCTACGTGCACAATTCCAGATAGAGGAGTCGCTCCAGTTGTGCATGACTATGGGAGACCAACGGCGGTTCGGACGCTTCCTCATAGCGGCATATGAGAGGCGAGAGAAGTCACTACGGCCGACACATCAGACACGGAGGAGTATCCAGCAGACCATTACTCAGTTCTTTTAGCAAGCTCAGTTACACCAAAGAGGTCCATCTAGAGGGCTTACGCTCCACCAGGCAGCAACACAGAGAGCACGACGTCGACCACGCATGGTTGGATATCATCGACCACGACTTTATGGGGAGGATATCTCACGCATCAGGACAGCCTATGACCACATGATGGAGCAGAGGCGTACCACCACTACCTGGGTTGTCTTCCTTCGGGAGGCACTCAGACCAGCACCGATGTACCACATACTACACCCACCTCCACCCATCACCAGTAGCTAGGGTATTTTACTCACTCACATTATGGGCCTGCCATGTATTAGGTGGCCATTATCTGCGCAGTCAGAGCCACCTCTTCCCAGCCTTTTCCAGCCCGATATAGCCTTTTCCAGTCCGATATAGCTTTATGTAGTAAGTACTTTTTTCATTTCATTTTCTTCACAGGGTTACTACACTTGTACATGGTTTTGTCTCATAGGCCAAGTTTGGCCTCAAGTAGACGTTAATATGACTTTCTTTCTTTCTTTCTTTCCCGCAGATAGAGATACACCCGGCCCCCCCAGACTCATATTACAGATTTTTTCAGACCCACAGCCACCCGAGGACCAAGCTCGACGCTGGGCGTCACATTACAGAGAGCAGAGGAGCTTAGACGACAGCGCCGACGACTGAGACCCCCACTCCAGAGAGCCCGTCCCCACCAGAGAGAGATTCAGGAGATTCACGCATGCCATGACATCGAGATACGGAGACATCAAAAGCACACCCCTCCCGATCTCGACGTCCAGAGCATTTTGAGGATCGCCACGATGCCTTACCCACCGATGCATTATATCCTACACCCACTCCAAGCATTTAGAGGGTTATGACACCGCCTCCCCTCCCCTCCCTATGCATATCGACGCCAGCTATTATCCACTCCTTCTATACTCAGTTTTGTACTCACTTTATTTCCTTTTGGGATCACAGTGGAGTGGATCATACTGATGTATATGTTTTGTCTCATAGGCCGATTTTGGCCTCTCTAATAGAGGTTAAAAAGTCCTCTCTCTCTCTCTCTCTCTCTCTCTCTCTCTCTCTCTCTCTCTCTCTCTCTCTCTCTCTCTCTCTCTCTCTCTCTCTCTCTCTCTCTCTCTCTCTCCCCCCCCCCCCCTCCTTTTCTCTCTCTCTCTCCATACGCAAGGAAGGACCTTGGGGGACCGATCCGGGATAGAGACTCACCATACACAGCACTTTCAGATGAGATACTACACTATAACACCCTAGGCAAAGTCTTCCTTATGGGGGACTTCAATGGCCACACCCAGTCACATCAGTGCCAGGCATATGACATGGATCATCAACATCTCATGAGGGGTAGAAACCTAGATGAGACGAGCACCAGTGGAGTATCAGCCGACATGGGTCAGGACACCACCAGGTATGGCAGACATCTGCTTGAGCTAGGAAGCCGACACCATCTCGTTATATATAAAGGGATGAACTGTTGGCCAAGTTCTTGCGGGCTTACTTGCTTCCCTCATTGAGAAGGTGAGAACACGGTCGACTACATTCTCGGTACCATCTCTGGAGCTTCACTTATCCCCTCACTTAGTATTGGACAACGCCCACTTAGTGCTGACCGTATGTTTATCACATTCACACTTTCATCTCCTATCCCATTAGACCCTCCCTCACCCATTGAGCCACATAACACGATACACTTCACACACGAGCTCTCACACATGTACGCACACCACTTACACATTAGCCTACTCTCCCTCGATCCATTCTCACCTTTGGACACACTCACGTCACATGTCACCACCATCCTTCATGACTCGGCTATCCAGTGCTTTCCACATCGCACACATACACACCCACAACACACAGGATCCATGCCCCAGAACCGTTGGTATGATGAAGATTGTCAGGAAGTCGGGAAACATCTACGGATTCTAGAGCATAGAAGGGATATTACACACAGACAGGCATAGCGTCACATGCAGAGCCTTACTCGCCGCAAGCAGCGAGAGTGGAGGAGAAACAATACTGGGATATCTACCATTTGCTCATGAGTCGGGATAGTGCAATGGCATGGCGACATCTGAGGGAGAGGAGACAACACAGAAACCCATTCGAGAACTGAGCATTTGGCATAGCTACACATAGAGCCTACACCAGATCCCAAACCAGGCCCCCATTCCCAGGCCGAAAAGCTCACGCCCCACTACCTCTTACTTCTTCACACCCGCCATGGTGCGCCATGCTATTTCACATCTGCACCATGGCAGAGCCCATGGCTAGTTCAGTTTACAAGCAGAGCATCTCATATATGGATGCACGACTCTGGCATCGCTCATTGCCCACCTCTTCAACCGTACACTGGTTGAGGGGTTCCCTAACTCATGGATTGAGCACACCATAGTGCCCATTCATAAGTCAAGAGATGGTATGGATCTAGCTACATATCGGACGATCATGATTGGCCCCATATTGGCCAAATTATATGGTCAAATTATATGGGACAGTGCTAGAGACAAAATTGAGCACTCTCGCAGAGGAAGGGTATCAAAGCCCCAAGGCAGCAGGTTTTACACAAGATTACTCTACCATTGACCACATCTTCACTTTGAGATGCTTGATTGACCAAGCAAGAGTGAGGAAGAGGAGATTATACTGCTGCTTAGTGGACTTCCGCAAAGCCTTCGACACAATTCCTAGGGAACGGCTCTTCCAACGCCTACTCGATATCGGAGTTCGAGATGAGATGATATGGAGATCTACGCCTTATATGAGAGAGTATCTGGTAGAGTCAGATGTCCAAGATTGCATAACTTTTCCATTTAGCATCCGAATGACAAGATTTCACTTCCAACTAATGAAGCTACTTGGAAAAAATGTTTTGAAGGCATGTGCACATCTGGCAAGGACTTGTGAAAGATGGGATGGAATACTTGCAGATTGCTGAATGTTATTGGTGCAATTTGAAAACGATTTTTGTAATATTTTTTATCGTTTTCTTGCTTTCCAAAATGCACCGATGCAAACCGGATATCTCAAATTTTAATCCCAAGCTTAGTGAGGAAAAAAAAACTGCAAGCTTTTGAGCTCCCAAGTGGAAGGAAATCTAACAAAAAAATGGCACAAAAGGAAGAAATTGCTTGCATACTCATTGCTATAGTATGAATGGAGTTGAAACGCCTAAAGGAAATTTCAAACAACATAAAACTCTTCAAGTTCCAATAATATTTGTTTCATTGAGAATGCCACCAAATTTTGTAGCAATGTGAGATAGTGAGCAAAGGGACATCAATAATGCACCTCAAGAAGCCATGCCCTACTCTACTTCCAATTCTTGGAGTTTGAGGAAGCAATAATGCAAACACAAAGCCTGAAAAAGGAAAAAAACACACTGAGATAATACTAAGTGTCTAATATATAAAGATAAGTACACAATTAGGGTTCTAGGTGTGAAGACAAGCTAGAGGGAGAAAACCTCATGTAGAGAAGAAAAAGTGTCCCATTGTATTCACACACATCACCATCAAATAATACCAACGATAAATCTTTACTTTTAAATGCAAACAGATCATTTAAGGCTATAATTATACTATATTTTCCCCTACTCGTGTGAGAAGCAATATGAGCAGTTTTCTTTAATTGGGCACCCACTAATGAATATCGCAGTTTAAGGATTATACATTCTTCCCCATTACCAGACGTGACATCTTGTTTTAAGGATATAAGTCAGTCATAATCATGTCTTATGGCTCAAAGTTCAAACTCCACAAAAAGAGTGAATGCTCACACGCAACCTTCAAGCTTGTATATAAGAAAACATATGCAACAAATATCTCAGTCAGTTGCTGAGATTATATTGATTATTCTTGATTGTCTTTGTGTACAGAGACACACGATATATCAAGAAAAGTCTCTACTTGTACATTGTCATTTTTGAGGTCATTAAAAATCTTTTCTTAAGGTGCCCACCATTCATCACTAAAATTTCCCTCTCAGTTCCATGTCCTTAAGGTATCTTTTACAGATACAGCAATTATTCAATAGGAAATTGTCGGGTTTAGATGGAATCCAAGAATGTGAAATCATAACAATATCATGCTGAATCAGGGATAGACAAAAATCCAGTGTTATGAAAATCATAAAGAATACATATATTTGAGCGAAGATTAATGTAACAGGTTAAAAAGAAGGCATAAGCTAAATGAATATTTGTCATACTACCAGGAAAAAAAGAGAGATCGCAGCACATGATAGCAATTCACTAGATATGTGAAAGACAACATAGTTATTAAATTGTAAGATATAGATTACTCCAACCAACACAACAGGAGGCACATACCAGATCAGCAATGTTACTAATGCATTCACCCTTTGCTGTCACATCACCAATGTTATCCCCGCAAGCAAAAGCCTTGTAAATTGGGGCACGAGTCGATATTGAAGTTACTGCTCCAATATTCTGATTCAAGACAACCCATGCAGGTTAAGATGCATTAAAAGTTCATTCAAGCTGATAGTCAAAGTAAATAGTTCAATGCTCATGTGGGGGTGATGAAATAACCAAAATTCCACCCTGAAGGACCCACAATCAATTAATGTATCGTAAACACAAAACCATGCATATCACATTGTGAATTTTGTAGTTTGTCCTAGTAATGTAGGCATCCTGTCTATAAGATCTAGTCCTACAAGTAAGAGAGCTAACAAAATATGGATAAGAAGAACACCAAGGTAATATTTCGTTAGCTCTCTATCCATATTTCGTTAGCTCTCTATCTTTTTTCTTATGAAGGATGGAATAGTGATAAAAGGATAGAAGGGAATCAAATGGAGCAAAAGACAAAAGACAATAGAACAGAGGGGGAAAGAAGTGACAGGAATAAAAGGGGAAGGAATCCAAGGACTAACGCATGTCGGATTGCCAATTTCATAGTCTCTTCTAGTGATTCAGACACTCTCCCTCTAAAAACTAGACTATAGTCCTAGAAGTAAGAGAGCTGATAAAAATTTGGTAACAAAATTATAAAGATAAAACATGTTTTTCCATAAGCTGAATAAACAGTGTGAGGAAATGGAAGAAAGGGGAAAAGTGACAAGAAACAAATAGGGAAGCCCAAAGGAACCCAAAGGCTAATAGCATAGAAAACAACAATTCGGCAAAGGCTTCCCAGGAAAGGGGGGGGAGAGGGGAGAGAGAGAGAGAGAGAGGAATGAAACCTGGGAAAATAAAAAATACAAAATGGAAAATTTCATACAAAAATTCAAAGTTTTATTCGGCCAAACCAGAAAATTTCAAGCAATCAATAAACAAAATTCACCCAAAATTGAAGTTCAAAGATAAAATTAAAGGACATGAAAGAGCACATTTCCTATATACCTTTACCACATTAGCGAGACATGCCAAAGGCAAGAATAAGCAGGGGACAGCTGGAGTAGCAAGCTCCACAGCAGCTCCAAACTCCATCAGGAGATCACTCATGAATCGCAACTGAGCCATGACCAATAACAAAGCAATTTATTATTTTCCTCTTTCAGGAACCAGGATAAAATACTGTATGCTTGTAACTCAAACCTGCTTTACGTCACAATCAAATCTTTTCCCATGGCGAGCAAATAGCATCTTTCCAATCCTGCCAGCTCCATCCTACATGTGCATGCAGAATCAATCATCATAATGACTTGTAGTTTAGGTGACTATAAAAAACCCTCTCAAGAACATTTGACATCATCTAAGCACATCCATGAGACATATCCTAAAACAGAATGCTTTTTAATATATTTTTCTGGCAACATGAAGTTCGGAGAACTAAACTAGGGAAGGAATGACAAGTAAAAGATGTAAACCCGTTTGAATCAAAAGTTCCATATATCAAAAAATACACGGTCAATTTAAATTAATGAAAATCGATAATCTAATAAAAACAATAACCGACCATTTGCTTTAAGAAAGAAATTACACACAAAATTGTTGATATATTTAAGTAGTGATGTGTGTGAACACTCTAGGACCGCCGGGGCACTTTTTTCCCTCTTTAGGAGGTTTTTTTCCCCCGGCTTTTATATACGCCTATTGCCCTAATGGGCTACTTATCTTTGTACATTCTCTAGGAATACATTCAGTATTGTGTGTTTGTTCTCCAAGCTTCTTCTTCTTCCTTGTGCTGTTCGCGTGCTTCCGCAGACGTCTATCTCCAACAATTGGTATCAGAGCAGGTCGTCGCTTCTTCTAGGGCGCCGTCGACACTCCTCCGTTTGCAGTCTCAGATTCACACAAAATTTGGTGAGCATACTCAGGGTGTTTCCGAGATCAAAACAGCTTCGCTATGTGGTGCCGAAATCGCAATCTGAGCTCGTTTCGGCCTCCGAACGCACTATCGCAGCGCTTGTCAGGCTATTTTGTCCTTTTGTGCCAAAGGTATATACCAGTTTCTGTTCGCCAGTTTAAGCGTCTCAAAGTCTGCTACAGGTCTAGCAGAACTCGTCTCGGTAGTTCTGTTCAACTTTTTGAGATACAGTCAATTTTCTGCATCAAGGTATTTTAGTCACCGGCCATGGCTGAAAGAAGTGATGTATTCCGTATGTTGGCTGTTGAGGATAAGTTGGATGGTACCAACTACCCATTATGGGCTTATATGATGCGACATGTACTGGTTGCAAAAGGATTGTGGAACATTGTGCAGGGTGTTGAAAGACGTCCTGTTACACCTGTAACGACAGGTAGTGCAAATACAGGTGTTGGAGCTGATGAAGATGGTGTCGAAGATGATATTCCGCAGATTCCTGTTCGTGCTGCTGTTTCTGTTGCACCTACTGCAGAGCAGATTCGTTCGGATGGCAGAGATGCCCAGGCACATGCATTGATAGCTTTGTCTGTCAAACGTGCCATTATTCCTCACATTCACTCTTGCAGAACAGCAAAGGATGCTTGGGATACACTTACCACTTTGTACCAGGCTAGGAATGAGGCTCGTGTTGCTTACCTCCGAAAACAGTTGGAGAGTGAGCACATGAATGAAGGTGATTCTATGGACAGTTCTCTTACAAAGATCAAAGACCTGAACGTGGGATAAAACACTAGTGTACAGTGCCGTATACACCTCAACATAATGGAGTTGCTGAACGAAAGAACAAGTCACTCATGGAGATGGCGAGGTGCATGGTCAAAAGTCAGGCTTTACCACATAGTTTCTGGCTTGAGGCTGTCATGTGTGCAGCATATGTACTCGACAGGTGTCCCACTAAAGCGTTGCAGTCTATCACTCCATATGAGGCTTGGCATGACCGCAAGCCATTTGTTGCTCATCTGCGTGTTTTTGGTTGTTTGGCATATGCATTAGTGCCTGAACAACATCGCAGAAAATTGGATGATAAGGCAGTAAAATGTATTTTTGTTGGGTACAGTTTTGAAAGTAAAGGCTATCGTCTGTATCATCCGCAGACTAAACGCATTCTGGTTAGCCGTGATGTTGTCTTTGTGGAAGATGCTATTCAGCCATTGCTTTCATGTACTAAGGAGACATCTGTTAGCTCCAAAGACATGTATGATACTTTGATGCCTCTTTTTACAGGTGGACAGGCTAGTGCTGGTCCTAATGAGGAAACTTCTCAGCCTTTGCAGGTTTCATATGATGATGAAGATCATTCCATTTCTGATGCAGATTTACATGATGCACTTGTTGATGAGAGAGCTAATATTGAGCAGGCAAAAACTATGCCAAAATGGCTGGTGCAGACTTTGCGTGACAGCAAATTTTTGTCATATCGTACTCGTTCAGGCTCTCATAGTGCCTCCTTTGCATCATATTGCTATGCTATGGCTTCATCTAGTCTCTGTGATGAGAATGAGCCTGTTTCTTTTGATGAAGCACAAAACTCAGAAAATTGGATGGCCGCTATGCAATCTGAATATGATGCTATAATGAAGAATGGTACATGGTCTTTATGTGACTTGCCTCCTGGCAAAAAGGCCATTGGCACTAAGTGGGTACACAAGCTGAAGCGTAAACCTGATGGTACAGTTGACAGGTATAACGCTAGGCTTGTTGCAAAGGGTTATGCACAGGAAAGAGGCATTGATTTTGATGAGACCTTTGCACCTACATGTCGTATGACTACTGTTCGGAGCATTTGTGCACTTGCAGCCCATCATGGTTGGAATGTACATCAGTTGGACATTAAAACAGCATTTCTGAATGGTGACTTGCATGAAGAAGTGTATGTTTTTCAGCCCCGTGGCTTTGTGCAGAAAGGGCATGAAAACCAGGTTTGCAGGTTAAAGAAGGCATTATATGGTTTAAAGCAAGCACCACGTGCTTGGTATGAGAAGATACATGCCTATCTGATTGCACATGGTTTTGAGAACAGTCCAACTGAAAGCACCTTATATGTTAAACGTGCTAATGATGTGCTTCTGATCATTGTTGTCTATGTTGATGACATGCTGCTCACTGGTCCTATTGAGACACATATTGCTGATTTTAAGGCTGATTTGCATGCCTCATTTGAGATGTCTGATTTGGGGCATTTGCATCACTATTTGGGCATTCAGTTTATGCACGTTGATGGTGGAATGGCTTTGTGTCAAACGAAATATATTGACACATTATTGCAGCGTTTTGGCCTTGAAGACTGTAAGCCTATTGCCACTCCTATGGAGACAGGTTTACGATTGAGTCTTCATGATGCTGGAGATGCATTTGATGCTGTTCTCTAGCAGTACGATTCAGCAGGCTGTTGGATGCTTGATTTACTTATGCATTACTCGGTCAGATATTCAGTTTGCTGTCTCACAGATGAGCAGGTTTATGCATTGCCCAGGAGTCACGCATTGGAAAGCGGTTAAGCGCATCTTTCGCTACTTGAGTGGTACTCGGCTACTTGGGTTGTTTTATCCCAAGGGGGGATCACCACTGCCAGATTTGCATGCTTTTTCTGACTCAGATTGGGCTGGTTGCTATGACACTCGTGTGTCCACCAGTGGTTTTTGCTTCATGCTTGGTTGCTCATGTATATCTTGGTTGAGCAAGAGCAGCCTACTGTGGCCACTTCCAGTTGTGAGGCTGAGTATAGGGCAGCTTTCACAACGACTGTTGAGTTTGTGTGGCTCAGACGCCTTATGGCTGATTTGGGTGTTGGCCAGTCTTCTGCCACCACCATCTTCACTGACAGTCAGAGCGCATTGGCAGTTGCGAGGAACCCTGTGTTCCATGCTCGCACTAAGCACATTGAGGTGCATTATCACTATGTCAGGGAGAGGTTCTCTGCTTGGGGAGATCAGCTTGGCATATGTGCCCACGCACGAGAACATTGCAGACCTTTTCACGAAGGCTCTGCATAGGGAGAAGTTTGAAGCTTTCCGCAAAGCTTTGGGCTTACTTCCTTTTGTGGAGTGATTTCCACATAGCCTTGCACTTCCTTATACATGAGTGCCAGCTCCTTGTTCACCGCATCACTCCCAGGGGGGATTTGTTGATATATTTAGGTAGTGATGTGTTTGAACACTCTAGGACCGCCGGGGCACTTTTTTCCCTCTTTAGGAGGTTTTCTTCCCCCGGCTTGTATATACGCCTATTGCCCTAATGGGCTAGTTATCTTTGTACATTCTCTAGTAATACATTCAGTATTGTGTGTTTGTGCTCCAAGCTTCTTCTTCTTCCTTGTGTTGTTCGCGTGCTTCCACAGACGTCTATCTCCAACAAAAATTTGATGTATAACTGTACCAGAGGGTGAATAATACAAGCAAAATTGTGAGATTGTGAGATATTTGAAAACAAAAAACAATGGGGTGAATAGGTAAGGATGTAAGCTCATATTCAGTGAGGCTAGACAAAAGGAGATGACACTTTCTCATAAGTAAAATAATAGCTACATTTCTACTTCATGACTTGCAGATTGTTGACTTGGAATCTGATAAGGGTTATTGTGACTCCTAGACAGGACAACGCAATTATCAGGGGAAAAAGGTTATGATAGTTTAATGAATAGTGTTTTATGAATGAATAAGTTCTGTATCTATAAAGCTGAAAGTTTCATCAGCAGATAAAACAATTGGACAGATTTCCAACAGAAATAACAACATCTAGGATTAAGAATATATTGAGATGACACAAAGTTAGCCGCTTGTTGAGATAACAAAGGATCCTAGTTTATAAACTAACATGATGGGTGTAACATGCATATTGGTTATAAAATGCATTGTGCAATAACATGTTGGAAATAAAGGCCCCAAGGACTCTCCTTTTGTATATTTTGACGACTCCTCTCCGAGAGCTTTCCAAACATATTTTTGTTATATTTTTTGGACCCCAAATTGGAGACTTGTATGCAAGGCATTCGTTTTCTCAAGGATTCTAAAGGTTCCCTTTTGCAAGTGAATCCAAAGAGCACGGCAGATGATGCATGGACCACTTTGAATAAGGAAGCTATGACCACTACTATAAGGCAGATTTGATGAGAAAACTTCTTAGCATACAGCTAGATGAGTCAAAGACTGAAGCAAAGCACTTATCATTATTTACAAGTGCTCTCTCCCAACTATAGGATTCAGGTCTCCCACCCTTTGAAGACATGTTGAAAGCTACTTTCTTGCTTATGAAATGATGGAAGTGCACAAAGAAACAAAAGCAAAAGAAAAGGAAAAGGTGATGTGACTTGCTACCAATGTGATAGAAAAAAGTCTGAAGAAGCCAGATTGTAGATACTACAAAGCAGAGTTAGAAAAAAAGAAGACAACAAGTGACAAAGAAGAACAAAGAAAGCAAGATAGATGCGCAAGGTAGCTCTAAGGACAAAGGAAAGGAAATGTGGCTTCTAGTGCAGTCATTGAGAAGTTATCTCATATGAATAATGGAGGACATTCTATGTGATACTATATGGGCTCATGATGCAGATGCACATGATCATTGATGCTTCCACTCTATACCATGCATACGATATGCAAACCACTAAAGGTGATCTTATTGATGTCCATGTACAATGAATGATGCACTTTCACAGACTTGAATTGTGATTCAAGTGCATCATTTCATGTGACTCCTATTGAAGAGTGACTCCTACTTTTCATGCAAGAAACATGGTCATGTTTAACTTGGGAGAACAATCATGCATGTTCCATTGAAAGTATTGGCACTATGCACTTGTCTTTGGGTGATGCAAGTGAGATGATTTTGCTTAATGTGCATTATGTACCAGGCATCAAAAAAATTACATTATCAGTTGGGAAGATGGATATGTATGGATATAGCATTGTCTTTGAAAAAAGCTCTTGGAGGCCACATGAGCCAAAAGGGCCTCGATAAATTAAGTAATCTTGACAAGTTTGATGCTAAAGGCACAAAACTTGACTTTATGTCAATATGGTCAGAAAGTAAAGTATTCCTACTACTCTAATCTCTCTCGTAAGTCTTATGTGCTTGATCTTGTTCACTCTCATGTTTGTAACATGCGGACCAAATTCATGAGGGGTGCTCTTTACTTTGTTTCTTGTTGATGACTCCTCTAGGAAGCTTTGGGTTTATTTGCTAAAATCTAAAGATGAAATGTTTGCTGCATTTTAGAAATTGCATGCATTTGTAACCACCCAAACAGGTAGAAAACTGAAATGCTTACATACTGATAATGAAGGTGAGTTTATAAGTGCTGAATTCAATAGATTTTGTGAAAATCTTGGGAGTAAGAGCTAACAGTCCCATGCAGCCCCTCTTCTAACAGTGTGGAAGAAGGGTATAACAGGACTTTATGAAAAAGGTTGAAATGCATGTTGTCCTGAGCTAATCCCCCTCATGGATTTTGGGGAGAGGCTCTCATAATTGTAGCTCATGTTTGCAATCGATCCCATTGCACGTCCTTAAAAGGTGGCCTTCCGGAAGAGGTTTTTTCTGGTGAACCAGCTTCATATGACTATGTATGTATCTTTGGTTGTGATGCTTTTGTGCATATAAGGCTTGAGTTGAGGAGCAAGTTAGATGCAAAGTCCATGAAAGGCATCTTCTTGGGTTATGGAGATGAAGGAGAAATGGGCTACAGGATATGGCTATCTCAACTCAAGAAAGTAATATGTAGCCAAGATGCTGTATTTAATGAGGCAAGGCTGCTCAAAAACAATTGTGCCTCTAAAGATGACCATAAAAGAGTCAAACTTCAGCATGTACAGCCACCTGTTAAATCTGATTTGAACCCTCCAGACACCACATATGTTTGTAGGTGACAATGAGCCAGTGATAATAGAGCCAAAGGATGTCGGACAGCAAATTGAGGCCCCTGAAGGGAATCAGCAGCCACTTATTCATGTTGAAAACAGGGCTGGAAATGATATGCTGCAACCCATTAACAATGAGGAAGTTGATATACCTCCTAATGTAGATCCATTGCCAAAGAATGTGGATCATTGGGTAAGAAGATCTACACGTCCTAGGAGGCATGTGAATAGATATGACCCCTCTGTACATTACAATATGTTATCGGATGGGGGTTAGCCTCTCACTTATGAAGAAGTGGGAGTTAGCCATGCGGGAAGAGATAAAAGCCTTGCATGCAAGTGATACTTGGGAATTGGTTGAGTTGCCCAAAGGTAGGAAGGCCATTCCTAACAAGTGGTTATACAAAATCAAAATTGTGGATGACAAACCCAAGTACAAGGTAAGGCTCGTTACTACACAATATGCCCAAAAAGAGGGCTTTGATTTCCATAAAGTGTTCTCTCCGATGGTTAAAATGTCCACATTACAGTATTATTGGCTCTCACAGCTGCCTTGGATTTGGAGTTATTCCAAATGGATGTTAAAAAAGCCTTTTTGCATGGTGATTTAGATGAACAGATGCACATGAAACCACCAAAAGAATATGCCATTCTCGAAAAACAGCATCTGGTATGCAAGCTAAAAAGAAGTTTATATGGGCTGAAACAAGCCCCTAGGCAATGGTATAAGAAGTTTGATGCATTTATGCTCAAACATGGGTTCAAAACAAGCCATGCAGACCACTGTTGTAAAAAAGGATGAAGATGCCAGCCCGATTATTCTACTGCTATATGTAGATGATATGCTTGAGCATATACTTGGTATGGGAATAAAAAGGGATAGGCAGCAGCATACTTTGCATGTATCCCAAGAAAAGTACATTGAAAAACTGTTGGCCAGATTTGATGTGGCCACTGCTAAGCCCCTCGGAAGTGCCATTGCTGCCACATGTTAAGCATTCCAAAGATGATGATGCAGCCAACTACATGAAGAGTGTTCCATATGCATCAGCATGTGGTTCCATTATGTATGCCATGATCCATGGTTGCCATTCGGCAAGACATTGCTCATGCGGTGGGAGTTGTTAGCAGGTTTATGGCTAATCTTGGCAAAGCTCATTGGGAGACAAAAAATCTATCTTGAGATGGAAGGTGATGTACATGGAATGTGATGTGGACACCCACAAGTCCACAAGTGGCTATGTATACACTTTGCAGGTGGAGCTATTTCATGGTGCTCTAGACTTCAGGATGATTGCACTATCTACTAGAGAGGCTGAATATATTTCAGCCACACCACAGAGGCTTCCAAGGAAGCCATTTGGTTAACCCACTTGTGCAATGAGTTTGGGATGCTTGAAAAGACACCTGTTTTTGGATGCAATAGCAAGAGTGCCATATGTTTAACAAAAAATGTCATGTTCCATCCATGAAGCATATTGATGTGAGATATCACTTCACCAGAGAGGTGTTAGAGAATGGCCCGATCACTTTGACCAAGGTCAATAATAGAATCCTACAGATGCTCTCACTAAGTGTCTACCCTATTGGAAACAATGTCAAAATAGCACAAAAACCCTAATTTCCAGAAACCCTAATTTTTGGTACTTCGCCAAATTTCGGTCACAGTAGGTCAATAATTATTATGAGCTCATCAGTTAGTACTTGAAGAGAGCTTTCATTTGGTATATAACATTCAATCATCAAAGGTCCAAAAATGGTAGAAAACCCTACCCTAATTTTTGCTCAAATGGTTTTTTACTTTATTATGACCCTAATCTCATTTACATCAAGAAAAGCAAGTTCTCTTATCAAGTGGATATCTAAATGATGAGATTGCAGCAAATTAGTGCCCGAAAAGCAAAATTAACGATAAAAAATGCTTATCGCTATTTTTAATCATGCACATGCTTTTCATACTAAAAAGCTACTTTTTCACCTTATTTTCATGGATCAGTCTTTAGGCCTATATAAGAAGGCCTTAGGGGTCACTCTTCGCATCACTTGAGGGCCAATCTCAATGATCAATCAATCCTGGAGGTGACAAACTTCTGGAGGAGGTGTGACCTAACTTCTCGTGTAGCTTTGGAGGAGATTTTGGAAGCCAACCATCAACATCTTGCTGAATTTTGTGAGTAGCAAGTTCTATATTATGCCCTCTTCTTTTGGTGTTGTTGTTCCTAGGCTTCATCCCTTCTACATCAGCATAAGGAGGAGTTTCCCTTGTTATTAAGTTAGGGTTTGGTGTACAAACAATTGGTGTAAATTGTTTCTATTCACTCCAAACTCACATACACACACTCTTCATACCTCTTAGGCACTTTATGAACAAACTCTGTATCTAGTTCCCAAAATTTTGCCTAGATTCAGATTTTGTAACTACATTCAACACACATTCAGATTTTGTATTTACATTCAGGACATTTAGAAATTAGCACACATTCAGTCTTGTAGCCATATACACATTTTGTAATTAGACATTCGAATATCAGTTAGTGTAGGTAAGCACTTTAGCTTACTATACACCTTGACAAGTCGTGTATTCTCTCTCTACTTCTCGTTCATTTGTTGGAAGATCTTGTAAACCTGTGATTATTGTTAATGATCATGCAGAACCTCTCGTCAAGCTTGGTTGGAGTTAAAGTATCTCTATCAAGAGAGAAATTTTGTTAAGAATGCTCATCAAAAGAATCAATTAGCCAACACAAGGATGAAAGTTGGCGAGTCAGTTCAATCAAATAATTTGACGCTCAAAAACTTAAGAAAAATGATTGGAAGAGATCATTATGGTAAAGTTATGAAATGGAATGATTCACGTGCAATTGAAGCTTTACAGATAACAGATAAGAGAAGAAAAGCCATGGAAAGAAAAAAATTGTTGGGTACCCAAGCTAAAGCATGAATTATGGAAATTGTTGGGTACCCAAGCTAAAGCATGAATTATGGGGTTGATTGGTGAAGACAGTTCAATCACACATTTCAAAGTTCAGAAACTTACATATTCAGTTTTGAGTTCAATCCAAGTTTATGCATATTCAACTCAAGATTCAGTGGAGATCAATTAAGAGATATATTTTCAGACATCCGAAGTTTTGTAGATTTTTGTACTTTATGCCATTATGACATTAAAGGGGAGATTGTTGCAAACAATGTAAGAATAACACAAAAACCCTAATTTTTGATACTTAACCAAATTTCGGTTACAGAATATCAAAAATTAATATGAGCTCATCAATTAGTATTTGAAAAGAGCTTTCATTTGGGATATAACATTCAGTCATCAGAGGTCCAAAAATGGTAGAAAACCCTAA
Organism: Ceratopteris richardii; assembly: GCA_020310875.1. NCBI lineage: Eukaryota > Viridiplantae > Streptophyta > Polypodiopsida > Polypodiales > Pteridaceae > Ceratopteris > Ceratopteris richardii. The sequence goes on from CM035426.1 coordinate 92,048,618, forward strand.
CCCTAATTTTTGTTAAAATGTCAGAATAACACAAAAACCCTAATTTTTGATACTTAACCAAATTTCGGTTACAGAATATCAAAAATTAATATGAGCTCATCAATTAGTATTTGAAAAGAGCTTTCATTTGGGATATAACATTCAATCATCAGAGGTCCAAAAATGGTAGAAAACCCTAACCCTAATTTTCATTTTCATATTACAAAGCTGTTTTTTTGCTTAATTTTCGTGGATCAGTTTTTAGGCCTATATAAGAAAGCCTTAGAGGTCACTCTTGGCATCACTTGAGGACCAATCTCAAAGATCAGTCAATCCTCGAGGTGACTAACTTCGGAAGGAGGTGTGACCTAACTTCTCGTGCAGCTTTGGAGGAGATTTTGGCAGCCAACCATCATCATCTTGCTGAATTTTGTGCATAGCAAGTTCTCTATTCTATCCTCTTCTTTTGGTGTTGCTATTCTTAAGCTTCATGCCTTCTATATCAGCATAAGGAGTTTCCCTTGTTATTCAGTTAGGGTTTGCTGTACAAACAGTTGTAAATTGTTTCTATTCACTCCAAGCTCACATACACACACTCTTCATACCTCTTAGACACTTTATGAGCAAACTCTTGTATATAGTTCTCGAAATCCTGCCTAGATTCAGATTTTGTAACTACATTCAGCACACATTCAGATTTTGTATCTATATTCAGCACATTTAGCACACATTCTGTCTTGTAGCCATATATACATTTTGTAATTAGACATTCGAATATCAGTTAGTGTAGGTAAGCATTTTAGCTTACTGTACACTTTGACAAGTTGTGTATTCTCTCTCTATTTCCCATTCATCTAATTTTGAGTCTTAAGGTGTGTATGCTAAGGTTCATTTGTTGGAAGATCTTGTAAACCTGCGATTATTGTTATTAAGGCCCACCCCAATTCTAACATACCCAAGGCACAACATCAACTATGTACACAGATGATGGGAGTTACTTAGCTCAAAGGAGCCTCCTTGGTCTTTTAATGGGAGCATATTGCGGATACAAGCCCCAAGGACTCCCCTTTTGTATATTTTGGCCTCTCAAGTGATAACTCTCTCCAAGAGCTTTTCAAACATAGTTTTCTTATATTTTTTGGACCTTAAATTGGGGAGTTACAAGCATTTACATTATTTTTATGACTTTTGATCATTGGCCATGTGTGAACATGCCCAGATGACCTAAAAATCACTTATCAATAAGACTTCGTCCCAAAACTCTCATAACTTGAACGAGACTTCTTCGACTTCAACTTCTCGATCTTCTTCTCCAAATCTCTATGCAAGTTTCTCTCTCTACTTTCTCTCCCCTCATGCAATAGCAACAACCTCTCCCTTGTGTATGGAGGGACAAAGCACACCACCACATAGCTCTCCTAGGCCTCCTTCATAACCAATGTAGAGACAACAAGAAAGTAGGCCATAAATGTGACCATACAAAAGAGATAATGCTCAAATATCAAATTGTAATGGAGCTGAATTGAGATAGAAACAACAGTGGATAACATGGAGACAAGCATTAGGACAAAAGAATGTCTTGCATTTTCATCAATGATAACACAAAAAGATGCAGAATATCCCAATCTTAATAATCACATTTGAACATTACCATGTCCACATAAGGCTTAGTTTTTGATAATTAAGATAAGATATAACTAGAATTTACCTAGATGGAATTCATACATAGTTCAAAAGAGCCACAAGGATTAAGATTGCCATGAGACACACAAGGAATATGGGTTTTAATTTCAGACCATTATGAATCATTTGAGCCAAATGTTTCATACAATACGGACATGTGCATATTTGTATCATTTTGTAATGCCTATTTGCATTTTGTTTCATCAAGCTCCAAATAAAAACTATTTTCCTTTTCTTGGGTAAATGAATGCAGAGGAACATGAAGGAGAACAGAAGGTTTAATGGAAAGACTAATAACATAAAGACATCTTGAATAAGAGGAAAAAATGATGGAAACGTAAGAGATCCAAAAATCACATGCAAGTTCCATAATGATTTTTTACAATGTAGTTTGTGTTCCTATATGCATCACACATATACATCTTGCCACTATCCAAGTCCACAACATTTCCCACTTTGCACATTTGCAAAGACTTTGAAGCATTTCATGTCAAGATTCTCATGAGATTACTTAAGAGTTAGAAACTTTCTCCATATTCATCATGTTACGAATATCCTCAAATTTCATACCCCCTTAACACTAAGGTGTGATTCAAACATAAAGACATATTTTCTTGCAACCATAGTACTAAAGGTAGAGGGAAAATTGAATTCGCCTTTGCCTAACTTCTAGTTGTAGTTGATTGGAGTAAAATCACCATTATCTCTCGTCAGGCTTGATTGGATTGGAGAATCTCTAAAAAAAATATTGCTAGGAAAGCACATCTAAGGAGGCAATTAGTCAAGCATGAAAGTTGGTGAGTCAATAGAATCTCATATTTTGAAGCTTACGAACATTTGTGATCAACTTCTTAATGTTGGAGTTAGCATTTCTAATGAAGGATAGTAAACATATTCATCAATTCACTTCCATCCATATATTGTTCTTTTGTTACTTTTCTTTCTCTCTCTACAACACAAAGGAATATCACTTGAAGAATTGAAGTCCATGTTACTTCAAGACGAAGATAAGCACAAGAGTATGGACAAGAATGATTAAGCTATGGTGTCATCATCCAAAGGCAAGAAGAAGAAGATGGAAGTTAAGAAGGAGAAGAAAACTCAACAATCAAAGAAGAAAAGTAAGTCATCTTCTTCCGAGTCTTCAACTATATCTTCTTCAATCTCTACTTTAAATACTTCTACTACACCGAAGGAGAAATCTACTTCATCCACATCTACATCTAAGAAGGGAATATGACATTATTGCAAGAAACCAGGTCATCATATTGATGAGTCCAAAAAGAAAATTTAAAATTTTTAAAGAAAAGAACATAGCTTTAGGTAACAATGCTCAAGAAGTATTCAAAAGCTAAATCTTATTTTGAAGAAGAATCTTTTGCATGTGTTGTTAGTTTTCAGGCCCACAATCAATATAGATACATAGAGACAATGGAGACATAATGGATGATAGACAAGACACGAGAGAGGGAGAAAATGAGCCATGCTCCACATACAACATTACATTCCAATATGAAGTATATAAAGTTACAAGATAGCATAAAGAATGTGCTACAAACACAAGTTGTCCATAACTCCCAAGTCTCCCCAAAACTAAAGATGATCTCCTTCAAATAGATAAGCTCCAAGCTTCAGCAAACTTGGTAGATGATGTAAAAAGCACAAATCCACCCCTCCAAGTTGAAAGGACCTCCTCCTCCACAAGCTCTCCAAGAGAGCTCCAAAAGTGATAGATTATGAACCCAAGCACTTGTCTTTATGTAGACTAGCTAATACAATCAAATTTTGGAAACCTTGATTCCGAAACTTAGAAAAAGCCTATTTTTTAGTCCTTTTAATTACTTCATATATTGTTTGGCTTCATAATATATGTTGAAGATAAATGTACAAGCTCATTTTCATATGAGCCATTCTTGGATAAATTTACCAAATATAAAGATAAAGAAAAAAGTAGAGGAAAAAAGGAAAAAATAATAAAAGAAAAAGTCAGTCAAAATTCATGATGAGTAAGAGATACAATATCTTGCCTTGTAGTTAGTAGCATGTAGTGGAGAAAGTGGTGAGTTAAGAAGAAGGCACAAACTTCTTCACACGCTCATTGGTTATAAAAGTGAAGTGGGAGCACATTCAAAATAAGGAGAGAAAGAGGCAAGAGCTCCAAGTAGTCGGATCTGGCCATTTTGTCATTTTGGCTTCCCTTAGACTCCTTCAAGCCGCACGTCAGTTTGTACACAGCTCTGTTGCAGAGCTCATATCTCAGTGCATATGTAATCATTTTGTGCGTTTAAACATTCATTTGAAAGCTTATCTCGTGTACTTTCAGCATATCAAATATCTCTTTGAAAGCTTATGTAGTTTGTGAGATATCAGTGAAAGAGTGAAGTCCAGTTTTTCAGTATACCTGTGTAGATAGGTAGTCTATTTTGGTCGATTAAGTTTCCCAACCAAAACATATCCAAATGGCATGATTTTTGTCTTGTTGGAAAGCTCTTGGCATCTACTTTCACTGTCCCAAATATCTCATTGAGATCATTTATATTCTGTGAGATATCTGTCAGATAGTAAAGTCCAGTTTTACAGTGTACTTATGTGTGCATGTGGTCTATCTTGGTGAGTTGAGTTTCCTGATCAAAACTCATCCAAATTACTTGTTTTTTATCTTGTTAGAAAGCTATTTGTGTCTACTTTCTCTGTACCAAATATCTTTCTCAAAAGATGTATATACAGAGAGTTATCAGTCCGAGAGTGAAGCTCAGTTCTTTAGCATATCTGTGTGGACAGGTAGTTCATCTTTGACAGTTGTGTTTCCTAATCAAAACTCGTCCAAATTAAGTCATTTATAGCTTGTTAGAAAGCTCTCTTTGTCTACTTTTATTGACTAAAGTCTCAAGTCCATTTGAGTTTTGTATTGAGAGCAGCAAGCTATCTAAGGTGCAGATGTTTGTCCAAGTGCTGGACATACAAGGGCTCACTACACACTTCCGTTGCGCATAGGAGAACTCATTCTCCACAGTTGGTATCAGAGCAAACTTGGTGTTGAAGCTTCATCAATAGAGCTGGAGGTGAAGCAAAGCAAAAGAGGAGCTACAAAACAAGAAGGAGCTTCACAAACGCAAGAGCAAAGGACTATAACTATTCGAGGTAACTCTCAAAGTCTTTGATACTCTTCAATGGCTGACTTGGGTCAACAAGTAGAGAAGTTGGACAAGGATAACTATCCCGTGTGGAAGTTTAGAATGACCAACTACCTAATGGGCAAAGGCTTATGGGGTATTGTGAGCGGCGATGATGCTCAACCTCAAATCAATCAAGCTATGGCCACCGAAGTCCAAAGGAGGCAAGCAAAAGAATGGGAAGAGAGGAATAGGAGAGTCATGTTCCTGATTTCGCAAGTAATTACTAATGCCTTGGTAGGTCATAATTAACATCTAGAGAAAGCTAAGGATGCTTGGGAAGCTCTTGAAAGGATGTATTCAACAAATACCAAAGCTAAGAAACTTCAACTCAAGAATGAGTTGAACACAATCAAGAAAAGTTCGAGTCAATCCATAGCTGAATATACTTTGAAGATTAAGGAGCTAAGCGATGCTTTAGCTTCTATTGGCACAACGGTTGAAGACGAAGATCTTGTGTGTTATACTCTCAATGGCTTGAGAGAAGATGAAAGATGGAAGCCTTTTATAACTTCCATTAACTTGCTTGAAAGATGTATATCCAGGTTTTGAGCAACTAATCCCTCATCTTGTCACATAAGAGCTTAGCTTCGGTGGTCCCAAAGGAAAGGACAACCACAACCAAATGTTATATGCAGGTCGAGGTAAAGGAAGAAACTCAAGAGGAGGCTCAAGAGGAAAAGGAAGAGGTCTAAACCACTCCAACTACAATCAAAACAATTCGGAAGACAACAAGGATGCATCAAATGCCAACGCACAAGGAAGAGGTCGAGGTAGAAGTAGAGGAAGAGGCCGAAGCTCCTACAATTCTCATAAAGGTATAACATGCTATCATTGTGGTAAAGTAGGACACTATGCTAGTGATTGTTGGCTGAAGAATGGAAGACCAAATGGAGGCAATCAAAGGAACCAAAGCAACTATGCAAGCACCTCAAGTGAAGGACGCAAGGACACACTACTTGCAATGAGACATGAGTATAGAAGCTCTTGAAAAAAAAGTACATTGATTCAGGTTGTAGTAACCATATGTCATGCCAAGGAAGTTTGTTCACTAATCTACAGGTACCAAGTGGAAAAGGATGTGTTGAAACAGGTGATGATACTCAACACATGATTGAACACATTGGAAATATAAGGCTTGGAGATACAAGCAAAGCAAAGGTACTATCTAATGTTCTTCATGTTCCTACAATTTCAAAGAACTTGATTTCAGTAGGACAAATGGTAGAGAAGGGTTATCATGGCATATTCAATGAGAATGGGTGCTTCATAAAGAATCCAAAAGAAGGCTTCAAGGTCATTGCTCGAGGTAGAAGAGAAGGAAGGATGTTCACTTTGGATGTCCAACATCCACATGGAAAGGTCATGTACATTCAATGTGGGAACAAGAAGATTTCAGAGCTGGACTTATGGCACAAAAGAATAGGACACATCAACATTCCAAAGCTGAAGGACATGAGCAAACATGAAGTGGTAAGAGGTCTTCCAAAATTTAATAGCATTGGACTACATGAGTTATGTGAAGCTTGTCAACTAGGAAAGCAAACGAGGCAGCCATTCAAGAGGAGCAATTATGTGGCTCCAAATGTCTTGGACTTGATACATACGGATGTATCGGGACCAACCCAAGAGGCATCAATGGCTGGTAATAGATTTTTTGTCACCTTCATTGATGATCACTCAAGAAAGGTATGGCTGTTTTGTATGAAGCAAAAATCAGAGGTGTTTTCTATATTCAAAAGATTCAAAGTTGAAGTTGAAAAGGAAACAGGAAGGTCTATCAAAACCTTAAGGTCCGATGGTGGAGGAGAATACTTCTCCAAAGAATTTTCAGATTTTCTACAAGAGAATGGGATCAAAAGGCAATTCACTTGTAGGTATACACCACAACAAAATGGAGTAGCTGAGAGGAAAAATAGGCAAATTGCTAAAATTGCAAGATGCATACTCAACGAAATGAAGGTACCATTGTACTATTGGGCTGAAGCTACTACAACCGCCATTTACTTGATGAACAGGTGCACAACATCGGGAATACATCACTTGACTCCTGAAGAGGTAATTCCGGTAAGAAACCTGATCTTACACACCTCAAAGTGTTTGGATGTGTTTGCTTTGTTCACATTCCACAAGAAGTTAAAACAAAGATGGAACCAAGATCAGAAAAATGCATTTTCATCGGCTACTCGACGGAGCAAAAAGGATACAAGTGTTAAAACCCTAGAACAAAGGAATTAAGAGTCTCGCGAGATGTGGTCTTTGATGAACTAAGACCATGGTATGAAGATAAAGGAAAGGAAAAGATTCTTGAAGAAGATTGTGATGATTATGCAGGAACAAATCAAAGAGAAGTTCAACAATCAAGCACAAAGGCTTCAGGTCCAGAGGCATCTACATCAAATGAAGAATGTCCAACATGGAGGGGGAGTCATTCTTTGTCTCCAAATTCAGCTCATAGTAGAGCCAAAGAGGCAAGTGCCACTCCAAACAGTGAGGTAGATGCAAGTGAAGAAGAATATGAAGAGGTAATCACTCCGATGGTAAAGCTAAATAGGTTAAAGAAGAAACTCTCTAAAGGCAATGAAAGAAGATCTTCAAGGACAAGGTATCCAACTCAAAGGTTGAGTTATGATAGTTTTATGGCGACACATTTTGCATACATGATGCAGGTTATCAAAGACAAAGAGCCTGAGACATATGAAGAAGCTTGCACACAAAAGGAATGGAAGCAAGCTATGAAAGAGGAGATCAAAGCTCTCAAAGATAATCACACATGGGAGCTAGTGCCAAAGAAAGAAGGTATGAAGATTGTTCCAAACAAATGGGTGTTTAAAGTAAAGAGGAATGCTGATGGTTCACTAGCTAGATATAAAGCTAGATTAGTTGCCAAAGGATTTAAACAAACACAAGGCATAGATTATGATGAAGTTTTCAGCACTGTTGCAAAGATGGGAACTATCAGAACCTTAATAGCAATTGGTGCTTCAAGGAGATGGCCATTATATCAACTCGACATCAAAAATGTTTTTCTTAATGGAGAACTACAAGAAGAGGTATACAAGAGTCAACCGGTTGGATTTGAAGATGAAAACCATCCAGATTTTGTTTGCAGGTTGAAGAAGGCACTTTATGGCTTGAAGCAAGCACCAGGAGCATGGAATCAGAGATTGGTAGAGTATCTAACTAAGTGTGGATACAACCCAAGTAGTGCAGATCCTTCGTTGTACATGAAGAAGGAAGAAAATAAAGAGGTGTATATTTGCATATACGTCGATGACCTCATCATAACAGGAAATGATGTTACAGGGATTAAAGATATCAAAAGGAAGCTTGGTAAGGAGTTTAAAATTTCAGATCTTGGAGAGCTGAAATATTTTTTAGGAATTGAAGTTGTTTATGGAAAGAGTGGCATCTACTTGATGCAAAGGAAGTACTTGTTGGATGTTCTTTTCAGATTTGGAATGAGTGAATGCAAACCACTCACTCAACCCATGGACACAAATACAAAGATTTGTTCAAATGATGGAGAACCATTGGAAGATGTAACGACATACAGAAGCATTGTAGGATCATTGATCTATGCAAACATTACAAGACCTGATTTGTCTTATGTTGTTGGTGTACTTTCTCAGTTTATGCAAGCCCCGACAAGTGAACACTTAAATTCAGCCAAGAGAGTGTTGAGATACATAAAGCATACAGTTAATCATGCTTTGTTTTACAAGTTTGATGAAGAACTGCAGGTCAAAGGCTTTAGTGATGCTGATTGGGAAAGTTCAAAGGAAGATATAAGATCAACCTCAGGTTATGTGTTCATGATAGGAAGCAAACCTATCACATGGAGCTCAAAGAAACAACCTACTGTTGCACTTTCATCTATGGAGGCTGAATATAGAGGATTAGCTTTTGCCACATGTGAAGCAATGTGGATTAAAAAGCTTTTGGCTGATCTTGGAGTGCAAGTTGGAACCATCCCTATATACGGTGATAACATGTCAAGTATTTACTTGGCAAGCAATCCTATGTTTCATGCAAGGAGCAAGCACATAGAGGTCCACTACCACTATGTAAGGGAGAAGGTGCTTGGCAAAGATGTGGAGGTAAAGTTCATCAGAACCAAAGTGCAGGTTGCAGATATGTTTACAAAGTTCTTGGATGCTTCTAAACTCAAAGGTTTCAAGGATGCGATAAATTTGAAGGACATGGATGAAGATAACTCCCAAATGAGCTTGAGGGGGAGTGTTGAAGATAAATGTACAAGCTCATTTTCATATGAGCCATGCTTGGATAAATTTACCAAATATAAAGATAAAGAAAAAAGTAGAGGAAAAAAGGAAAAAATAATAAAAGAAAAACTCTAGTCAAAATTCATGATGAGTAAGAGATACAATATCTTGCCTTGTAGTTAGTAGCATGTAGTGGAGAAAGTGGTGAGTTAAGAAGAAGGCACAAACTTCTTCACATGCTCATCGGTTATTAAAGTGAAGTGGGAGCACATTCAAAATAAGGAGAGAAAGAGGCAAGAGCTCCCAGTAGTATGATCTGGCCATTTTGTCATTTTGGCTTCCATTAGACTCCTTCCAGCCGCATGTCAGTTTGTACACAACTCTGTTGCAGAGCTAATATCTCAGTGCATATGTAACCATTTTGTGCGTTTAAACATTCATTGGAAAGCTTATCTCGTGTACTTTCTGCATATCAAATATCTCTTTGAAAGCTTATGTAGTTTGTGAGATATCAGTGAAAGAGTGAAGTCCAGTTTTTCAGTATACCTGTGTAGATAGGTAGTCTATTTTGGTCGGTTAAGTTTCCGAACCAAAACATATCCAAATGGCATGATTTTTGTCTTGTTGGAAAGCTCTTGGCATCTACTTTCACTGTCCCAAATATCTCATTGAGATCATTTATATTATGTGAGATATCTGTCAGATATTAAAGTCCAGTTTTACAATGTACTTATGTGTGCAGGTGGTCTATCTTGGTGAGTTGAGTTTCCTTATCAAAACTCATCCAAATTACTTGTTTTTTATCTTGTTGGAAAGCTATTTGTGTCTACTTTCTCTGTACCAAATATCTTTCTCAAAGGATATATATTCAGAGAGTTATCAGTCCGAGAGTGAAGCTCAGTTCTTTAGCATATCTGTGTGGACAAGTAGTTCATCTTTGACAGTTGTGTTTCCTAATCAAAACTAGTCCAAATTAAGTCATTTATAGCTTGTTAGAAAGCTCTCTGTCTACTTTTATTGACTAAAGTCTCAAGTCCATTTGAGTTTTGTATTGAGAGCAGCAAGCTATCTAAGGTGCCGATGTTTGTCCAAGTGCTGGACATACAAGGGCTCACTACACACTTCCGTTGCGCATAGGAGAACTCAGGCTCACTACACACTTCCGTTGCGCATAGGAGAACTCATTCTCCACAATATATAGTATATTGCTTTTTGCTTTTAAAAACTGCTTTTCATGCGTAAAAAGTGCTTCGCACAAAAATTAAGGTTTGACTTTCCACCCTCCAATTTATGTCCAAATGCAAAGTGTTATATACCATTGAGTAGCTCTTGAAGAATCCTTTCCAAATCTGCCATTAGTCTCACTTGATAAATTTGACTATATTTGACCATATGTTTCACAAAGTTTGTCCACATATTGACTTTTTCAAATCTGAAAATATATACACTTCTTCCCTTGTGGAAGGTTTCTCTTCTAACAATCTCCTCCTAACCTGACACAAGGGGCATATGCCAAGTAGGTATTTTCTTAGTTCATATTGCTATCGTATACTTTTGAGCTTAACATATGTTGTGTTATACAAGCATCCACCAGGCACCAACACACACAAGGAACTTGAGTCATGACGAGTTCTCCCCAAGCACATCACAAAGAGAACTCACACATCCTTACTCTTCTCAAAAAAGTACCACTTGGAAGGACAGAGACAAATATATGGGATGCAAGTAGTGACATAGATAGTATATATGGGATGCAAGTTGTAGACACAAATATATGGGACGCAAGTAGTGACATAGATAGTATGTATACTTAAACATACCTCCTCAACTATCAAGGTTGGCCATGCCTATCAAGTTACTACATGCACACACATACAAGGAGGTATAAAATTGTCTTACATAAGGTTCACAGTGTAAATCGATTACCCCTCCTTGCTCACATCACAAAGTTGAACATGCAAGCTCCCATAAACATGGCTAAGTGGCAAACCCCAACGGAGCACTAGAAGGTTGACTAGTGGTTGAACATCACTTTTTTGGTACACATGAAAGCAATGCTCTCCTTTCTTTGCAAACCTATCTGCATTATCTGCAACTTTGTCGGATACACTTGTAAATCCAAAATATTCAGCACATAAAATATTCTTTGTTCCTACATCTATTGTTGTAGATTGCTCCTCCAATCTCTAAGGATTGAATTGACCCCCCTTGGAGTTTACTTCCCTTGCATCCTCTACTCACCACGTGCACCAAAATTGTCATGTTGGACCATTTGCTTCCATCTCCTAAATATAGAACAGAGCTTGATTTGTGCATGCCATAAGGCTCTAACCCCTCTACAAGTTGTAGTATTCTCTATCATTTTTTACCAAGTCTCTGACCAAGTTTGATCTGGTCTGACTTCTTGTCTATGACCTAATCTAATCAAAATGTTCATGAATATATACAATGATTGATGTAATCAAACCTGAAAAACATACAAATTAGAATTATTACGAAGTTCTTATTGCTAAAACCTAACAATGCCTCCCTAAATTCTAATTTGGGATAGAAGGAGATGTATACCCCAAATTCACCCTCTAATGAAAGTGCAACTATAAGCTAATGGTAGTCAACCACAAGACTATATAGCTATCAACTCCATTATGTATAATATTGACTCAATACTATGACACCCCCACTAACGTCATTAGTGCGCCATTATGTATAGTATTGACTCAATACTATGACATCCCCACTAACGTCATTAGTGCCCAATAGTGGGTATAGAACTAACAATAAATTCATGCTCACACATACTCACCCCACAATGCACACACACAACACGAGCATGAACTCACAAGAAGCTCTACGAATTGAGTCTCTATCACTTCTGAAACTGATGGGGGAACTCAACCATAATGAAGCCTAGCACAAAATGCAAACAAAAGATAGGGAAAATTACCGAAAATGCATAGTTGATAGGATATACACACTCATCAACTGATCAACGAAGAATCCAAAAGTGAAAACTTCATGTCCGCTAATATGACAATCATATATAACAGAATGAATCAAGGCAAACCCAAAATTCACTCTCTAATGAAAGTGCAAGTATAAGGTCGTGTCAACAACAAGACTATATAGCAGATCAGCCCCATTATGCATAGTATTGACTCGATACTATAACATCCCCATGAACCTCATCATTGCCCAATAGTTGGGTGTAGAACTAAGAATGAATTCATACTCACACACATGGACCCCACATTGCACAAACACAACAAGTATGTTTGTATGTATGTATATACTTGTGTACCTGTGTACGTGGGTATGTGCATACGCGGGTGCATGCTTACGTATGCATGTATGTGTCTGTGTGTATGTGTGTGTGTATGCATAGAGGGTAACAAAAATCTAAACAACCATATCCTTTAAACTTTCACAATACTAGTTATTTTGTTATTTGGAGTAATATTTTTCATTGTATATCTTCAATTGATAAAAGTTTCTCAAGGAGATGGATTTATTGTTGAGAAATACAAAAGGCATGTAAATACATATGTATGTATGTATGTATGTATGTATGTATGTATGTATGTATGTATGTATGTATGTATGTATGTATGTATGTATGTATGTATGTATGCGTGCATGGATGTGTCTGTGACAGCAACACTGGATTCTTCTACAGATAGTGTTAATGTCAAAATACAAGATATACAAGTAAACCATTCACAGCCACCAAAAGGACTATCAACTTCGCATGTTATCAATGAATCCAGCAGCATCACTGCATTTGCAGAAATTAGCATAAACCTGGAAGGCAGGAAGCAGTCATGCCATACCTTAATGACCCAGTTGGCAGCAACAGCGGAAGATGAAGCTCCTTTTGAGATGCCAACAGCATGAAGCAAAGAACTTGTGGTGAAAACCCTCATTGCACCTCCAAAGAAGTACTAGAAAGAGAAACAGAGAATAATCATAAAAATTTCTGTAGCTGTCTAAATTTCTTCATTTGAATAAACATCTTGATGGCCTATTTAGCATTGCATGTGTGAGTCTTTCTTGGTTAAGAAAATCAAAGAAATAATGGCTCTTTAAGTGTGCAGTCTATGTTTTAGCAAGCACAGAACAAACCCTTTGAAAGAGATTACTAGGGATTCACATTTCCCATAAGACAGAGTGATGAAAGCGTATGAAAATGCAAATTCTTGGTTTGAATTCCTACATTCACATATTCCTACAATGCATACCTTTAAGGCCCTCCAATGCATGTATGGCGTGTAAGAGGATGAGACACTTTCAGGGTAACCTTCAGGAACCACACAAGACCTCATAAATTCCAGTACATCCTGTTTTGGCAAAAACATTCAACATGGCATTACATTCAGCTTTTCCACACACTATGAACTTTTGTATTCTCAAGTTCCTGCAGATTGGGCTTACATAAAATGGGTTCTGATTTGTTTTGGTATTGACTAATCGAAAAGTCGTTTTCCCTCCAGAACCTGACATAACTGAAAAATATTTACATTGAGTTACTCCTCCTGCAGTCTCTACACACAAAGGCTGGTCCACCTCTCCTAAATGACTTATTTTCTCTACCAATCCGTTTCCTTTGATGTTGCCCTTCAGCAGCTTCTCTTGTAGTGGACTTCTAGCTCGACTTATGGGCATTTCATTATTTTGTCCAAGGATGCTTTTACGACAGGAAGGTAAATCATCTACACACTGTGATTGTGCACATAACTCCACGGCTTCTCGTATCCTTAAAACTTCCTGACCAGATTGTCTACCCTGTAGGAAGGAAAAATGTGTTGCAGTGGACATCTGATCGAAAACGTTGGGAGCTGTAGGAGAGTTGAGTGCCGAATCTCCCTTATCGTCATTTCTGAGGACATGAAATCTCTGCTGCTGTGAACCAGTAATACTCCTGTGAGGGACTGGAGTAGACATGGCGATATTCTGGAAGAATCATGTGCGAGACGTCTTTCACTGTCTACTTCGAAGGATGTAGCTCCATATAAAGATTAATCAATCTGGAAAGTTGGGAATGCGAATTCTTCTACGTGAGTCTAGAAACGCAGATGTATAGAAGCTACATTATATAATCAAGATTAAGCAAATCAGAAAAGTAAGTCATGTGACCTATTCTATGTGAGCCATCAAATGACACAAAAAAATGTCGTGAGGCACTGAAAAACACAGTTACAACCCGTCTATTAGCCCTCGTGCTCGGATATTCTACGCTACAAATCTGAATGGATGTCCTTGTACACGAGCGAATCAAAACTTGTATATTTCATTTTCACGTGCATCCCTCCACGCATTACTTAGTCGAAAACTGCGATGTTACATGGGCGGGTGCGCCATTAAAATTTGCATGCGCAATCGACATCTAGCATAAATTTTTGCAGGCGCACACAGACTATTACTTACTAAGGGCTGTCACTGGGAAACGAAATACTGCATGTTATACACCAAGTTGTATGACACTCACATATGGAATACGTTTAGTGTAGAAGAGTTTAATGATACCACTGTGTTCATGACGCGGATAGGGTCACAGCCGGAGAAGGGGGTAGAACGAGGGAGCGACAGGGGGGGCAGACCAAAAAACAGGTTAACCAAACACTGAAAGTAGGAGACGTTCTATTACCATGAAGGCTGAAGTGCACACTTCTAAGGATCATACGGATGTAGTGATCAACACACACACTCTCCCAATGACAACATGAGGCTTCACGATACTTCTGTTGCAGGTTGATAACGACACGATCGGAAGTAAAAGGGGCCGGAGACAAGGAGGCGTATCTGTGACTTCTCTGGTACTCAGCTTATTCCATCTTTGTAGCCACTTTCGACACCACGAAGCGAGGCCACACTTTCTACAGCATTAGCTCACGCAGATGCTCTGCTTGATAGAGCAGAACGAAAAGCTAAACCGTCTGCCAACCCACAGACCACGTCCACAAGACTCGAGCACACCAAAAACGCACAAACAGTTTCTCATGCATTACGGAGGAGAGTGTGCCAAATGGCTGAAGGGAGGTCATTAGTGATCGGGAATCGGGATTATTCTCTTCCTCTTTTTTTTTTTTTTAATTATTTTTTTAAAATGGAGGTTCAGCCGAAGCCTACTCCTCTGGACTTTAACTTTGAAATTGCAACTGTACAAGTGAATGGACATAGCACCCGCCGGACTCCCCGTATCCCACAAAGCAAGGGTTAGACAAGGTTACAACTGAAGGAGACATGGTTACAACTGGGTTTAACTGGCCTAAGCCATAACATGTCCAGCCTGGGACTTGAACCCGTCTGCCAACCCACAGACCACGTCCACAAGACTCGAGCACACCAAAAACGCACAAACAGTTTCTCATGCATTACGGAGGAGAGTGTGCCAAATGGCTGAAGGGAGGTCATTAGTGATCGGGAATCGGGATTATTCTCTTCCTCTTTTTTTTTTTTTTAATTATTTTTTTAAAATGGAGGTTCAGCCGAAGCCTACTCCTCTGGACTTTAACTTTGAAATTGCAACTGTACAAGTGAATGGACATAGCACCCGCCGGACTCCCCGTATCCCACAAAGCAAGGGTTAGACAAGGTTACAACTGAAGGAGACATGGTTACAACTGGGTTTAACTGGCCTAAGCCATAACATGTCCAGCCTGGGACTTGAACCCTGGACCTCTGCCTCAAGAGGCCAAAGCTCAACCAACTGTCCTACAGGACGTGAACATTATTCTCTTCCTCCTTAAGGGAGGTCATTAGTGGTCGGGATTATTCTCTTCCTCCTGCCCGCCTCTTGAAAAATCAATTGTACTTTGGGCGGATTTTTTTGTAAAAAAGAAAGTTTGGGGGAGGCTAATCTCCGTTGCTTGAATTTATAAAAAACCAATTATTCAGTGAATAAGCTTAGTGCTCTTTTCAAAACCGATAGGAGATCTAAGATTCAGTGAGTGATTAATGATTTAAAGTTAATCATTGAGAAAGTTAATGATTTTTTGTCGCCTTATGAGTGATCCAATCTTTTTATCTTGTCGTTTTCCAAGACAAACATCCTATGGTGTCTGAAAGGCAGTGATTTTTTACGATTACATATTCTTCTGCTTAATAAGCTTAGGGATTTTTCAATCAACCATTCTTTCGGATGGACATCAAAGTTGATCGCACATGTCTCTTTCTATATCTTCCAGAGTGCTTCCCCTCTGATGGTGTTACACAAGCTAGAAGAGAAGCTAATCGTCTCACCAAGTAATGCTTGTTTTCAGTTGATTTGCCTTTGTAAACTCAAAATCGTCGTAAGAGATTGCCATATCGTGTAGTTTCTTGGGCACAAGAAGAAGAGATGGCCAAGGTCCTCTCTGCCCCATAGGCAAGGATTGCACCAATGAGGGGCCCCACATACTTTATTAGCTTTAGCACTCGATTAATCCTCTCGATCTTGTTTATATATTTAGGTAGTGATGTGTGTGAACACTCTAGGACCGTCGGGGCACTTTTTTCCCTCTTTAGGAGGTTTTTTTCCCCGGCATGTATATACGCCTATTGCCCTAAAGGGCTACTTATCTTTGTATATTCTCTAGTAATACATTCAGTGTTGTGTGTTGTGCTCCAAGCTTTTTCTCCTTCCTTGTGTTGTTCGCGTGCTTCCGCAGACATCTATCTCCAACAATTGGTATCAGAGCAGCTCGTCGCTTCATCTAGGGCACCGTCGACACTCCTCCGGTTGCAGTCTCAGAATCGCACGAATTTTGGTGAGCATACTTAGTGTGTTTTCGAGATCAAAACCGCTTCGCTTTGTGGTGCCGAAATCGCGATCTCAGCTCGAAAGAAAAGACCAAGGTTGCAATGCAACATGTTCACATCAAAGCTACTCGAGGAGCACATAATGTAACAAAACCCCCTAAAGCGAATTATGTGGACACATATAGGGAGTGACATATCAACCTCCACTAGGAAATCAACCTAAATTGTGAAAAGCTTCAAACTTTTCTCATGAAAGAGCTTTGGTGAATATGCCTGCCACGTTATCTTGTGTAGGCATATATATCAAATCGATATCTAATGCATGAATACACTCTCTCACATAGTGATAATGCACCTCAATATGTTTGGTCCGTGCATAAAACACTGGGTTTCATGCAGCAATGAATGCACTCTGACTATCAATGATAATATGTGCAAAGATCCATCAATAGGTGTCTCAACCATATACATTCGATTGTAGCTATGAAAATTGCCGTGTATTCTGCTTCACAACTTGATGTCACCATTGTAGGTTGTTTCTTACTCAACCAAGATATGCATGAGTCTCAAAGGAAAAAGCAATTACCAATATTGGACATGCAAGTATCATAACAACTAGCCCAATCACTATCTATAAAAGCATGCAAGCATGGCTGAATATCCCTGTCATAAAAGAGACCTGAACTCAAAGTTCCTTTGAGATATCCAAACACACATTTCATCGCTTGCCAATGCTTAGTGCCAGGGCTATGCATGAATCGACTCAACTGGGAAATTGCATATTATATATATGGCTTTGTGTTGCATGCATATATAAGACATCCCATAGCTTGCTAATAAAAAGAAGTTTGAAATGCATCACTTGAATCCTCAATTGAGAGCCTAAATCCCATCTCCACTCATGTGGAAACCAGCTTGCAATCCTCAAAGTCAAAATGCTAAAGTAGTTTTTCAACATACTTTCCTTGATACATAACAATTCCCCCTCAATTGATACAAACTAGATGACAAGATAGTAGCTCAAAAGACCAAGATAAGTGACATCAAAAGGATGTTGCAAATCAACCATGAGAATGTCAAGTTTTGCATCCATGACCCAGTCAAGAGTATATCATCAAGATAAAGAACAAGCTATAAGATAAGCCTCATCTTTGTGCACATAGAGTATGTTTTCAATTGGACTACATGTGAAGCCAAGAGCAATCAAGTGCTTATGGATTTTGTCATACCATCCACGTGGAGCTTGCTTGAGACCATAAAAGGATTTATGCAAGTGACAAACCATATGCTCTTGCCCTTTCATGGCAAATCCAGGAGGTTCTTCACATAAACCTCTTCTTGCAAATCACCATTCAAGAAAGCTATTTTTATGTCCAACTGATGTACTTTCTAAGCTCGTTGGGAAGCCAATGCAACCATGGTACGAACAATAGTCATGCATGAAGTAGGTGCAAAAGTTTCCTCATAGTAAATGCCATATTGTTGCGCATATCCTTTGGCAACAAATCTAGCTTTGCAGTGATCAATGCTACCATCTGACTTTCTCTTAATATTCTAAACCCACTTTGTACCAAAGCATTATTTCCTTTTGGCAATCCATTCACATAACTTATGTATGGAATCCATTTCTGATTGCATAGCACATGCATCTTCAAAAGTAAGTGGATCTTCATTTGTTGCAATAAGAGAATAATCAAGTCAAGCACACCACTTTAGAACAAAGGCATGAATGTATTGAACACATCTTGTGAGCTAACTATTGGTTGTTTCTTGCTTTCAAGTAGAGGAAAAATTGAATTTTCAGCAAATATCACATCTCGACTCACAATAATTGTGTTAATCAATCGATGGTACAAATGATATCCCTTATTTTCAACACTATAACCAACAAATATACATTTCTTTGCCTTGTCATCAAATTTGTGACATTTTTGTGATGGCACATGAGCATATGCCAAACAACCAACACATGCATATAACTAACCATAGGATAATGTCCATTCCAAGCCTCATAAGGAGTGATGGCTCTCAATGCTTTTGTAGGGTAGAGATTCAATACATAGTTTGCACACATGACTGCTTCCATCCAAAACTTGTTAGGAAGGTGCTTTCCTTTAACCATACATCATGTCATTTCAAGGGGTGTTCTATTTTTATGCTCGGAAACACCATTTTGTTGAGGTGTATATGGCATGATACACTGGTGTGAAATTCCTCTTTCACAAAGAAAAGCATTTCAAATGCTTGTTTGAAGAAAAAATTTCAACCATAAGTAAAAATTGTTTGAAGCAAGAAAATACCTCATTGTTTGCTTTCATAGGATACACCCATGTATGGAGAGTAGCATCATCAATGAAGGTAACAAAATATACATGCTTCCCAGAAGATAGAGTCTTGATGGGACTACATCACTATGAACAAGCTGCAATTTTCTTGTAGTGTGTGTATGACTATCTTTTGGAAAAGAAGCACGATGCATTTTTCCAAGAATGACATTACTAGAAATATGGGGGGCGTAGTGACACCCCTGAATTGAAAAAAAATCGGGGCTCATTGCTTATGCGACGCTAGCGTTGCATAAGCGATGGGCCTATTTTTTTCTTAAAAAAGGTGTCTCGTCGCATGAGCGATGTTAGCGTCGCTTATGAGATGCTAAAACTATGCGTCGCAAATAATGTCGCTAAACAACGACACTTTTAACGACGTTGGTAAACTGATTGCGATGCTGGAGTGTTGCATAAGCGATGTCGTGGTGTTCCAGAGCATTGCATAAGCGATGCTCTGGAATGTAAAAAAAAAAATCGATTTCTCTTGGCACATTTGTGCCCGGGATTTGGACGCGAGAGAGAGAGAGAGGGGGGGGGGGGGGAGAGAGAGAGAGAGAGAGAGAGAGAGAGAGAGAGAGAGAGAGAAAGAAAGAGAGAGAGAGAGAGAGAGAGAGAGAGAGAGAGAGAGAGAGAGAGATTGACAAGAGCTCATCCCGTGAAGCAAGGTACGCACACACACATACACACACACATACACACACACATACACATACACACACACATACACACACATACACACACATACATATGCATACACACACATATACACACATAGACACACACACATATACACACTAATTTACATACACACATACACATGCATACACACACACACATATATACACACATAGACACATGCATACACACATAGACACACACACACACATCCACACACATGTACACACACACATACACATGCATACAAACACATATATATAGATACACACATATATACACACGTATATACACACATAGACACACACAAATACACACACACACATACACACACACATATAGACACATACACAAACATGTATGCATACACACACACGTAGAGAGACATACACACACACATACACATACATGCATACATAATGCATATGCATATGCATACATACATACACACACATACACACACATGCATACATAATGCACATGCATATGCATACATACATGCTTAAATTCATACACATGCATACACACATACACATACACACATATATATGCATAGACACACACACACGTAAAGAGACATATACACACACATACACATACAATTATACATATGCATACATAATGCATATGCATATACATACATACATACTTACATGCATACACACACATGCATACATATGCATACATAATGCACATGCATATGCATACATAATGCACATGCATATGCATACATAATGCACATGCATATGCATACATAATGCACATGCATATGCATACATACATGCTTACATGCATACACACACATACACATGCATACACACATACACATACACACATATATATGCATATACACACACACACACGTAGAGAGACATACATACACATGCATACATATGCATACATAATGCACATGCATACATAATCCATATGCATATGCATACATACATACTTACATGCATGCACACACATACACACACATGCATACATATGCATACATAATGCACATGCATATGCATACATACATGCTTACATGCATACATACATGCTTACATGCATACACACGCATACACGCATACACATACACACATAGACACACACATAGACACACACATACACACATACACACACATGCATACATAATGCACATGCATATGCATGGATACATGCATACACATACACACACATAGACACATATACACACATATTTACACACACATACACATGCATACACACACATACACACATAGACACACACACATACACATGCATACACACACATAGACACACACACATACAACACACATACACACATAGACACATACACACATAATGCATATGCATATGCATATGCATACATACATAATTACATGCATGCACACACAAACACACACATACACACATAGAGAGACACACACACACATACACACACACATGCATACATATGCATACATAATGCACATGCATATGCATACATACATGCTTACATGCATACACACACATACACACATAGACACACACGTACACACACGTACACACACATGTAGAGAGACACACACACATACACACATATATATGCATATACACACACACACACGTAAAGAGACATACACACACATACATGCATACATATGCATAAGTATTCATACATAATGCATATGCATATGCATACATACATACTTACATGCATACACAGACATACACACACATAGAGTTGACACATACACACACACATAGACACATACACACACATATTTACACACACATACACATGCATACACACACATACACACATAGACACACACACATACACACACACATACACATGCATACACACGCATACACACATAGACACACACACATACACACATAGACACATACACACATACACACATAGACACATACACACATACACACATAGACACATACACACATACACACATAATGCATATGCATATGCATACATACATAATTACATGCATATACACACAGACACACACATGCATACATATGCATACACATACACACGTAGAGACAGAGACACACACACATACACACACATGCATACATAATGCACATGCATATGCATACATAATGCACATGCATATGCATCACACACATACATATACACACATAGACACACACACACACGTAGAGAGAGACACACACACATATACACATATATATGCATACACACACACACACACGTAAAGAGACATACACACACATACACATACATGCATACATATTCATACATAATGCATATGCATATGCATACATACATACTTACATGCATACACAGACATACACACACATACACACACACATATGCATTCATATGCATACATAATGCACATGCATATGCATAGATACATGCTTACATGCATACACATACACACATAGACACATACACACACATAGATACATACACACACATGGACACATACGCACATTGTAATAAAGTAAGTCTATGATCCAAGGGTCTGGCCGGTTCAGACAGATCTGAAATCGGACACCGTTTGGTCATCCGTGTGTATGACCAAAGATCTCGAGTTTAGACTTACTAGGAGGTCTTGTGCTCTTGTGAACAAGTGATCCACTTAGCTTAGTGGTTAAGTCTCAAGGATGTGAAGGAGGAGGTCTTGGGTTCAACCCCCATGGGGTACATGGGGAGAGTGTTTTGCCCAAAGAGCTCTAGAGCCTTCTAGAAGCATCCACTTGAGTTAACTCGAGTTAACTGGGACACTTGGCGCACATGTAGTTACATGGCTGACACTTGGATGGTTAGTATCCACCTGCCCAAGAAGGCAGTCCCCTGGAGAGAGCTATATATAGAGGCATTTGGTTGGGAGGAGAGTCATCTCTCAAGCTTGTGGTGGTCGTAATTCTTAGATTGTTGCATTGGTATCAGAGCCTTCTCCATAGCTCTCTCCATCATCTTGCTCATCATTTTTGCTCGTGGATGTCTTGCTCCCTTTCGAATCTCTACACGCGGCTGTCTTCAATAGCGGCCCGAGATTATCCTGGCAGTCGATGGCCTTGAGTAGCAAAAGGTAAAAAATAATCTCTGCCGTGACCCCGCAGGAGGATTGAACTCGGAACCTTTCGTTGGGAGAGCTCCAGCCTATCCACAAGCCCGTAGACGCTCGCGGAGTAAAATTGCATATGATAATAATTTACTTTATAATAATATGGCTTTTCGGCTGAAGAAGGTCTCGTCCAGGAGCAAAACAGAGAATATCATCTCTGCTGTGAGCGACAAGAGATTCGAACTCCCATCCTCCCGGTAATCAGCGCTGTTCTATCCACGAAGACAGCAGTTGTTCGTGTGATCTACTACCCACCAGAGCATTACTTATTGTCGTTTTGCTGTACAAGACTTCAATAAGGAGCAAAAGAAATAGACAAGAAGAACAACTCTGCTGTGCGATCGGCGAATTCGAACCCTGTACCTCCCGGTGGCAGGAAGCTCTCTTAACCACAGAGCAAATTCTTGTTCGTGACTTAGAAATTGAAGCGGTACCATGTCTGTACATACTTTTCGCGCAGAAGAAGGCCTTATGAAAGAGCAAAAGCATTTTCAACCTCTGCTGTGAGCCGAGGATTCGAACTTGGAACCTCTCCCTTGGGAAGCGCTCGTCTATCCACGAAGAAAAGATCAAACTCTGTAATTGGCAGATAAGACACCACTTTGATTTGATTTCTGCGCAGAGATACAAAAGGAGTTGGCACCGGGAATCGACCCCGCAACCTTGCAGAGAGACTACAGTGCCTTATCCACTAAAGTAGAGGTTTTTGGTGATTACTCTCTCTGCATATTTTATTTAGTTTCAATCGTGTCTCTGCTCTGCTAATCCCGAGTCGAGATCTTCTCATTTGGATTAATCTTTGGAGTTTGCTTATTACCTCAATCGAACCCGAGTGCATATCTGTGGTGGTCAAGGCCAAAGAAAAGTTTGGAGCAAAGTCTGAAAGAAGTGGAGCTGTGGAGTAAAGATTCGGAGGCCTTTGGTGATCAAAGTCAAACCAACTTTGAATTCGGACCAAAGTCTTGAGAGAATCACTCTTCCAAAGGATCAAGGGAAGGACGTAGCTTTATGTGAAGCTAAGTATTTTCCAGTTTTTGCTTGGCCTTAATGCTTGATTTATTTTGTTTTCATTATTCTACACTTAATCCTAGATGCACATTGAAATAGCCAAGATTTCAATTGATTAAGTCTAGATTAGAATAATGAATTAATCCATTTCTCATTCCAAGCATTAGTTTGCATTAAGGAAAGACTTGATTTCAAAAAGATCCTTGTGCATCAAAGAATGTATTTTGGTAGTTTAAATACAGATTTCCTTTCCATTGAGTAAGTTTTCTATTGCACCTTAAGGGTATTTTTTATATCGTAGTGCATTTAGACAAAGGAAAGGATATACATGCATCAAAATTGCATGACATACATTCTTAGTACAAGGAAAAAATCGTGCATCAAGTTCATGCATGATTATTGTATTATTTTTTTGAGCATGCAAAGAACATGCATGCATACGCATGTGAACATATGCTTTTGCATGTAGATACATGCATTTGCATGGAAGAATGGAATGCTGTTTGCAAGTAGATATGAAAATGTACTCTCTTAGTATTTAGCTTACTTTGTAAAGCTCGCAGTTTGACATTAGGGAAGACCAAGGACTAGTTAGTTGCAAAGACATACTAGTTCTAGTTTGCAACTCAAGTAATTAGTCAATTTCTTCCCAAGTCGATACTCTACTATCAAACATAAATACTTAATGAGAATTAAGTATGTTAGATGTCTTGCTAGGTATGAGTAAGCACTAAGAGAAAGTTAAGTAATAAATTTCCTTGATGACCAAGAAAATTTAATTACTTGCAACTCTTTTATGATGTATGATGACTCTAAGTCTTGGATGTACTTAGAAAGTCATGCGGATAAGCTTTACTTGATTAGTTATATATTTTATGTAACTTCTCAAGCATCCCAAGGTTGGATGAGAACTATATTTCCAAGTTCCTTGAGTACTCTTCTACTTAGCAGATTTCGAAAGTTTAAAGAAGTTTCTTTGTGGTTTCAAGATTTGTATCTCATGATGAAACCTCGGTAAGTAACTTTTTGGAATTGAGATATGAAATAGTCAAGCCTTCTATTTCCTCTGAGATCATTCTCCTACCATGTTTAAGATGAATTTATTTTTGGGAAGGTAGATGTTCCAAGTAGAGGATCTTAAATGATTCATGAACTCTTCCCAAAAATACACATAAATTCATATTATATGATAGGTCCAAGGAATGATGAAGGCAAAACCTCTTTAGGATATAAATGTTTTGCCAAGATATAAAGGTATCAAGCTTTTATAAATTTTCATTTGATTTCATCCCAAGGGGTGATGGAAATCAAAAGGTTAAACCTCAACATCAATTGATCCTTGATATCAATAAAAGGATGTTAGGTTCTATAGTTGCATCTCTGGTAAATGATGCAACTAGCTAAGCAATCTTTAGGAAATAATATAAGTTCCTAAAGACTTGAAGCAAGTATGAACTTTTCATTTAGGAATAGAAAGTTCCAAGAAATTGATTTTCAATCCATGAACTTCTCCTAAACAAATTATAAAGTTCAAAGTTGTGTTCGCAGTAACATTACTATTGGATCAATCATCAATAGATGCTTGGACTTTAAACATAGTTTTGATTGGTGAAATATGTTTAAAGGACTCTAGTAACATCTGAAGATTGACCAATAATAATGGGTTTTGTATCAAACTCAAGAATAGAAGTCGATATCACATAAATGAAAGTTCAACTGAAACTTTCATAGTGGCATGGGAAACCATCTCCAAAATGTGATATTTTGTCTCTAGTTTGATACTCAGGAAATGAATACAATTGAATCAGTAAATTTTTTGGATATTATTTGAAAGAATTTCTTTCAAATGTTCTTTTAATATTGCAAAAGATTCCAAGATGAATCATTTGCTCAAGTTATTCCTTAGAAGGAATCTCAAGTCTTTGAAGAAATGGCATTCTTTCAAGTATTGAGAATGAAATTCTTCATACTCTTTAAACAATAAGTAAGTAGTTCCCGGACATTCCAAACCACTAGAAGTGGTATTTCAAGTCCTATTTGTGATATAACCTAAAGGTATATCAAAGATTCTTAGCTTTGAAATCTGAGAGGCATAAGTGTATGCTTGGACTTGAGAAAGATCTCTAAAAATCCTACAGGTAAGCAAAGAAGCTTAAAGATAGTTTAAAGAGATCTAAAAGCTAAAGACTTTATTTTTGTCACAAGGATCAACTAGACTTGATCAAATTTGGCCATGGTTGTCCAAGAATGTGCGACTAGAACTACTCTGTAGATTGCCCAAGTATTGGCAGTAAAATTCCGTTAGGAATTATTCACTCAAGTTCCATTTATTGAATGGAAAATTGTGAAAAAGTAAGTTGTTCCAAGTCTGAACAGAGAGTAGTAATTCCAAGTATGTAGTCTGCAACCGTGAAGACGGTACTTAAGTCTGTGGAAGGTAAAACCTAAGTGTTTGCCTATCCTTAAAGGGATTTTGGTACAAATCCAGAAAGCATGAGCGGATGCTTAGACTTAAGCAGTAAAGAGATTCCTAAATAAAGTCCCCGGGGTAGGTACCTAAAGCAACAGTAAATAAAGGAATCTAAAGACAAGAAGTCAAAAGCTCTTGTCACTACAAAATTGGTCAAGAATAATCTAATTGAACTTGAATCTATGAAAATTCAAGTACTTGGAATTTTGATTGGTTTTTATTTGAAAACCCTAGCAAACAAGAATTGATATCCTGTTAAAAAGGTTTTCAAGTTTCCAAAGGCAAAGCACATGATTATGAGGTGATCATGCGAAGGAATCAAAACCTAGGAAAATCTAGTTAGAGGTAATGCCTGAAACTTCCAATTCTTGTAAAAGAATTGAAGAAATAAGGTACTCTATCAAGAGATGTTTAGACTTTAGGATAAGAATCACCCACACATTAATGTGAATATAAAATAGGGTGGTATGGGACACCAGATTTTATACTCAGATTGATGTAGGAAAGATGGAATGGGACATCGGACCGTGGGATGATGATTATCTTTTAGTCCTAGTTTGGATTTTGAAGTTAGGTTTCATCCTCAAGGGAATTAAGACTTCAAGGAAAAGTTTAATTCGTAAAGGATGAAAGTAGTATCTTACGATACTTCAAGGTAACTTCAAGATTAAGGAAACTGAAGATATGAAGTAAGTAACTTCCAAGATCTTCATAGAACACTTCAAGTTTAAGTGTTATTGATCAGAAATATTTGATAAATTTTCTGAAAGAAGTTGGACTTTTACTTTGAGTTGATCTTTTCAACTAAAGATTCAATTGACTAAGTCAAGTATCAAGTTCCTAGTGTAACTTGATAAATTCACTCTTTTCGACTCAAAGAAATGCACAAGAATTGCATTCACGGAGTCAAAAAGATTGAATGTGACCTGAACTTAGTCTCAAGTGAAGCATTATTTGAATACAAAACTCATCAGCATAACCTCAGTGGGTCGACACACTGATGTTGGTTACCACACTAGTATCTTGTGGTTGGATGATGTTTTTTATTTGCTTTGAATCTTTTTGAGAAGCTAGCTTATTTCTCTTAAAGATAAAGTCAATGCTTCAATATCTTATTGAAATAGATCGTTGAGAAGTTAAAGTCCTGAGTCAACTAGACTTTGACTCATAGCAAGTTTATGTATGTGCGAAGTTTGAATTGCTTGTACAAAGTCTTAGTTATCTCTTTCCGCTTTCCAAATCTTTTGGAATTGACTCAGATATGGTATCTGATTCCTTTTGCAAAAGACCAGGGATAGCCGGTTAGAATTAGATAACTAACTTGAACATCCTAGATAGATGTTATGTACAAGAACCTTTTCAATCTTCAAAAGATCATAAGTCTAAGTAGACTTATTCATTTGAGTTTGCTTCAAGTTATAGCATAAATGATTTCCTGGAGTCCAGTATACTCTAGAATAGGGAAGTTAGGAATTGCTCATCAGATTGACAATTCCCAAGAACTTTCAGTTAAAAGTCTTTGAGAAAAGTGTAGGCTAAGTTGGACAATTTTCATTTTGAATTTGAATTGGTGAAGTTAGTATGGTTGATTCCACCGGAATGGTAAACTTTCTCGTACAGTTTACATAGGATTTTTTCAACTCATTGGGACAAAGTAGTCCTCTAGTCGGGTGAAAAAATCAATTAACTGTTAGATAAAAGTAAACCATTGAACAGACATCTAAAGTTAGATGTATGGGACAAACACACTTCAAGTTCTCCAAAACAAATTCAAGTGAATCAAGAATTCTCAAAGTCTTGCGAGGGATAAGAATCCCACCTTCATTACTAAGCCCATGCACCAGTTATGCCTAGAAATGGACTAGTAATTTGAATCCACCTAATTCACATGTTTGTGCCTAGATCGCACATCCAGAAACTGTGAATTAGCCAGGGATATGTGTTTAGATCCACCTTTATTATTCATTCACTATTTTGTACTTTGACTAGTTTATCAAAGTGCAAAGCGAGATAGTGTTTAGAATCATTTGGGCAAGGATGCCACCACAGAGATGAGACATGTTCTTCCAGTTCTAGAACATGACCATGTTCTTCCAGTTTTAGAACATGAGGCTCGGGGGTTGCCTACAGTATGTATATAGCTCTATTTTCGAGGACGAAAATCTTTTCCAAGGGGGGAAGAATGTAATAAAGTAAGTCTATGATCCAAGGGTCTGGCCGGTTCAGACAGATCTGAAATCGGACACCGTTTGGTCATCCGTGTGTATGACCAAAGATCTCGAGTTTAGACTTACTAGGAGGTCTTGTGCTCTTGTGAACAAGTGATCCACTTAGCTTAGTGGTTAAGTCTCAAGGATGTGAAGGAGGAGGTCTTGGGTTCAACCCCCATGGGGTACATGGGGAGAGTGTTTTGCCCAAAGAGCTCTAGAGCCTTCTAGAAGCATCCACTTGAGTTAACTCGAGTTAACTGGGACACTTGGCGCACATGTAGTTACATGGCTGACACTTGGATGGTTAGTATCCACCTACCCAAGAAGGCAGTCCCCTGGAGAGAGCTATATATAGAGGCATTTGGTTGGGAGGAGAGTCATCTCTCAAGCTTGTGGTGGTCGTAATTCTTAGATTGTTGCACACATATATGCATACACACACATATACACACATATACACACATATACTCACATATTTACACACACACATAGACACACACACACATATACAGAGACACGCTTACACATGCATACACACAGACATACACACATAGACACACACACACTTACACACATAGACACATACAAACTTACACACACACACACAAATACACACACATCCACACACATTTACACACACACATACACATGCATATAGACATATATATACAGATACACACGTATATACACACATATACACACACACATACACACATAGGCACATACACAGTTACACACACACACACACATAGACACACACATACACACACACATGGACACATACACACACACATATGCATAGACAGACACATAGAGACATACACACATATATATGCATACACACACATAGAGACACATACACACACATACACATGCATGCATACATAATGCATATGCATATGCATACATACATACTTACATGCATACACACACACATGCATACATTTGCATACATAATGCACATGCATATGCACATGCTTACATGCATACACACACTCACATATACACCTACATACACATATACATGCATACATATGTACACGTATATATATTGATTTCTAACCCATTTTGTTTTATATGTACAGGTATTATGGATCCTAGTAGAGAGAGAAAGGCGAAACTCACTCTCATAAAAAGTCTTATGAGAGCAAGAGTTCCACCTGATACTCTAGGGATGATCATGCATGAGTACTCAGAGATGGCTGATGATGAGTATTATACGATCCAGATGCTTACCCAGTGATCAAAGGAGGGCTCTTCTGCGGCTCCACATGTAGGAAGACAACTATCTGCTCATAGGTATATATTTTTTTTCACAATTTTTTTGAATGATATTATAACACATATTTTTATTATTTTTATCTATCTATTTTCAAGACACCTATACCACCTCCAGATCATGATAGCAGAGCACACGTGCCTATGAGGACATGCATAGGCACCTTAGGGCTAGAGTGCGATATAGAGCCAGAGGGGGACATTGTGTACATAGGGAATGGATTGGAGTTCAAGAGAAGAATGCGAGCATTATGCGACTCTTACCTACACCTTATCCACTTACAGTGGAAGTAAGTATAAATTTTACATATAAATTGAAATAAATATCTTTTTGTAGTGAGCATGATAAGAGGGATAAAAAATACGTACTTAGTTCACTTGAGATAGAGTTTGGGACAAGATGGTTGCATAAGTGGTGTCTAAAGGAGATGCAGACAGTTATGGCTCATCATCACGATAATGCACAATATGCATTGCTTTCATGTATATATATGTGGATATGAGTATGTGTGTCTATGTATGTATGTTTGTATATGAGAGAGAGAGAAAAAAGAGTGAGACTAGAGGTACAAATACATGCATACACACATACACATCATACATACACATTTACACACATACATGCACATTTATACATACACACATTGTTGAGGGTTCAAAGTTCAACACAACACGAATAATATCCAGAAATATCACACTTCTCACACTGGTCTTCATCAACAGAGACTCTACCATTGATCATATTTTTTTCATCTGTATCTTCGTACTTCTACAGAATCAGAATTCTCAACATCACCGAATGCACATTACACTATGTACAGAATCACACTCTACAATTCCATACATGTCTGCGCAGAAGACTTTTATAATTCATACTTCATGTATTTGTAAAAAAATACTGTTAGAAAAATTCTATCGGAAGGTTTTCAATTACTTCGAGTTTAATGTTGCCAATACAAGGATATGGTTCAGAGTTACATTCTTCATAGGACAAACATTCTTGCTACTCCTACTCACATTGATGCACTCTTGTTTCCGCATACCTGTTCCACCATTTCCTCGAACACCTCTTCAATTCTTGCGCCTCCTCGATCGTCTTCTTTTTCTTATGACATGCCCACAAACTTCGACATAACCTTCTATTAAAATCCGACTCACCAAAAAATAGACATCCAACTAGATAATATCTAAGTTTAACAATCTTTTCATAATTCCCATTAATCATTTATCTTCTAGATTTCCCTGCCTTCAACACCTGGCACAACCCGGTGGGTAATTTTGTCAAAAATTAGACTCGAATTTAGCAATCCCTTGATCATATAAAATAATTTCCTTCGACTATTTAGAAATAGCTACCTCCTCTGCTTCAACCTTTCGACCCTGCAGCACATTGAAATCGTCCTCAATAGAATCCTGCTTTCCTTGACAATCTCTATCAATAATAAATTGTTGCTTTTCAATTGTCATATCCACCTTTTCTTCTAGATTCTTCTGCAACAACTCCTCCTGTAACTGTTGGAGATACACGTCTACGGAAGCACGCGAACAGCAAAAGGAAAAAGAAGAAGCTTGGAGCACAAACACACAATACTGAATGTATTACTAGAGAATGTACAAAGATAAGTAGCCCATTAGGGCAATAGGCATATATACAAGCCGGGGGAAAAAAACCTCCTAAAGAGGGAAAAAAGTGCCCCGGCGGTCCTAGAGTGTTCACACACATCACTACCTAAATATATCAACAAATCCCCCCTGGGAGTGATGCGGTGAACAAGGAGCTGGCACTCAGGTATAAGGAAGTGCCAAGCTATGTGGAAATCACTCCACAAAAGGAAGTAAGCCCAAAGCTTTGCGGAAAGCTTCAAACTTCTCCCTAGGCAGAGCCTTCGTGAAAAGGTCTGCAATGTTCTCCTGCGTGGGCACATATGCCAAGCTGATCTCCCCAGCAGAGAACCTCTCCCTAACATAGTGATAATGCACCTCAATGTGCTTAGTGCGAGCATGGAACACAGGGTTTCTCGCAACTGCCAATGCACTCTGACTGTCAGTGAAGATGGTGGTCGCAGAAGACTGGCCAACACCCAAATCAGCCATAAGGCGTCTGAGCCACACACACTCAACAGTCGTTGTGAAAGCTGCCCTATACTCAGCCTCACAACTGGAAGTGGCCATAGTAGGCTGCTTCTTGCTCAACCAAGATATACATGAGCTACCAAGCATGAAGCAAAAACCACTGGTGGACACACGAGTGTCATAGCAACTAGCCCAATCTGAGTCAGAAAAAGCATGCAAATCTGGCGGTAGTGATCCCCCCTTGGGATAAAACAACCCAAGTAGCCGAGTACCACTCAAGTAGCGAAAGATGCGCTTAACCGCCTTCCAATGCGTGACTCCTGGGCAATGCATAAACCTGCTCATCTGTGAGACAGCAAACTGAATATCTGGCCGAGTAATGCATAAGTAAATCAAGCATCCAACAGCCTGCTGATAGAGAACAGCATCAAATGAATCTCCAGCATCATGAAGACTCAATCGTAAACCTGTCTCCATAGGAGTGGCAATAGGCTTACAGTCTTCAAGGCCAAAACGCTGCAATAATGTGTCAATATATTTCGTTTGACACAAAGCCATTCCACCATCAACTTGCATAAACTGAATGCCCAAATAGTGATGCAAATGCCCCAAATCACACATCTCAAATGAGGCATGCAAATCAGCCTTGAAATCAGCAATATGCTTCTCAATAGGACTAGTGAGCAGCATGTCATCAACATAGACAACAATGATCAGAAGCACATCATTAGCACGCTTAACATATAAGGTGCTTTCAGTTGGACTGTTCTCAAAACCATGTGCAATCAGATAGGCATGTATCTTCTCATACCAAGAACGTGGTGCTTGCTTTAAACCATATAATGCCTTCTTTAACCTGCAAACCTGGTTTTCATGCCCTTTCTGCACAAAGCCACGGGGCTGAAAAACATACACTTCTTCATGCAAGTCACCATTCAGAAATGTTGTTTTAATGTCCAACTGATATACATTCCAACCATGATGGGTTGCAAGTGCACAAATGCTCCGAACAGTAGTCATACGGCATGTAGGTGCAAAGGTCTCATCAAAATCAATGCCTCTTTCCTATGCATAACCCTTTGCAACAAGCCTAGCCTTATACCTGTCAACTGTACCATCAGGTTTACGCTTCAGCTTGTATACCCACTTAGTGCCAATGGCCTTCTTGCCAGGAGGCAAGTCACATAAAGACCATGTACCATTTTTCATTATAGCATCATATTCAGATTGCATAGCAGCCATCCAATTTTCTGAATTTTGTGCTTCATCAAAAGAAACAGGCTCATTCTCATCACAAAGACTAGATGCAGCCATAGCATAGCAATCTGATGCAAAGGAGGCACTATGAGATCCTCAACGAGTACGATATGACAAAGGTGCATCTAATTTGCTGTCACGCAGAGTCTGCACCAGCCATTTTGGCATAGTTTTTGCCTGCTCAATATCAGCTCTCTCATCAACAAGTGCATCATGTAAATCTGCATCAGAAATGGAATGATCTGCGTCATCATATGAAACCTGCAAAGGCTGAGAAGTTGCCTCATTAGGACCAGTAGTAGCCTGTCCACCTATAAAAAGAGGCATCAAAGTATCATACATGTCTTTGGAGCTAACAGATGTCTCCTTAGTACATGAACGCAATGGCTGAATAGCATCTTCCACAACGACAACATCACGGCTAACCAGAATGCGTTTAGTCTGTGGATGATACAGACGATAGCCTTTACTTTCAGAACTGTACCCAACAAAAATACATTTTACTGCCTTATCATCCAATTTTCTGCGATGTTGTTCAGGCACTAATGCATATGCCAAACAACCAAAAACACGCAGATGAGCAACAGATGGCTTGCGGTCATGCCAAGCCTCATATGGAGTGATAGACTGCAACGCTTTAGTGGGACACCTGTTCAGTACATATGCTGCACACATGACAGCCTCAAGCCAGAAACTATGTGGTAAAGCCTGACTTTTGACCATGCACCTTGCCATCTCCATCAGTGACCTGTTCTTTCGTTCAGCAACTCCATTCTGTTGAGGTGTATACGGCACTGTACACTGGTGTTTTATCCCACGTTCAGCCAGAAATGCATTAAAATCTGAAGACATATATTCCCCCCCTCGATCAGAACGGAGGGTGCCCATTTTACATGCTGACAGATTTTCAGCCAAAACCAAAAACTGTTTGAAGCACATGAACACTTCGGACTTTGCTTTGAGTGGATATACCCATGCATGCCTGGAAAAATCATCAATGAAAGTCACAAAGTAAAGGTAATTTCCAAAAGAGGGTGTGTGGATAGGACCACAGACATCACTATGTACAAGCTGTAATTTCTGCGTAGCCCGAACTGAACCATCTTTTGGAAAGGAAGAACGCTGCATTTTGCCCAAAATACAGCCTTCACAAACATGTTTTCCAGGAGCCTCAAGTTTGGGCAAAGAGGACACCATTTCAGATTTCTACAGGCGTAGCAGACTAGCAAAATTCAGATGACCAAAGCGTGCATGCCAAAGCTTTGCATCTGACATAGCCTGAGAATCATGAATTGCACATGCTGAATCATTCACAGATCTTTCATAGTCTATGAGCTTATACAGCCCACGACATAAAATGCCAGAAGCAATAATCACATCACCATTTGAGAGATCATGGACTGTACACCTGTCATCAACAAATTTCACAACCAAGCGAATCTTGGCTAATGCAGAAACTGATAACAGGTTCTTTTTTATCCTTGGCACAAATAAAGCATCTGACAAAGTGAAAGAACTACCATCAGCAGTAGTCAGAATGATCTTACCAACTCCCATAACAGGATAAGAGGAGTTATTGGCACATGTGACAGTATTCCCTGTAGGGGCAGGCTCAAGTGAAGAGAAGAAACTGCGCTCTGAGGTAATATGTTTGGTCGCCCCACTGTCAAAGTACCAAACATCTGAGTCTACTGCAGACATGCACTGATCATGAGAAGATGGGTCAAAACTGCAGACAGTAGTAAACGCCCATTCTTCTTCCTGCACAAGATTTGCAGACTCTGTTTTTGGTGTAGAGGCCTCTGCAACAACCATTCGAGCCTCTTTCTTCTTTGCCTCTTTAGCAGCCAGTTTTGGACAGTTGTTTATAATATGATCAATTCCTTTACAGTACTTGCAGAACAATTTCTGCTTTTCTGATTTCTTCTCATCTTTATCCTGGTTCTTCGATTGTGCAGCATTTGTAGATTTCTGCTTACTAGTAGAAGAGCTCCATTTTCCTTTGCCCTTCTGACTAGCGAGGAAAGCTTGATCTACAACACGCATAATGGACCTGTTCTGCCTGGACTGATCTTCCTGCAACAGAACAGAGACTAATTCCTCAAATGACAAGGCATTCGGATTGCCTTTCATCATCAACCGAAGAGTAGAGGCAAAACTCTGATATGAATCAGGAAGACCATTTAGAACGGTCTGCACAAGTGAGCTATCTGGTATAACCTCATCAGCAGAAATTAATTGTTCCTTCAGGTCTTTGATCTTTGTAAGAAAACTATCCATAGAATCACCTTCATTCATGTGCTCACTCTCCAACTGTTTTCGGAGGTAAGCAACACGAGCCTCATTCCTAGCTTGGTACAAAGTGGTAAGTGTATCCCAAGCATCCTTTGCTGTTCTGGAAGAGCAAATGTGAGGAATAATGGCACGTTTGACAGACAAAGCTATCAATGCATGTGCCTGGGCATCTCTGCCATCCCAACGAATCTGCTCTGCAGTAGGTGCAACAGAAACAGCAGCACGAACAGGAATCTGCGGAATATCATCTTCGACACCATCTTCATCAGCTCCAACACCTATATTTGCAGTACTTGTCGTTACAGGTGTAATAGGACGTCTTTCAACACCTTGCACAATGTTCCACAATCCTTTTGCAACCAGTACATGTCGTATCATATAAGCCCATAACCGGTAGTTCGTACCATCCAACTTATCCTCAACAGCCAACATACGGAATACATCACTGCTTTCAGCCATGGCCGGTGACTATACCTTGATGCAAAAAATCGACTGTATCTCAAAAAGTTGAATAGAACTGCCCAAATGAGTTCTGCTAGACCTGTAGCAGACTTCGAGACGCTTAAACTGGCAAACAGAAACTGGTATATGCCTTTGGCACAAAAGGACGAAATAGCCTGCACAAGCGCTGCGATAGTGCGTTCGGAGGTCGAAACGAGCTCAGAGGAGTGTCGACGACGCCCTAGAAGAAGCGACGACCTGCTCTGATACCAATTGTTGGAGATAGACGTCTGCGGAAGCACGCGAACAGCACAAGGAAAAAGAAGAAGCTTGGAGCACAAACACACAATACTGAATGTATTACTAGAGAATGTACAAAGATAAGTAGCCCATTAGGGCAATAGGCATATATACAAGCCGGGGGAAAAAAACCTCCTAAAGAGGGAAAAAAGTGCCCCGGCGGTCCTAGAGTGTTCACACACATCACTACCTAACAGTAACTTGTTAATTAATTGTGCGTGTTCTTCAATTTGCTTCTCTTGTTTTTTAATAATAGCAACTAAATCTTTTTCATACATTGACACAAATCATGCTTGCACCTGCTCATGCTGAATCCTGAACACACTTTGCCAACGACTCTGAAACACAGTCCAAATATCTTGAACATACTTATGCGACTGCTGCTTTAATAATCCTATATGCGACCATGTCATTAATACAACATCCAACTCTACATCTTTGTTTTTTAACATGTGCTTCTCCAACACCTGTAAGACCTACATCCTAGAGTGAAGAATCACTTGTTCATTCTGTAGAGTAGCATTAAGTGCTGAAAAATCCATCATCTCTTTTGAATTTGCTCTTGCATAGACTTTTGCCATTCTTCAAATTCCTGCATAGACCGCTTTATACTGGACAACTCTATTATTTGTTGCATCTTGATCTGTTGGAATTTCTCTAATATTTGTACCTTCTTATCCAACTCTTCCTGAAGTGTTTCAACCTGCTTCTGTAAAGACTGATAATCCTCCATAGTAATAAATACTTTTGTCTGCTCGTACTTAGCCAATCTCTCCTCTTGCAAGACTAAAAAATCGAAAATTTCCTTCAACCTCATCTTCATTCCTAGTACATCATAATCTGTATTCTTAATTGATTGGTGCATAACATCCTCTGGTAACTTATCCCCTACTTCTTGCAAGTGTTCTTCCAACCTTCTCTTTTTAGACAACTTAAAAACAGTTCCTAGTACTTTTGGGTGCTCATCCGCATTTGCCACCTGTAGCAGATTATCCTCCTCTATCACTGCTCTTCGTTCATCAGGTTGAATTATCTACATAACCGGTTCCAACTCTTGTACAATGTAACCTGCTCTGAGAAGATCCTTACAGGTCTTTGAAGGTCTATCCATGACCTCTTTCAGTGCTAGCTGTTCTTGATCTTTACCCATCAACTCGTCACTATGAATAGCTATCCCCTTTGGCCATAATAACTTCTGACTATCTAATAGCTGCACAAACTCAAAAAATGCCGCCAAATATGGTGACAACCTACTATTCGATTGAGTTTTACGCCTATCCCCGACAAATATCTCACTATGCAGGTGATCATGCAACCAATGAGCCCAACTGACCTGTCCACCTGCCTCTGCATAAGCAAAAGGTGCAAAATTTTCTTTGGACATATAATCATATTTAATGATAAAACACAACCTTTCCAAATACCATTTTAACTGTTCTCGTCAAACATAACCTGCATTCTTCATCATGTAATACTGCCGTCCCCCTTCCCTAGGTCAAAAATCTTTCTTCAAGGCCTCCTCCGAACACTTCGGAATGACGACATCGTTGTAAAGAGGCAACTTAAATATTTATGCCACTAGTTTCGATGAAGATTTTACCTGAAGTGCCAGCTGACCTTTCGTTTTCCTGATGATCTCCAGCTCACTCTTTGCATAATAGTTGCATCTCCATCTCACCCATGCAAAGTAGGAAACTGAAATAAACCAATCCTTCGGAGCCAATTCTCATTCGTGGTGGACTGTGTATCAACTTCCACCTTGAAGTCTGTAAATGGTTCCATAAGAGTTTGTACAAACTTAGTAGTCGTTGATGGCGTCGATATCTCCTCTTCATCATCTTGTAGCAAACTATTACTTTCCTTAGTTGTGGTTTCTTCCCTGTGCACTACAACTTCTCTCTTTCTCATACATCCCTGCATGCCTTCTGGTTCAGGCACTAACACAGTAGACACAGGAAGAGACGTTATCTTGGGGGCCATAAAGTAGGACTGAAAATACCAGTTCCGTGAGTGCGAATGTTCGAATTGCCACTGACAGCAATGGTTGACGTACTTACTCACGTACCACTTCATGCGACGCAATAATATTCTAGTATGGATCACCTTAAAAATCATCAACAGCTTGTTTCCCCGCATTTCGATAACCCACTTAAAAAATCTTTAACTCGTGCCTAGATAATCATTAAAACTAATGCGCACTTCAAGAATACCGAACTGATATTTAGGTTCATTAACACTGCATTTTCCCATGCACGAGCTTCTGACCACAACATTCTGACTAACCTTACTTTGCAAGATGATATCTGGCCGAGTACTATCTTTCTGTTCATGTTCCCCTTGATACCTCTGCTCCCCATGACTCTGACTACTTGCAATCCTTGCTGTACCTGTCTCCAGAACTCCATTACTTGCTGACTCGGAATGTCCCTTTGAACCTGCAATCCGATCCAGTAACATCTCCTTGTCAATTTTTGGCCTTGAAATAACCCTTAGCAAACTGTTGTACTGCAACTTTGGACATGAAACCCATTGTAATCGTAAGAAATTACTTAATGTAGTTTTGGACCAACACGAAGCCAGAAAACATTTCACCACGGATAAAAATGTAGAGAAATAAATTCTTTTACTACGATGATCACAAACATTGATGATTTGATTCTCAGGATCATGGACCACTTGCACAACATTAAAAGATAACCAATCCAAATGTGGTGGCTTCCCTTGAAATAATCTCAGCCGAAATCCATTGATTGGTTTGTCCATCCATGTGCCAAACACATCTGCCACTCGAAAAGTTCCTTGACCTAAATCCTGCACAAT
Source organism: Ceratopteris richardii (assembly GCA_020310875.1). NCBI lineage: Eukaryota > Viridiplantae > Streptophyta > Polypodiopsida > Polypodiales > Pteridaceae > Ceratopteris > Ceratopteris richardii. Next base: position 92,087,653 of record CM035426.1, read on the forward strand.
CTAATATGGGCCTTCATATCTCAATGTAAGCTTTCTTGGATGAGGTCCAAGCTTAGAATTATACACCATCACCCAATCGCCTTATTTAAATAACTTAAACTTCACATTCTGATTCACCCAAGTTTGTCTCCGCCTATGAATGACCTCAGTAATATATGCACTTATAAAATGATCCTCCTCCATCTGAAGAAGATATTTGCTCTTGTGTTTAACCGATAGCTCAGGCGACATCTTTTCTGCCGTGATTCGCAAACTTGGAACTACAAATTCCATAGGTACTACTGCCTCCAACCCATATACCAATCGGAAGGGTATCATTCTTGTTGTGACTTTAAATGCTGTTTTGAATGACCACAAAGCTCAGTCGAGGAACAAATCCTAATTTTTCTGATTATCATGCACTAGCTTTTTAAGAATACGCATTAAAGTTTTATTCGTACTTTTCGCTTGACCATTTGCTTGTGGATGATATGCTGTAGTCTTTTTATGCATGATTAAATGAATTCTTGTTAACTCTGAAATCACCTCATTAAGAAAATGAGTACCTCTATCACTTACCAACTCAATTGGACGCCCAAACCTGGTCATAATATTATAATAAAGAAATTTTGCCACACTTGCTGCCTTATTGTCCTTCAATGCCACCGCTTCCACCCATTTCGTACAATAGTCTATTACTACAAGTATATATCTACTTCCCCGCTGAGTAGTAGGTTTAATGGACCCCACAAAATTGATGCCCCATTTTTGGAACGGATCTAATGGTAAAACTGGATGATCAGACATCCTATCGGAATTATTACGTTGGCCCAACTTTTGGCAAATCACACATCCTTTAGCATACTCATGTGCATCCTTTAACATAGTCGGCCACCATAACCCAGCTTGTAAGACTTTCTTCCCTGTATTATCCCCTAACAAATGACCTCCGGCTAGGCCAGAATGAGCTTCTTGTAACAGAACTGGTTGTTCAAATTCTAGTACACACTTCCTTATGACTTGATACACCCCTTTTTTGTATAATGCCCCAGCTATAACCAAATACGGCCTACTTTTAAGTGCAAACTTCTTCCTCTGGTCAGGTGTAAAGTATTGTGGTAATGAACCATAAGTTAAAAAAACTAATAATTGGTCATACCAAGAATCTGCTTCCACCACTTGTGCATTAAACAACTCAGCATCCGGAAATTCATCAATTGCACCTGTAGGCGCTTCTCCCGAATCCAATCTACTAAAGTAATCTCCCATTGCATGATCTTTTCTGGGAGCATGGATAATCACAAAATCAAATTCCTGTAATAAAAGCATCCACCTAGCTAATCATCCTGTTAATAAGGGCTTCTTGATTAAATAGACCAAGGCTTGATGATCCACATGAAAAACCACCTTATTTCCCAACAAATAATGTCAAAACTTTGTTGGAGATAGATGTCTGCGGAAGCACGCGAACAGCAAAAGGAAAAAGAAGAAGCTTGGAGCACAAACACACAATACTGAATGTATTACTAGAGAATGTACAAAGATAAGTAGCCCATTAGGGCAATAGGCATATATCCAAGCCGGGGGAAAAAAACCTCCTAAAGAGGGAAAAAAGTGCCCCGGCGGTCCTAGAGTGTTCACACACATCACTACCTAAATATATCAACAAATCCCCCCTGGGAGTGATGCGGTGAACAAGGAGCTGGCACTCATGTATAAGGAAGTGCCAAGCTATGTGGAAATCACTCCACAAAAGGAAGTAAGCCCAAAGCTTTGCGGAAAGCTTCGAACTTCTCCCTAGGCAGAGCCTTCGTGAAAAGGTCTGCAATGTTCTCCTGCGTGGGCACATATGCCAAGCTGATCTCCCCAGCAGAGAACCTCTCCCTGACATAGTGATAATGCACCTCAATGTGCTTAGTGCGAGCATGGAACACAGGGTTCCTCGCAACTGCCAATGCGCTCTGACTGTCAGTGAAGATGGTGGTGGCAGAAGACTGGCCAACACCCAAATCAGCCATAAGGCGTCTGAGCCACACACACTCAACAGTCGTTGTGAAAGCTGCCCTATACTCAGCCTCACAACTGGAAGTGGCCACAGTAGGCTGCTTCTTGCTCAACCAAGATATACATGAGCTACCAAGCATGAAGCAAAAACCACTGGTGGACACACGAGTGTCATAGCAACCAGCCCAATCTGAGTCAGAAAAAGCATGCAAATCTGGCGGTAGTGATCCCCCCTTGGGATAAAACAACCCAAGTAGCCGAGTACCACTCAAGTAGCGAAAGATGCGCTTAACCGCCTTCCAATGCGTGACTCCTGGGCAATGCATAAACCTGCTCATCTGTGAGACAGCAAACTGAATATCTGGCCGAGTAATGCATAAGTAAATCAAGCATCCAACAGCCTGCTGATAGAGAACAGCATCAAATGAATCTCCAGCATCATGAAGACTCAATCGTAAACCTGTCTCCATAGGAGTGGCAATAGGCTTACAGTCTTCAAGGCCAAAACGCTGCAATAATGTGTCAATATATTTCGTTTGACACAAAGCCATTCCACCATCAACTTGCATAAACTGAATGCCCAAATAGTGATGCAAATGCCCCAAATCACACATCTCAAATGAGGCATGCAAATCAGCCTTGAAATCAGCAATATGCTTCTCAATAGGACTAGTGAGCAGCATGTCATCAACATAGACAACAATGATCAGAAGCACATCATTAGCACGCTTAACATATAAGGTGCTTTCAGTTGGACTGTTCTCAAAACCATGTGCAATCAGATAGGCATGTATCTTCTCATACCAAGAACGTGGTGCTTGCTTTAAACCATATAATGCCTTCTTTAACCTGCAAACCTGGTTTTCATGCCCTTTCTGCACAAAGCCATGGGGCTGAAAAACATACACTTCTTCATGCAAGTCACCATTCAGAAATGCTATTTTAATGTCCAACTGATGTACATTCCAACCATGATGGGCTGCAAGTGCACAAATGCTCCGAACAGTAGTCATGCGGCATGTAGGTGCAAAGGTCTCATCAAAATCAATGCCTCTTTCCTGTGCATAACCCTTTGCAACAAGCCTAGCCTTATACCTGTCAACTATACCATCAGGTTTACGCTTCAGCTTGTATACCCACTTAGTGCCAATGGACTTCTTGCCAGGAGGCAAGTCACATAAAGACCATGTACCATTTTTCATTATAGCATCATATTCAGATTGCATAGCAGCCATCCAATTTTCTGAATTTTGTGCTTCATCAAAAGAAACAGGCTCATTCTCATCATAGAGACTAGATGCAGCCATAGCATAGCAATCTGATGCAAAGGAGGCACTATGAGAGCCTGAACGAGTACGATATGACAAAGGTGCATCTAATTTGCTATCACGCAAAGTCTGCACCAACCATTTTGGCATAGTTTTTGCCTGCTCAATATCAGCTCTCTCATCAACAAGTGCATCATGTAAATCTGCATCAGAAATGGAATGATCTGCATCATCATATGAAACCTGCAAAGGCTGAGAAGTTGCCTCATTAGGACCAGCAGTAGCCTGTCCACCTGTAAAAAGAGGCATCAAAGTATCATACATGTCTTTGGAGCTAACAGATGTCTCCTTAGTACATGAAAGCAATGGCTGAATAGCATCTTCCACAAAGACAACATCACGGCTAACGAGAATGCGTATAGTCTGTGGATGATACACACGATAGCCTTTACTTTCAGAACTGTACCCAACAAAAATACATTTTACTGCCTTATCATCCAATTTTCTGCGATGTTGTTCAGGCACTAATGCATATGCCAAACAACCAAAAACACGCAGATGAGCAACAGATGGCTTGCGGTCATGCCAAGCCTCATATGGAGTGATAGACTGCAACGCTTTAGTGGGACACCTGTTCAGTACATATGCTGCACACATGACAGCCTCAAGCCAGAAACTATGTGGTAAAGCCTGGCTTTTGACCATGCACCTCGCCATCTCCATCAGTGACCTGTTCTTTCATTCAGCAACTCCATTCTGTTGAGGTATATACGGCACTGTACACTGGTGTTCTATCCCACGTTCAGCCAGAAATGCATTAAAATCTGAAGACATATATTCCCCCCCTCGATCAGAATGGAGGGTGCCCATTTTACATGCTGACAGATTTTCAGCCAAAACCAAAAACTGTTTGAAGCACATGAACACTTCGGACTTTGCTTTGAGTGGATATACCCATGCATGCCTGGAAAAATCATCAATGAAAGTCACGAAGTAAAGGTAATTTCCAAAAGAGGGTGTCTGCATAGGACCACAGACATCACTATGTACAAGCTGTAATTTCTGCGTAGCCCGAACTGAACCATCTTTTGGAAAGGAAGAACGTTGCATTTTGCCCAAAATACAGCCTTCACAAACATGTTTTCCAGGAGCCTCAAGTTTGGGCAAAGAGGACACCATTTCAGATTTCTACAGGCGTAGCAAACTAGCAAAATTCAGATGACCAAAGTGTGCATGCCAAAGCTTTGCATCTGACATAGCCTGAGAATCATGAATTGCACATGCTGAATCATTCACAGATCTTTCATAGTCTATGAGCTTATACAGCCCACGACATAAAATGCCAGAAGCAATATTCACATCACCATTTGAGAGATCATGGACTGTACACCTGTCATCAACGAATTTCACAACCAAGCCAATCTTGGCTAATGCAGAAACTGATAACAGGTTCTTTTTGATCCCTGGCACAAATAAAGCATCTGACAAAGTGAAAGAACTACCATCAGCAGTAGTCAGAATGATCTTACCAACTCCCATAACAGGATAAGAGGAGTTATTGGCACATGTGACAGTATTCCCTGTAGGGGCAGGCTCAAGTGAAGAGAAGAAACTGCGCTCCGAGGTAATATGTTTGGTCGCCCCACTGTCAAAGTACCAAACATCTGAGTCTACTGCAGACATGCACTGATCATGAGAAGATGGGTCAAAAGTGCAGACAGTAGTAAACGCCCATTCTTCTTCGTGCACAAGATTTGCAGACTCTGTTTTTGGTGTAGAGGCCTCTGCAACAACCATTTCAGCCTCTTTCTTCTTTGCCTCTTTAGCAGCCAGTTTTGGACAGGTCTTTATAATATGATCATTTCCTTTACAGTACTTGCAGAACAATTTTTGCTTTTCTGATTTCTTCTCATCTTTATCCTGGTTGTTCGATTGTGGAGCATTTGCAGATTTCTGCTGACTAGTAGAAGAGCTCCATTTTCCTTTGCCCTTCTGACTAGCGAGGAAAGCTTGATCTACAACACGCATAATGGACCTGTTCTGCCTGGACTGATCTTCCTGCAATAGAACAAAGACTAATTCCTCAAATGACAAGGCATTCGGATTGCCTTTCATCATCAACCGAAGAGTAGAGGCAAAACTCTGATATAAATCAGGAAGACCATTTAGAACGGTCTGCACAAGTGAGCTATCTGGTATAACCTCATCAGCAGAAATTAATTGTTCCTTCAGGTCTTTGGTCTTTGTAAGAAAACTGTCCATAGAATCACCTTCATTCATGTGCTCACTCTCCAACTGTTTTCGGAGGTAAGCAACACGAGCCTCATTCCTAGCCTGGTACAAAGTGGTAAGTGTATCCCAAGCATCCTTTGTTGTTCTGCAAGAGCGAATGTAAGGAATAATGGCACGTTTGATAGACAAAGCTATCAATGCATGTGCCTGGGCATCTCTGCCATCCCAACGAATCTGCTCTGCAGAAGGTGCAACAGAAATAGAAGCACGAACAGGAATCTGTGGAATATCATCTTCGACACCATCTTCATCAGCTCCAACACCTGTATTTGCAGTACCTGTCGTTACAGGTGTAACAGGACGTCTTTCAACACCCTGCACAATGTTCCACAATCCTTTTGCAACCAGTACATATTGCATCATATAAGCCCATAATGGGTAGTTGGTACCATCCAACTTATCCTCAACAGCCAACATACGGAATACATCACTGCTTTCAGCCATGGCCGGTGACTAGAATACCTTGATGCAGAAAATTGATTGTATCTCAAAAAGTTGAACAGAACTGCCTAGACGAGTTCTGCTAGACCTGTAGCAGACTTCGAGACGCTTAAACTGGTAAACAGAAACATGTATATACCTTTGGCACAAAAGGACGAAATAGCCTGCACAAGCGTTGCGATAGTGCGTTCGGAGGCCGAAACGAGCTTAGAGGAGTGTCGACGACGCCCTAGAAGAAGCGACGACCTGCTCTGATACCAATTGTTGGAGATAGACGTCTGCGGAAGCACGCGAACAGCACAAGGAAAAAGAAGAAGCTTGGAGCACAAACACACAATACTGAATGTATTACTAGAGAATGTACAAAGATAAGTAGCCCATTAGGGCAATAGGCATATATACAAGCCGGGGGAAAAAAACCTCCTAAAGAGGGAAAAAAGTGCCCCGGCGGTCCTAGAGTGTTCACACACAAACTTGTTAAGAGCATATACCATTGCCAAAGCTTCCCTTTCCATCACCGGGTAATTCCTTTCAGCCGCACACAATACTCTACTAGCATAATAGACGGGTCTATACCATCCTTTCTCTTTCTGCTGCATCAAAACTGCTCCTACAGCCACATCCGATGCATCAACAAATATGTGAAATGGCCATGACCAATCGGGTGGTTGCAAAATTGGTGCTACCGACACCATCTTCTTTAACAATTGAAATGCTTTCTCTTGAGCCTCTGCCCACACAAATGGAACATCCTTTTTGGTCAAATCCATAAGTGGTAGAGAAATATGTGCTAAATACCGTAAGTATCTGGAATGCCACTTAATATGACCCACGAACCGCATTACTTCTTTCAAATTAGTCGATGCTTTAGCTGTGCTAATAGCTTCAAAATTCTTAATATCAATAGCCATCCCTTCTTGCGAAATGACATGGCCCAATAAAATACCACTTCTGACTGCAATCACTTTTTTAAACGGATTCAACACCATCCTAAACTGCCTACATGTGTCAAAACATGATTTCAGGTGCAGCAAATGCTAAACCATCTTGCCAAAAACTAAAAAATCATCTATGAACACTTGCATGAAATCCTGTAGATAAGGTTCAAATACCTTGTGTGCCACATAATTGAACGATGGCGGTCCATTCTTCAATCCAAAACTCATGACTGTAAAAACATAAGCACCGAATTCAATAATAAATGCTGTTTTATGCTGATCCTCCTCAGCCACACTAATGTGATTATACCCTGAAAATCCATCCAAGAAACTATACATTTCATGCCCTGCTACTGCATCCAATACATTTTTGCGGCCTCTTTGGCTCCCCGTGCCTCGAAATTGTCCTCTTCCTCCTGCATGATTATGTTGTTGACTTTGGTCTTGGTTACTATTTCCTCTTCCATTTCCAAAACCTCTACCTCTGCCTCTTCCTCTACCAGAGTAGAATACCTACTCAGAACTAGATTTTCCTTGGGATTTTGAATCCTCACCAAGATTCTTTTCTTCAATAATCAGCATAGATACCAGATCAGCAAAATTCAGAATATTTTCCCTAGTCTGTATAGAAGTTTTGAACTACTTATATGCAGCTCCTAAACCACAAAGATACACTTCCACCTCATCATCATCATCTACATTCACGCCAATAGATGCAAGTGACTCACATATGTTTTTGATTTTCAAGGTGTAGTCACTTACCGACATGCTCTTCTTCTCCAATGTATGCAGCTCGTTCTTGAGTTGCAATTTCCGTGCCTTTGTATTGGTCTCATACAATATGACCAAATTCTTCTAAGCCTCTTTTGGAGTCTTGGCATCATGTATGTGTCCAATCATGCTATCCTGTATGCTAACAAATAGCCAATACATTACCTTTCGTGCTCCCTAATTCCATTCCTCATATGCTCTTAGCTGATCTGCAGTGTGATTCCTTTTTGGTAACTGCGGAGCATTTTCATTCTCTCCTTCAATGTACTTCCAGTAGCCTTTTCCCATTAGGAAATTCTTCATTCTGAATCTCCAAGCATGGAAGTTTTTCTTGTCCAACTTATCGCTCATAAGCTGACTCATTCCATTTGCGTTTGCCATTTCTACAACAATTCACAACACTGCAAAATACTACAAGCAGCACTCCTGCTTGAACACTATTGCACTATGACATGACAGTTCGATCTAAAAAAAGCACAGTTTTCGTGTATCAACAGTACACGGAATCCCTTGAAATTCTGGATGTGGAATATATGAGTGTTGCCAAACACAATGAAAGTTACAGTTTCTGAAACTAATCTGGTTTTTCTACAGGCCCCACCTTGCGAACTCGAAACGGAGGTCGAGATGACTCCGAAACTTCTACCTTCATGCCGATTTTCGTAGCAAACGGAGGTCGTTTGTGAATCGCATTTTCTCCATGCCTTGGTGCATACTCTTCACCGTCGCCTTCTCCACGAGCTCTCTGAAGCCACGCTGGCTCTGATACCATGTCATGAGGAAGGAGATAAGGAAGAGAGCTCACACACACACTCTCACTCTCAAGCAGAAGCACACACACATAGATTGAGGCAAGGAAGAATGATCTTCTTCTTCTATTACGTAAAAAGGAATGTACAAGAATGACCTAAAAACAAGAATACAACAAGTGCAATATATAAAGATCAGTACATAAGGAAAAACCTAATGTCTACAAATGAGTGAGCTGGCAAGGAACAAATATGCTATCACTCTCGGTAGATAAATCTAATAAAGCTTAATGAAGTATCCCTGACATATACCGGCGTGACCACTATACATGTCAGAGAAACGAAAAAAAGTGTACGTGTCATCCTAGATCATCACATGTTGAGCTTGATATCTCAACATTTCATTGATGCTTTTTGATACATCAATGACATTAATACCTCTCCATAACTCTTGGCAATCGTCAATGAGAGGAGCAAGATATATATTCATATCTTTAACTTGTCTTTTTCCTAAGATTAAAAGTGAAAGCATTAAATGTTCTTGTTTATTGCTAAATATGGTGGAAGATTGTAGTTTATGACTACCACTGGCCATGTTGACCATTTACATGATTTCATGGAGAATGGATGAACCCCATCTAATGCAACTCCTAACTTTAGATTCTATGGATTTTGTGCAAATTCAGGCCATGTAGAATCAATATGCTGAAAAGCAACACTATCATGAGGAATTTTGATTATTCCATCAGTAGTTTTATGATCATGTCCCCATGTCAAAAGCTTTGATAATTCGGGGCTTTGAAACATATGTCTAATCCGTGGAGCGAATGGAAAATATCTCAATACCTTGTTTGGGATTTTACCTTCTTTGTCCTTATATCAAGGAGATCGACATTTGGGACATGTCAAAGAGTCTGCATATTCACCTCTATATAAAATATAATCGTTAGGACATGCATGTATACATTGATAATCTATACCAATATTGCTGACTATCTTCTTCATTTCATCATGTGAGGTAGGAAAAATATTATGACTTGGTAAAAAATTTTCAGATAATAACCTGTAAGTTCATCAAAAAAAGATATATTAATAAAAATAAATAAATATATATATATATGCATATATTTTATATATGTGTATGCTTATGTGTATGTGTATGTGGATGTATATATGCATGTGCATGCGTATACATATGCATATGTGTATATGTATGTATGTGTGTATATGTGTTTTATAGGTGTATATGTATGTATATATACATATGCATATGTGTATGCATATATGTATATGTTTGTTTGTATATGTGTGTATGTATGTATGTATGTATGTATGTATGTATGTGTATGTATGTATGTATGTGTATGTATGTATGAATGTGTATGTATGTATGTATATGTATCTATGCATGTGTAGGTGTGTATATTTGATTTTGTTTTTACTTTTTTTTTTGTATATTGTGGTTTGCAGACTTTCATATATAGACCACTAAATCGTTTGGCTGTATCCCATTTTATTTTCAATCTATTACCTACCTTGCTAACTAAGACTTACATATTTGTTTACAAGGATTAAGTATTAGCTAACTATGGAGGTATTAGGTTGTTTGAAAATAAGACAAGCAAATTTCTCTCAGCGATTTTGGAAAATGGATGAATAATTCTAAAGTATGGGTAGACATGAAGTGTTCATTCAATGCAAGTTCTTGTTCTTACCGTAACTAAGGTAAAGACAAAAACCTGCACTGAATGAATACTTTGTGTCCACCCATCCTTTAAAATTATTCTTCCATCCTTCAAATTCTTCGAGGTAAATTTACTTCTCCTATTTTTCAGATGACTTAATACCTCCATAGCTAACTCATACTTAATATTTGTATGCAAATTTCATAACAGAGTTAGCAGCACAAGTATTAGGTCGACTAGAATAAGAGAAGCAGATGTGTCAAGATTCTAAAGGTTGGGCGGACAATTCGAAAGGTTAGATGGACAAAATATCTCCATTCGATACAGGTATGTATAATTTTACTTTACTCTCATAACATGTGTATATGTATGTTTATATGTATATACATGTGTAAGTATGCATGTGTAGATTCTGAAGATTGAGAATAAGTAAGCTCGCACTTAGTCGTGACTTCCTTCATATATATGCTTTAGACATTCCTCTCGAAGATATTTCTCTTTTTTTAGAAATATCAATGCTCTCACTGTCATTTTGATACCAATCCTCAATAAAATCTACCATGCCATCATCTTCATCATTGTCGCACAAATCTTGTACTTTATCTTCTTTTGAATATAGATCTTTCAACCTTGCATATTCCACAGGATCACTTTTGTGTAGCCTCCTCATAGAAGCTTATGATAAATGAGGTCTTAGTGGCAATTGTGAATGGTGTGGAGGAATATCATAAACATCATACGTTGGAATCTACAGACATGAATGAAAATCACTAGTATTCCATAAATGAATAAAAAGTAAACTTTAAACATAAAACTAAATATATAAGTTATTAAATATGGATAGAAAATTTTCATTCTCTCTCTAGCTAAAAGGTGCTCTTGTAGCTAAAAGGTGCTTCTGGAGGTCCCCATCTATATATAGGATCACAAAATGACATAAGAGTGACTTCAGAGTTTGGAGGCACATACAAATCCTCTACAATAAAGAGACCACAACCAACATTAGTAATAGTGGATGGAGCAATCATATAGCGATTACCCCAAAAGTTGAAAACCTCTCCATCTAAAGGAAGTGGTCCTCTATTCCATCCTCCATATCTTCTTCTATCATATGTTTGTACTAGAGAACGATCACAAGCTGGCAATGGATAATCTCCAGCCGTTTTTGTCTCTAAACCAGGAGGTAGAGGATTTCTCAAAACCTCTGCTTGTAATTGATGAACAACAAGTCCATGACGTGGACGAGGTATATTAACATTATGAGAAAAATTATTATCATCATCATCGAGCAAGTATTCTTGTATATCAAGAGTAATTTGATTTTGTATATGGCTTTTAAATAAAATAATGACATTAATTTATAGAAAAAATATATAGCCCAGCATTATCATGTTGACCAAGTGATAGTGCACGCTCAAAAGTACCATACTTTGCCTCAAGTTCAATACATTCCAATCGTGGTCTTTGATACGTGCCATAGCAAGAGTTACACCAACATATAATATGCTCTTGATAGTAAAATTCATCATAATTCCTATCGGAGGACACATGTGAAGTCGTTGCATGGGTAGGGGGTGGTGGAGTGCCCTCTGATTGATCAAAATCTGTTTATAACAAGAATATATATATATATATATATATATATATAAGTTATGTATCTATCAAATGTATTTAAAATTAAATGTTTGATATACTTAGAATCCTTGCACAATTAGGAGACGGTGGTGGAGTTCCATCTAATTGCTCAGAATCTACAAATAATGGTATTTGATATTAATAATCTGATTATTTACATACATAAACATTCACATATACATATTTACACATACACACATATTCACATATACACATTTACACATACACACATATTCACAAATACACAAATACACATTATTGTGGGATAAATGCATGTATATGTGTGTACGTATGTATGTGAATATGTATATGTGTGTTTATATTATATGTATGTATATATGTATATGTTTGCATGTGTATGTGTATGTGGGTATGTGTATGTGTATGTGTGTGTATATATGTGTACGTATTCTTATTCTTTTTTTCTGTTTGAGATTAAATTAACAGGAGATATTGTATGGTGGAAAAAAATAAGAGGCGACCAAACATACCACCTGAGATGTGGCAGTTTTTTCGTAGACAGTTACGTCTTCAAGAGTCATTTCCTCAGCAGAAGGTATACAAATTAATAGTTTATATTTATAATTTTCATATATTTTAGTAATTTTTTACATTTAATTTATGTATTTCTTTTTTCTTTAAATAAACGGGCTACTACAAAGAAGAGAGTTGAGTCTGGCCACACATCGCACCTAGGCCAAATGGGCCATCATGGTTTTGTAGCTACATTTGTAAGTATATGTGTTATTGTGAGTATATTTTTTATTTTAGTTAGAATGCAAGAAACTAATCTTTTTTATTTGTTTCAATGCAACGAAAGGATTATGGCCGATATCCTACGAAGCATGAGATCGAGTATGCTACACATTTTGGATATCTGCGTTTGAGCGAGTATATGCAAGATCATCCGGATGCCTTTGTGAGTATTATTAAATTTTATATAATTATTTTATTTTTATGGATGTTTTAATTGTTTTACTTATTTATGTTTATTATATGTAATACAGGAGTATTATGAAGAGGCAGATATGGATGAGGTGGAGAGACAGACACAGGAGGGACGATCTTGATCGTCATAGGGTGATCATGATGATGAGGATGAGGATGAGGATGATCATGATACTTATGATGATGATGATGATCATGATGATGATGATCATGATGATGATGATTAGGATTCTTGATTATGACATTGGATATGTATTTACATTGATATATATATATATATATATATATATATATATATATATATATATATATATATATATATATATATATATATATATATATATATATATATATATAGTTCATTTCAATTATGTTTTGAATTGTGTGTATGGTATTAAGTAATGCAAAGTTTTTTTCTATTGATTGTTATTATTATTTATATTAAGCATATGTTTTAGTACTTTAATTATATAATTCATTCATATGTGTGTACGTATGTGCATGTATATGTGTGTAATATGTGTGTGTACGTATGTGCATGTATATGTGTGTATATGAATGTATGTACATATGTATATGTGTATATGTATGTATGTGCATGCGCATGTGTAAGTGTATATGTGTATGTGCATGTGCATGTGTATTTGTGTGTACATGTATGTATGTGCGTGTGCATGTGTAAGTGTATATGTGTGTATATTTGTATGTGCATGTGCATGTGCATGTGTATGTGTGTGTATATGTATGTGCATGTATATGTGTAAGTGTATGTGTATATATGTGTGTGTGCATGTATATGTGTATATGTATGTATGAGCATGTGTGTGTGTATGTGTATATGTGTGTGTACGTATGTGCATATATATGTGTATGTGTGTGTATATATACATATGTGCATATGTATGTGTATGTGTATAAACATATACAACTATATGTATATGCATGTGTATATGTATGAAACATGCATGTGCATGTGGATGCATTTCAATTTGCATCCATGTGCATGCGTGTGGATGTGCATATACATGTATTTAAGTATATGTTAATGTGTGTATGTGTATATATATATGCAATAATGCATGCATGCAAGTCTTTTTATGTGGTTGTAGAAATGTTTGTGCATATGCATGTGTATGTGTAACTGTATGTGCACATGTATGTGTGTGTATGTGCATGTGTATATGTGTGAACGTGCACCTTCATCATGTATAAGTGTATATGTGCATATCAATAAGTGTGAGTATGCTAACTAATGAAAATAACACAATTCAAATGATATACAAAGAATGGAAATTGTAGTTACAATAGTTAGCCATATTTTTGCTTGGTTAGCTTCTTGAATAACCTGCAATAAAGACAAAAAGAGAGGGGGGGAGAGAGAGAGAGAGAGAGAGAGAATTCAAAGAGAGAAAGAGGTACAAAGAGAGAAATAGAGACAGAGAGAAACAATAAGATAGAGATTAGGCAAAACAACAATTCTGCATATACTTGTTTCAACTCGTAAGCACAATGCAATTGCAAACATTGGAGAGTTCGTTTGGGTGCATCTTTCAAAGATTCAAAAAACCTTTTGCATGAAGTGATGTGCTTTGAAGCAGCATTATCAAAGAACCAATCCAAATCAGCCTCACTCACAAACATACATTTAGAATAATGCAATGATGCATCATAATGATATGTAAAAACACATGCCCAAAAATCTTGAGCCATGTTGGATTCTTCAATGAGTAAATGTTTTTTTGCAACATTTGGGGAAAGTTGATTTTAAGTAAGGGATTCACATAGATCTTGAGAATGTCAAAACCAAGTTGATTGGCCTACATCGAAATGTGTGAGAGATGTGAGAAGCTTCCTTGGTGATGAGTGTAGAAATGCACATTAGGGAGTTTTCAAGAATTGCAAATCCTCTTACAAAATTTGTTCATATATTTAGGTAGTGATGTGTGTGAACACACTAGGATCTCTAGGGCACTTTTTTCCCTCTTTAGGAGGTGTTTTTCCCCCGGCTTGTATATACGCCTATTACCCTAATGGGCTACTTATCTTTGTACATTCTCTAGTAATACATTCAATATTGTGTGTTGTGCTCTAAGCTTCTTCTCCTTCCTTGTACTGTTCGCGTGCTTCCGCAGACATCTATCTCCAACAAATGGTATCAGAGCAGGTCGTCCCTTCATCTAGGGCACCGTCGACACTCCTCCGGTTGCAGTCTCAGATTCACATGAAATTTGGTGAGGATACTCCGCTCGTTTCGGCCTCCGAATGCACTATCGAAGTGCTTGTGTAGGCTATTTCGTCTTTTTGTGCCAAAGGTATACACCGGTTTCTGTTCGCCAGTATAAGCATCTCGAAGTCTGCTACAGGTCTAGCCGGAATTTGTCTCGGTAGTTCTGTTCAACTTTTTGAGATACAGTAAATTTTTTGCATCAAGGTATTTTAGTCACCGGCCATGGATGAAAGCAGTGATGTATTCCGTATCTTGGTTGTTGAGGATAAGTTGGATGGTACCAACTACCCTTTGTGGGCTTATATAATGCGACATGTATTGGTTGTGAAAGGATTGTGGAACATTGTGCAGGGTGTCAAAAAACGTCCTATCACACCTGAAACTGTTACAACTGTAGGTACTGAAGCTAATGCAGAAGGTGTCGAAGATGATGATATTCTGCATATTCCTGTTCGTGCTTCGATTTCTGCTGCACCTACTGTAGAGCAGATTTGTTGGGATGGCAGAGATGCTCAGGGACATGCATTGATAGCTTTGTCTGTCAAATGTGCCATTATTCCTCACATTCACTCTTGCAAAAAAGCTAAGGATGCTTGGGATACACTTACCACATTGTACCAAGCTAGGAATGAGTCTCGTGTTGCTTACCTCCGAAAATAGTTGGAGAGTGAGCACATGAATGAAGGTGATTCTATGGATAGTTTCCTAACAAAGATCAAAGACTTGAAGGAATAATTGATTTCTGCTGATGAGGTTATACCAGATAGCTCACTTGTGCAGACCGTTTTGAATGGTCTTCCTGATTCATATTAGATTTTTGCTTCTACTCTTCGGTTAATGATGAAAGGCAATCCAAATGCCTTGTCATTTGAGGAGCTAGTCTCTGTTATGTTGCAGGGAGATCAGTCCAGGCAGAACAAGTCCATTATGCATGTTGCAGATCACGCTTTCCTGGCTAGTCAGAAGGGCAAAGGAAAATGGAGCTCTTCAACTAGTAAGTAGGAATCTACAAATGCTGCACATTCGAAGAAGGAAGATAAAGATGAGAAGAAATCAAAAAAGCAGAAATTGTTTTGCAAGTACTGTAAAGGGAATGATCATATCATAAATAACTATCCAAAATTGGCTACTAAAGAGGCAAAGAAGAAAGAGGCCGGAATGGTTGTTGCAAAGGCCTCTACACCAAAAACAGAGTCTCCTAATCTTGTGCAGGAAGAAGAAGGGGCCTTTAATACTGTCTGCAGTTTTGACCCATCTTCTCATGAGCAGTGCATGTCTGCAGTAGACTCAGATGTTTCGTATTTTGACAGTGGGGCGGCCAAACATATTACCTCGCAATGTAGTTTTTTCTCTTCACTCGAGCCTGTCCCTACAGGGAATACTGTTACATGCGCAAACAACTCCTCTTATCCTATTATGGGAGTTGGTAAGATCATTTTGACTACTGCTGATGGTAGTTCTTTCACTTTTTCAGATGCTTTATTTGTGCCAGGGATCAAGAAAAATCTATTATCAATTTCTGCATTAGCCAAGATTGTCTTGGTTGTGAAATTTGTTGATAACAGGTGTACATTTCATGATCTCTCAAATGGCAATGTGATTATTGCTTCTCGCATTTTATGCCGTGGGCTGTATAAGCTCATAGACTATGAAAGATCTGTGAATGATTCGGCATGTGCAGTACATGATTGTCAGGCTATGTCAGATGCAAAGCTTTGGTGCATGCTTTGGTCATCTGAATTTTGCTAGTTTGCTATGCCCATAAAAATCTGAAATGATGTCCTCTTTGGCCAAACTTGAGGCACCTAGAAAACATGTTTGTGAAGGCTATATTTTGGGCAAAATGCAGCGTTCCTCATTTCCAAAAGATGGTTCAGTTCGGGCTACTCAAACATTGCAGCTTGTACATAGTGATGTCTGTGGTCCTATGCAGACACCTTCTTGTGGAAATTATCTTTAATTCGTGACTTTCATTGATGATTTTTCCAGGCATGCATGGGTATATCCATTGAAGGCAAATTCTGAAGTGTTCATGTGCTTAAAATAGTTTTTGGTTTTGACTGAAAATCTATCAGCATGTAAAATGGGCACCCTCTGTTCAGATCGAGGGGGGGAATATATGTCTTCTGATATTAATGCATTTCTGGCTGAACGTGGGATAAAACACCAGTCTATAGTGCCATATACACCTCAATAGAATGGTGTTGCTGAGCGAAAGAACATGTCACTCATGGAGATGGCAAGGTGTATGATCAAGAGTGAGGCTTTACCACATAGTTTCTGGCTTGAGGCTGTCATGTGTGCAACATATGTACTTAACAGGTGTCCCACTAAAGCACTGCAGTCTATCACTCCATATGAGGCTTGGCATGATTGCAAGCCATCTATTGCTCATCTGCGTGTTTTTGGTTGTTTGGCATATGCATTAGTGTCTGAACAACATCGTAGAAAATTGGATGATAAAGCAGTAAAATGTATGTTTGTTGGGTACAATTCTAAAAGTAAAGGCTATCGTCTGTATCATCCACAGGCTAAATGCATTCTGGGTATCCATGATGTTGTTTTTGTGGAAGATGCTATTCAGCCATTGCTTTCATCTACTAAGGAGACATCTGTTAGCTCCAAAGTCATGTATGATACTTTGCTGCCTCTTTTTACAGGTGGACAGTCTAGTGCTGGTCCCAATGAGGCAACTTCTAAGCCTTTGCAGGTTTCATATGATGATGTAGATCATTCCATTTCTGATGCAGAATTACATGATGCACCAGTTGATGAGAGAGCTGATATTGAGCAGGCAAAACCTATGCCAAAATGGCTGGTGCAGACTTTGCGTGATAGCAAATTAGATGCACCTCTGTCATATCGTACTTGTTCAGGCTCTCATAGTGCCTCTTTTGCATCAGATTGCTATGCTATGGCTTCATCTAGTCTCTGTGATGAGAATGAGCCTATTTCGTTTGATGAAGCATAAAAATAAAAAACTTGGATGGTTGCTATGCAATTTGAATATGATGTTATAATGAAGAATGGTACTTGGTCTTTATGTGACTTGCCTCCTGGAAAGAAGGCCATTGGGACTAAGTGGGTATACAAGCTGAAGCATAAACGTGATGGTACAATTGACAGGTATAAAGTTAGACTTGTTGCAAAGGGTTATGCGCAGGAAAGAGGCATTGATTTGATGAGACCTTTGCACCTACTTGTCAAATGACTACTGTTCATAGCATCTGTGCACTTACAGCTCATCATGGTTGGAATGTACATTAGTTGGACATTAAAACAACATTTCTGAATGGTGAGTTGCATGAAGAAGTGTATGTTTTTCAGCCCTGTGGCTTTGTGCAGAAAGGGCATGAAAATGAGGTGTGCAAGTTAAAGAAGGCATTATATGGTTTAAAGCAAGCACCACGTTCTTGGTATGAGAAGATACATGCCTATTTGATTGTACATGGTTTTGAGAACAATCCAACTGAAAGCACCTTAGATGTTAAGCGTGCTAATGATGTGCTTCTGATCATTGTTGTCTATGTTGATGACATGCTGCTCATTGGTGCTATTGAGAAGCATATTGCTCAATTTAAGGTTGATTTGCATGCCTCCTTTGAGATGTCTGATTTGGGGCATTTGCATCACTATTTGGGCATTCAATTTATGCAAGTTGATGGTGGAATGGCTTTGTGTCAAATGAAATATATTGACACATTATTGTAGCATTTTGGCCTTGAAGTCTGTAATCCTATTGCCACTCCTATGGAGACAAGTTTAGGATTGAGTCTTCATGATGCTGAAGATGCATTTGGCGTTGTTCTCTATCAGCACTCTTACTTTCTTTTGTGGAGTGATTTCCACATAGCTTGGCACTTCCACGTTGTTCTCTATCAGCACTCTTACTTTCTTTTGTGGAGTGATTTCCACATAGCTTGGCACTTCCTTATACATGAGTGCGAGCTTCTTGTTCACCGCATCACTCCCACGGGGGATTTGTTGATATATTTAGGTAGTGATGTGTGTGAACACACTAGGATCGTCGAGGCACTTTTTTCCCTCTTTAGGAGGTTTTTTTCCCCAGCTTGTATATACGCCTGTTGTCCTAATGGGCTACATTTTTTTGTACATTCTCTAGTAATACATTCAATATTGTGTGTTGTGCTCCAACCTTCTTCTCCTTTCTTGTGCTGTTCACATGCTTTCGTAGACGTCTATCTCCAACAAAATTGACAAGGAAAAATTGAGGCTTCACATGGAATGATGAGTATACAAATGCATCTGAAGAATTAAAACAAAAAATTATTGAAAATTGTGTGCCAAAAATGTTGGAGTTAGACGTCTGCGGAAGCACGCGAACAACACAAAGAAGAAGAAGAATCTTGGAGCACAACACACAATACTGAATGTGTTACCACTAGAATGTACAAAGATAAGTAGCCCATTAGGACAATAGACATATATACACGCCGAGGGAAAAGAACCTCCTAAGGAGGGGAAAAAGTGCCCCGATGGTCCTAGAGTGTTCACACACAACACTACCTAAATATATCAACACCTCCCCCTTGGGAGTGATGCGGTTAACAAGGAGTTGGCACTCATGTATAAGGAAGTGCCAAGCTATGTAGAATCAATCCACAAAAGGAAGTAAGCCCAAAGCTTTGTGAAAAGCTTCAAACTTCTCCCTAGGCAGAGCCTTCGTGAAAAGCTCTACAATGTTTCTACTGCGTGGGCACATTGCCAAGATGATCTCCTGAGCAGAGAACCTCTTCCTGACATAGTGATAATGCACCTCAATGTGCTGAGTGAGAGCATGGAACACAGGGTTCCTCACGACTGCCGATGTGCTCTGACTATCAGTGAAGATGGTGGTGGCAGAAGACTAACCAACACCCAAATCAACCATAAGGCATCTGAGCCAAATACACTCAACAGTCGCTATGAAAGCTTCCCTATTCTCAGCCTCACAACTGGAAGTGGCCACAATAGGCTACTTCTTGCTCAACCAAGATATACATGAGCTACCAAGCATGAAGAAAAAACCATTGGTGGACACACAAGTGTCATAGCAACCAGCCCAATCATTGTCAATAAAAAGCATGCAAATCTAGCGGTAGTGATCCCCCCTTGGGATAAAACAATCCAAGTATCCGGGTACCACTCAAGTAGTGAAAGATGCGCTTAACTGCCTTCCAATGCTTGACTCCTGGGCAATGCATAAAGCTGCTCATCTCTGAGATAGCAAACTGAATATCTGGCCGAGTAATGCATAAGTAAATCAAGCATCCAACAACCTGCTGAGAGACAACAACATCAAATGCATCTCCAGCATCATGAAGACTCAATCGTAAACTTGTCTCCATATTAGTGGCAATAGGTTTACAGTCTTCAAGGCCAAAATGCTGCAATAATGTGTCAATATATTTCATTTGATACAAAGCCATTCCACCATCAACTTGCATAAACTGAATGGCCAAATAGTGATGCAAATGCCCCAAATCACACATTTCAAATGAGGCATGCAAATCAGCCTTAAAATCAGCAATATGCGTGTCATGACGACTAGTGAGCAGCATGTCATCAACATATACCACAATGATCAGAAGCACATCATTAGCACACTTAACATATAAGGTGCTTTCAGTTAGACTATTCTCAAAACCATGTGCAATCAGATAGGCATGTATCTTTTCATACCAAGCACGTGGTGCTTGCTTTAAACCATATAATACCTTCTTTAACTTGCATACTTGGTTTCATGTCCTATCTGCACAAAGCCACTAGGCTAAAAAACATACACTTTTTCATGCAAGTCACCATTCAAAAATTCTGTTTTAATGTCCAACTAATGTACATTCCAAACATGATGAACTGCAAGTGCACAAACACTACGAAGAGTAGTCATTCGGCAAGTAGGAGCAAAGGTTTCATCAAAATCAATGCCTCTTTCCTACACATAACCCTTTGCAACAAGCCTAGCCTTATACCTATCAGCTATTCCATCAGGTTTACGCTTTAGCTTGTATACCCACTTTGTTCCAATGGCCTTCTTGCCAGGGGGCAAGTCACATAAAGACCAGGTACCATCCTTCATTATAGCATCATATTCAGATTGCATAGTAGCCATCCAATTTTCTGAGTTTTGTGCTTCTTCAAATGAAACAAGCTCACTCTCATCACAGAGACTAGACGCAGCCATAACATAGAAAATTTGATGCAAAAGAGGCACTATGATATCCTGATCGACTACGATATGACAGAGGTGCATCTAATTTTTTGTCATACAAGGTTTGTACCAGCCATTTTGGCGTAGTTTTTGCGTGCTCAATATCAACTCTCTCATCAACAAGTGCATCATGTAAATTGGCATAAAAAATCGGATGATCTGCATCATCATATGAAACCTACAAAGGATGAGAAGTTTCCTCATTAGGACTAGCACTAGACTATCCACCTGTAAAAAGAGGAAGCAAAGTATCATACATATCTTTGGAGTTAACAGATGTCTCCTTAGTACATGAAAGCAATGGCTGAATAGCATCTTCCACAAAAACAACATCACGACTAACCAGAATGTGTTTACTCTCTGGATGATACAGACAATAGCCTTTACTTTCAAAATTGTACCCAACAAAAATACATTTTACTGCTTTATCATCCAATTTTCTACGATGTTGTTGAGGCATTAATGCATATACCAAAGAACCAAAAACACACAGATGAACAACATATGGCTTGCAACTATGCCAAGCCTCATATGAAGTGATAGACTGCAGCGGTTTAGTGGGACACCTATTAAGTACATATGCTGCACACATGACAACCTCAAGCCAGAAACTATCTGGCAAAGCCTGACTCTTGACCATACACCTTGCCATCTCCATGAGTGACCTGTTCTTTCGTTCAGCAACTCGAATCTGTTGAGGTGTACATGGCACTGTACATTGATGTTTTATCCCACGTTCAACCAGAAATGCATTAAAGTCAGAGGACATATATTCCCCCCCTCGATCAGAACTGAGAGTGCCCATTTTACATGCTGATAGATTTTCAGCCAAAACCAGAAACTATTTGAAGCACATAAACACTTCAGACTTTGCCTTCAATGGATATACCCATGCATGCTTAGAAAAATCATCAATGAAAGTCACGAATTAAAGATAGTTCCCAAAAGAAGGTGTCTGCTTAGGACCACAAACATCACTATGTACAAGCTACAATTTTTTAGTAGCCTGAACTGAACCATCTTTTGGAAAAGAAGAATGCTGCATTTTTCCCAAAATACAACCTTCACAAACATGTTTTCTGGGTGCCTCAAGTTTGGGCAAAGAGGACACCATTTTAGATTTCTACAGACGTAAAAACTAGCAAAATTCAGATGACCAAAGCGTGCATCCCAAAGCTTTGCATCTGACATAGCTTGAGAATCATGTATTGCACATGCCAAATCATGTATAGATCTTTCATAGTCTATGAGCTTATATTGCCCACGATATAAAATCTAGAACCAATTACCTTTTGATTTTGTAAATCCGTCTAGAACCAATTACCTTCATTCGTCTTGGTAAGTGTGGCTACATCAAGAAATTGGAATATGTATCAACTAGATGTGAAAAATGCTTTTCTCAATGGCTGGATGTTAGAGGAGGTTTACATGGCTTAACCTCTTGGTTATGAAGATCCAAGCAAGGTAAATTATGTATGCAAATTGAACAAAGCTCTTTATGGCCTGAAGCAGGCACCTAGGGCATGGAACCATAGGTTAACCACCTACCTTCAGGATCAAGGATTCATGATGAGCAAGGTAGATTCTTCTCTATTTGTCAAGAGAAGTAACTCAAAAATGATATACTTATGTGTATATTTTGATGACATCATTCTTACAGGTAGTGATTCCAACTCATCAAACGAATCAAGAACCAAATGATGTAGGAGTTCAAAATTAGTGACCTAGGGCTTCTAAAGTATTTTCTTGGACTTGAGTTAGTCTACCCCAACTCTAGAATTTACATCACTCAAAGGAAATATGTGCAAGACATGTTGAAGAAGTTCCACTTGGAGAATGCAAAGGTAGCTAGCACCCCTATGGAGGTAAATATAAATTGAGTGCTCATGAAGGTGATTTGATTGAAGACATTGTAGGATATCAAAGCATAGTTGGAAGTCTAAACTATGAAACATTAACAAAGATTGACATATGCTATGGAGTAAGTGTTTTGAGCCAATTTATGCATAAACCTAGAGCACCTCACTTGGAAGCTGCTAAAAAGATTTTGAAGTATCTCAATGGTACTCAAAATCAAGGCCTTTACTTCCCGTACACATCAGATTTGGACATTAAGCTATACTCAGATGCAGATTGGGCAAGTTGTAAGGATGACAGAAGAAGTACTCCTAGATATCTTTCTTTTGCAGGTGATAAGCCATTTCATGGTTTTCTAAGAAGCAACCAACTGTTCCTCTACCTTCAATAGAGGCTGAATATAGGGGATTAGCAAATGCTACACAAGAAGCAATTTGGATTTGATTGCTCTATCTAGATTTGGGACTTCACACTCATTCACCTATGATCCTTGGTGACAACACAAATTCTTTGCATCTTGCAACCAATCCCATTTACCATGCAAGAACCAACCATATAGAAGTGCACTATCACTATGTTAGAGAGAAGCTATTGAGCAAAGAGATTCAACTTGCATATGTATCCACAAATATGCAATGTGCAGATTTATTAACCAAAGCACTTGATGGTACTAAACTTTGCAGGTTTAAAACCATGATTGGATTGCAAGACATTCAGGAAGATTCTTGAAGAAGTATAATCCAAGATGTTTGGCTTGAGGGGGAGCTGTTGGTGCAAAAATACAAGCCCTCACACTTGGCTTAGCATGAAAAGCAATAAGTGGAAGGACTTGATGAAGCATGAGAACCTTAGCTTGTAATCTTTGATTATTTACCACTTGTAAAAGGTTTTAACCTTGAGAGAATATTGTAAAGGCTTGAATCTCGTGAGGTAGGAAGCATATTAGCTACGAGTTACATTTGATGGAATAACTCCTAATTTGTAGGAAGCACTTTTAGGTGGAGCCTAGTTTGAAATTCAAATTCAAATTTGAAGAAAATACTTATAAAAGGCTTGTAAAACTCACAGCCTTGTGGCCTCTTCTTGGAGCTCATTTGTTTAACATCTGCAGAGGTTCAGTAGCTTACACCATAGCCTACTCATCTCACTATCATTAGGCATCATCATAATGCCAATGATCTTGTAAAATCATGTGCCATAATAGATATACTTCATTGATCATTTTTGTTCAATTCTCTGCTATGACTACTCAAAATAGTGAACTTTGCATGATCATATCTTAGTGATTTCTCAACCATTTTGCATGATCTATAGCTTGTTGGAACCAAATTGAAGTCTATTGAACTCCTCACTGGTCATTTACTACTTAGTCCCTAAAAAGTGGAGGGTAAGCCTTGGATTGCTAAATTGATTTCTTAGTGCATAGTTTGTTATTTTAGACGATTCCACTTATAATCACTAGATATCTAAGCTAATTAAATTCCTTCAAAAGGAATTTAATTAATTTCTATTGTACTGGGAGCACTGAGCAAAAGAACCAATAGGTGTATGGACCAAAATAACAAGGGACACTAGCTATTTGTGAAATAGTCTGTTTTGATTCAATTGTTTAAAGGATCAACTCTAAAGTACTTAGGTAATTTCTTGGTGTCATTTGCAAGCTAAAAGGGTCTACTACATAACTCTGAAGTGAAATAGGGCAGGTACAAGGCAGGTTTTGGTAGTATCACCTCACTTCCTTGAGGTATCCATCTATCTCATCCAACACTTTTTATAGTGAACTTATCCATCTTCTCGAAGTTTTCAGCTTTTGCAACCACGTCAAGAAAATCTAATTGCAAACTCTCAATAAAGTTGCTCTTCAAGGCATCTTTAGAAACTTCTAGTGCATACTTATGTAAACACAAAAATTTATCCTTATATTCTTCAACAAACAAGTTATGTTTGTCATCCTCCTATTGCTTGAAGGAGTAGAATTCCACTTTATTTTCCATCCGATAATGTGGAGAACAATAGTACTTCTTTGCTTGCTCTTGAATTTGTTTCATGAGAATCAGCCATTCACATGTTCTTGACTGCATGTATGATTTCCGTCATAATTTGGTGACTCCTCGGAGATGCAGAATTGCCACCTTTGATTTAAGTTCCTTGCTAAACATGCACATATCAAAGAAATCCTCGAGCTTCTCGATCCATGCTTCAAGATCCTCTCCAATTTTCTTCTTGCCATCAGATTCATCTAATTTTTCTCTTTTAAACACTTGTTTAATGGCAGACTCATTGGCATCATCATAATCTTCAAGCAAATAATTAATCCAATTGTTTTGTTTATCACTTACATACAGATGTAACATATCCTTAAGCACTTGGTTAACCCTTTTGCTCTCACCAATAGTTTAAGGATGAAATGTAGTACCCATGTGTAATTCTGTTCTTATGGAGTGAAACATTGCTTTCCAAAATTTAGATGTAAACCTTGCATCCCTATCAAAAATTAGACTTTTTGTTATGCCATGTAACTTGAGATTTCTTTTATAAAAAGCTTAACAACATGCATAGTTGTGTCAGTTTTCCTCATGGAAAGAAAATGTACCATCTTTGTAAGATGGTCCACAACAAAAAAGATGGTATCATGTACACTTCTTGTCACATGCAACTTTGTTATGAAATCCATAGAGATGGATTCCCATTTTTTATGAGGCACATCTAATGGTTGTAACATACTAGGGATCCTTTTAAATTCAACCTTAACCCGTTGACATTTCATACAATCTTTCACATACCTTCTAATGTCATGTTTCATATTTGGCCAATAATATGAAGCTTTCACTTTAGCATAAGTCAAAGAAAAACTAGAGTGCATAGAGAAAGGTGCCTCATTTTTTATGAGGCACATCTAATGGTTGTAACATACTAGGGCTCCTTTTAAATTCAGCCTTAACCCGTTGACATTTCATACATTCTTTCACATATCTCCTAATGTCATGTTTCATATGTGGCCAATATTATGAAGCTTTCACTTTAGCATAAGTCATAGAAAAACTAGAGTGTGTAGAGAAAGGTGCATCATGACAATCATAAAGAATCTTTTCTTTCAAAATAGATTTTGAAGAAATACACAAATGAGAATTAGACACAAATCATTAAATTTTCTTGAAACATAGAACCTGGATTTGCATACAAAAAATTCAACATTGTTGCATAATACAAATCTTCTTTTAATTTGTTATGGATATCAACCTTAGAAGATACAATAGACATTGATTTGCATAAAGGTTTAAGACTCAAAGGATCAACCACTTTATTTTCTTTTCTTACTAAGTATAATATCAAAATCTTATTCATTTAGCGATTCGATCCATAATTTTTTTCTATTGTTAAGTAAAGGTTGAGTAAAGATATATTTAAGGCTTTGATGATCCGTTCTTAATTCAAACTTTACTCCAAATAATAAGTGTGTCCAATGTTTAAGTGCATGAACATCCACAAACATTTCCAAGTCATGTGTAGTATAATTTAATTCATGTTTCCTTAGTTTTCTTGACTTATAAGCCACTACCCTTCCTTCTTGTGAAAGTACACACTTCCACTAGCATCACATGCAAGAATAAGTGGTTTTCCTATCTAAGGTATTTTTTGTTGATATATCTAGGTATTGATGTGTGTGAACACTCTAGGATCTCCGGGGCACTTTTTTCCCTCTTTAGGAGGTTTTTTTCCCCTGGCTTGTATATACATCTATTGCCCTAATGGGCTACTTATCTTTGTACATTCTAGTGGTAACACATTCAATATTGTGTGATGTGCTTCGAGCTTCTTTTTCTTCCTTGTGCTGTTCGAACCTCTAACTCCAACAATTGGTATCAAAGCAGGTGACCGCTTCATCTAGGGTGTTGTCTAAACCTCTTTGATTGTAGTCTCAGAATCGCACGAAATTTGGTAAGCATACTCAGGGTGTTTCAGAGATCAAAACGGCTTTGCTTTGTGGTGCAAAAATCACAACCTAAGCTCATTTTGGCCTCCAAATGCACTATCGTAGTGCTTGTGTAGGCTACTTCGTCTTCTTGTGCCAGAGGTATATATCAGTTTTGGTTCGCCAATATAAGCATCTCGAAGTCTGCTACAGGTTTAGCAAAATTTGTTTGGGCAGTTCTGTTCAACCTTTTGAGATAGAGTCAATTTTTTGCATCAAGGTATTTTAGTCACCGGCCATGGCTAAAAGCAGTGATGTATTCCGTATGTTGGTTGTTGAGGATACGTTAGATGGTACCAACTACCCATTGTGGGCTTATATGATGCATCATGTATTGGTTGCAAAAGGACTATGGAAAATTGTGCAGGGTGTTGAAAGATGTCTTATTACACCTACGAATACAAGTATTGCAAATACAGGTGCTGGAGTTGATGGAGATGGTGTCGAACATGATGATATTCTGCAAATTCCTATTCATGTTGCTGATTCTGTTGCACCTACTGTAGAGCGAATTGGTTGGGATGGCAGAGATGCTCAGGCACATGCATTGATAGCTTTGTCTATCAAACGTGCTATAATTCCTCACATTCGCTCTTGTAGGACAACTAAGGATGCTTGGGATACACTTACCACATTGTACCAGGCTAGGAATGAGGCTCGTGTTGTTTACCTCTGAAAACAATTGGAGAGTGAGCACATGAATGAAGGTGATTCTATGGACATTTTTCTCACAAAGATCAAGGATTTGAAAGAACAATTGATTTCTGTTGATGAAGTTATACCAGATAGCTCACTTGTGCAGACCATTTTGAATGGTCTTCTTGACTCATATCAAAGTTTTGCTTCTACTCTTCATTTGATGATGAAAGGAAATCCAAATGCCTTGTCATTTGAGGAGTTAGTCTCTGTTTTGTTGCAGGAAGACCAGTCTAGGCAGAACAGATCTATTATGCATATTGTAGATCAAGCTTTCCTGGCTAGTCAAAAGGGCAACTGTAAATGGAACTCTTCTACTAGTAAGCAAAAATCTGCAAATGCATTACAAAATCAAAAGGAACTCAGATGGATCAATAAATAGGTATAAAGCTAGACTTGTGGCTAAGGGTTTTGCACAAACCCAAGGAGTAGATCATGAAGAGACTTTCTCACCTGTGGTTGAAATGCCAACCATCAATGAAGGTAATTGGTTCTAGAAGGATTTACAAAATCAAAAGGAACTCAGATGGTTGGCATTTTAGCCACAGGTGAGAAAGTCTCTTCATGATCTACTCCTTGGGTTTGTGCAAAACCCTTAGCCACAAGTCTAGCTTTATACGTGTTTATTGATCCATCTGAGTTCCTTTTGATTTTGTAAATCCGTCTAGACCAATTTCTTGTCATTCTCTTGGAGTGCTTCTATTTCTTCATCCATAGCTTCCTTCCATTCTGCTTTGGTACTTGCTTCTTCATATGATGAAGGTTCTTCAAGTGATGAATCCTTAGCAAGATAAATGGAATGCTTAGTAACTAATGAAGTATCATACCCATATCTGATTGGCTTCTTACTCTCTCTTTGTGATCTCCTCAAAGCTTGGTTGGATGATTCAGGTATGTATTCCAACCTCTTCATCTTGGCTTTGCCTTTTGATTTCCATGCTTTGAACTCTTCCAAGTTGATGGTGTCCTCATCATCTGATTTGATGTCCTCAATTGGGCTTGGCTCCTCCTTGGCGAGGTTTGGAAATTCTTCTTCCAAGTCATATGGCAATTTGACCTTCCTACATTCACTTTCAAACCAAGAATCATTCTCATCAAACACAACATCTCTACTGACCATGAACCCTTTGTTGGATGGATTGTAAAATTTGTACCCTTTCTGATTTAAATCATACCCTATGAAAATGCATTTCTCTGCCTTAGGGTCTAACTTACCTCTGATTTGAGATGGAACATGCACATAAGCAACACATCCGAATATTCTTCAATGATCAAGTGATGGTTTCCTACCATGCCATGCTTCATATGGGGTCATCCCATCAAGTGACTTAGAAGGTAACCTATTAATAAGATAAGTGGTAGTAGACACACTCTCTGCCCACAAGTAATTTGGCAATTTCTTTTCATTAAGCATTGATCTAGCTTCTTCCACAATCAACCTATTTCTCCTCTCTGCTACTCCATTTTGCTCAGGGGTATACCTAGTAGTAATCTCCCTTTTGATACCTCTGTCCTACAAAAATGCATCAAATTCATTGGATAAGTACTCACCTCCTCCATCTGACCTTATCCTCTTTAGACTTTTCCCTGTTTGATTTTCCACAAGTGCAAGATACTTCTTGAAGCAACTGAACACTTTATCTTTATGTTTCATAAAATACAAGATATTCCACCTACTAAAATCATCAATGAATGACACATAGTACCTTGAGGCTGAAATTGAAGGGTCCTTGGTTGGTCCCCACACAGCCGCATGGACAAGTTCCAAGTAATCCTCATGCATATAGCCTTTCTTTGTAAAGGGTAACCTGTGTGATTTACCAAACAGACAAGCACCACATTTATAGATCATATGTTGCTTGGATACATTAGGTATCCCAAGCACACATTGATCTCTACATATCTGCTTCAAGGTTCTCTCACCAATATGCCCTAATCTTTTGTGTTATAGCTCTAATTCTAACAAAGTTTGATCCTTATAATTGTAAAGAGCAATGTTTCTATTTTCCTATGTAAATAATCTACTTGTTTTCTCTCCCTTGGAAATTATCTTGAATCCATGTTGGGGGTCCTCCATAAAAGCTCCATATTTATTCAACCTAACCTGGAAACCCTTTTCCACTATTTGTCCAACACTCATTAGATTCTTTGTGATAGTAGGTACATAAGGAACCATGCTCAACAGATTTCTATTCCCATCAGAAGTTTTGACATTTCCTACCTTGACAACTAAATGCTTGGTGTCATCACTTGTCTGTAGTTGGTGCTTTCCCTTGGGCTCCTCAAGATCAGAAAAGAGAGCTACGTTGCCTGCTACATGGTTTGAACAACCTAAGTCAATATAGAAGAGGTGCTCATCACTCATACCTTGTTTTGAAGTCATGTTCATAATGAGAAGAGAATCCTCTTGATCCTCTGTATAATTGTTGGTTTTTTCTTGATTTGTATCCTCCTTGATAATTGTTGTTGTAGCTGTTGTTGTTGTTACCGTTAGTGTCCATGTGAAAGGCCAAATGCCCATTGGACACTTCTTTGTATATGTTCTTTAATAAAACATATAGTGGCCTGGTCAGCCACAGACTTTAAGTTTGACTGCATTTGTAAGACCTAAGAATTCTGTCTTCGTGCTCCATGTGTACTGTGTTTTCTGTGTATTCTGCAGCATCTATGCGAAGTACTGTGTGCGGCCTCAGGAGCTCGGTTTTCTACTCTGAGCATATCGTCGTGGATCTCTCGAGAAGGAGAGTGCACTGTGGTGCATCGACATCAAAATACTTCACTGTTATCAGAGCAATTTGATGCAAAAAGCTTTGTTCCTTTTGTGCGAGTGAAGCGAGGACCCCCCCAAGGCCTTCTCCAAGGCTTATGCTTTCTATGTGTTTTGCAGCATCTATGTGAAGTACTGTGTGCGGCCTCAGGAGCTCGGTTTTCTACTCCGAGCATATCGTTGTGGAGCTCTCGAGAAGGAGAGTGCACTATGGTGCATCGACATCGAAATACTTCATCGGTATCAGAGCAGTTTGATGCAAAAAGCTTTGTTCCTTTTGTGCGAGCAAAGGGGGTCCACTGGTATCAGAGCAGTTTGATGCAAAAAGCTTTGTTCCTTTTGTGCGAGCGTAGCGAGGACCCCCCCAAGGCGTTCTCCAAGGCTTACGACTAAGGCGGCGACCAAGGCATAGACCTTGGCATACCTTGTCATCTGAGTCACTGAAGTCACCGTTGGCACCGTTGGTTGTGCGCGAGGGAGGACCTCAACCATCAAGGAATATGGAGGCAACGATCAAGGAAGATAGAGGTTCCCGGTACTTCCTGGGAGGTCACCCATCCCAGTACTATTCCCCTCGGAGCTCGCTTAACCGTGGAAATCTCTTGCCACTAAGCTACACTCTTGTGGTGTCTGAGGAAGGGGAAAGACTAAGATTGACATTACCTTGAACATGTTTTGGTCCCTCAAAGCTTCATTCTTTGCATTCAAACCCTATTTTTGAAGCATTTTTGGGGTGTCTTTTGGAGCCATTTTGGAGTACTTCCACACATAGTTCTCTTCACAAAGGTCCAAGAACATCAAGAAGAGTGTTCTTTGTACTTCTCTGACAATAAATATAAACCTTTGGGGCTGTGTTTTCAGCCACACTCATAAAACTACAGGTTTCTAAGAGGTTTCACTTTTGGTAGGAGCAACTGTTGCAAATTTATGCAGGTTTTTTGAGCCTAAAACATCAGAGTTGACAGACACTTTGTGTTATTGGCTAGTTTTTGGGCTGTGTATTCAACCTTTAGCGTCATTTTACTGCATATATTGAGCACATACACACCATGTATGATTTTGTGGATATTGCTTATGTACGTCCATGTGGTCATTGATATAGCGGTTACGTTCTTTGCATAAAGCCTTTTATGTTTGATAAAGAGGATCGTGGTCAGGTTTTCTTAATTGGGAGACACTCAGATGTCGGGTCTCTTCGGTGATGCAAGTGGAAGACTCACCCAGCCTTGCCATAGGAGATGTATGATAGTCGTTCATAGGTGCTCGATAAGCCTAGTTGACCTCTATTGGGTAAGTGATTATATGCACTGGAGTCAGTGATTCACTATGCAGGAAAAACATGTCAGTACTTGCAGTTTTATGATATTTTGACACTGGTCATATGCTCATTTTGCAGAGGATACTCTGGCAAAATTCTTCCAGATTTTTGGTTTGGTCAACTATACAGTGATTGATTTACTCCTCGATACACTTATTTGTTGGTGTTCGGACTCTTCTAGCTTCATTATCATTCTATTCAGTTCTCTACCATCATGGCATCAGAGGTCTCAGACACATCCAGTGGATTAGGGTCTAGTGCTAGTGTTCCGAGGAGGAGCTATAACTCGCAGGGCAAATACCATTTTGAGATCCAAAAATTTGATGGCACAAACTTTGCTCTATGGAAGAATCAGATTAAAGATGTGTTGATTCAAAGGAGGCAATGGAAGCCTGTAAATGGAATTTCAAAGAAGCCTGCTGACATGGATGAAGATGATTGGGATGAGTTAGATGAAATGGACAGGTCTACCATTCACTTGCACCTGGCATATAATGATTACTTTATAGTATTAGATTGTGAAAGTGTAGAGGAGCTTTGGAAGAAGTTATGCAATACATATGAAAAAGAGACGGCATCAAATAAAGTCTATCTGATGAGGAAATTATATGACCTTTGTATGAAGGACACAGATAATGTTGTTGCTCATCTAAATGAGTTTGATGCCATATTCTCTCAGTTACAAGCTCAGAAAATGGATATGGATAATGAAATGAAAGCAGTATTGTTGTTATGCACCTTGCCATCATCATGGGATACGTTTTGCATAGCTATTAGCAATAGTGCACCTGGTGGTAAACTCGTCTATGATGGCATATGTGGAGCACTCTTGAGTGAGGAGATTCGTAGAAAATCCATGGTTGACACTCAGAGTGGAGATGCATATAATGTTCATGATTGTTACCAAGGAAAGAATCAGCAACGTGGCAGGAGCAAGAACAAGGAAAAGAATAGTCAAGGGAATAAGAGTGGAAGTAAATCAAGGAAGAGGGATATCAAATGCCATTATTGTCATAAGAAAGGACATATGAAGAAAGAGTGTTATGCATTAAAGAATGCTAAAGGTAAAGGATAGAACGTTGATGGGCATGTTAAACAGTTACCTGCACCATCTACTTCGACTGTGAAGATTGAAAAAATTAATGCTATTTCTGATGATGCTGATGTGTTGACACTATAGTACTGTGCCATCTGAGGCACTTATGTCTAATTATCTTTCCCACACATGGCTCCTAGATTTTGGTGCTTCTTTCCATGTGACACCACACAAAGAATGGTTCTCTAATTATGCAGCAAAGTCTCTTGGTACCGTGAGACTTGGTGACTCTTACCAGTGTGATGTTGTGGGGATTGGAGATGTGGTTGTGCAGTTCATTGGTGGTTCAAAATTTACTATGCATAATGTACGCCATGTACCTCAGTTATCACGCAGTTTGATGTTAGTTGGTCAACTTGATGACCTTGGTTACAAGGTGGTCTTCTATGCTCAGTCCTTTCGCATATCAAAGGGCAATATGGTTATCGCAAAAGAAGCAAAGTTGGCTCACTTTATCCTTTATTTGTATCACGGAAAGGACACTTGTTAGCTGTTACTGAACAACCTATGGATTGTATTTGGCATGGTCGTTTAGGCCATATATCTCGTAGTGGAATGGAAAATCTTTCTCGTTCTGGCTACTCACCTGTGTTATCTTTGTCTGATTTTTCATTTTGTGAGCATTGTCAATATGGAAAGCAAACCAGAAATGTGCATAGAATGCACATTAAATCTTCAATTCAGCCTTTAGATCTCGTTCATACAGATGTGTGTGGTCCTATGCCCACTAGGTCCTTAGGTGGTTCTCTCTACTTTGTCACTTTCATAGATGATGCTACTAGAAAAGTTTAGGTATATCCTATCAAATCGAAGGATGAGGTATTCCCTACTTTCAAAAAATGGCTTGCTTCAGTTGAGAGTGGAAAAGGAACTAAGCTTAAGGCTTTATGTTCAGATAATGGGGGTGAGTATACCTCACATGAATTCAACCTTTTCTGTTAGTCTAGAGGGATTCATAGAGAGTTTATAGCTCCTTATACCCAAGTACAGAATGGTGTAGTTGAGAGGATGAATAGAACTATTCAAGGAGAGTAGTCTCTATGTTGCATCATGCAAACCTCTCACAATGATTTTGGGTAGAAGCAGTATTGATTGCAGTTCATGTGATTAACCTTTCACCTAGTAATGCCAGGTCTAAAAGTGGCTCAAGAGTTGTGGACAGGGAGGCCACCATATTATGATCATCTTCGAGTTTTTGGGTGTGAAGCATATGTTCATATGCCCAAGAATATTAGACAAAAGTTGGACCATAAGTCAAAGAAATGCATTTTCCTTGGATATGGTCGAGAAGGACAATTTGGATATTGCTTATGGGATCGTGAAACACGGACAATGATCAGAAGTAGTGATCTCATTTTCAACGAGTCTAAGATGCATAAACAGCCCATTAAGGAGGTCGAAGTGAGAAGAGTGGTGTTTGAGGATACTAGTCCTCTGGTTAGCATGCATAAAAATGCTAGACATAGGGATGTTAAAGAGAATGTCCATTCAGATCAGTCTGCACATGTTCGTGTTCAGCAACCATTGAGACATTCTGCATGTGTCTCACATTCACCTGATAGATATGTTCCAGGTTCAGATTTTGTTTTGCTAACAGATGCCGATGAGCCTTCTTGCTACAAAGAGGCTATGCAGAGAGAGGATCATGTCAAATGGGAGCGTGCCATGAAGAGTGAGTTGGATTCTATTCACAAGAATGGTACTTGGGATTTAGTAACTTTGCCAAAGGGCAGGAAAGCTTTACCATGTAAATGGGTATATAAGCTGAAATTCACATCAGATAGTGCTTCTCCAACGTAAAAAGCATGACTTGTTGCAAAGGCTTTTAAGCAACAACATGGTGTTGATTTTGAGGAAATCTTCTCTCTAGTGGTCAAGGTGACTACCCTACGCATGTTTCTTGGATTCGTTGCAATGGAGGACTTAGAGTTAGTCCAAATGGATGTGAAAACTGCTTTCTTGCATGGAGATCTTACATATGAGATCTATATGGAACAACTAGAGGGTATGTAGTTCTTGGAAAGGAAAGTCTAGTCTGTAAGCTTAAGAAGAGCTTGTATGGACTTAAACTGTCCCCTAGACAATGGTACCAAAAGTTTGATGCTTTTATGAAATCTCAAGGCTATTGTCGAAGCAATGAGGATCATTGTCTCTACACAAAGAGATGCTGAGATGGTAGCTTGATATGTTTGATATTGTTGATTGCCAGGAAGTCCTCTTATGACTTGTGAATTCTCAAAAAGGAGTTGAGTCAAACATTTGATATGAAGGATTTGGGGGATGCCAAACATATTCTAGGCATGCGCATTACTCGTGATATGAGTAAAAGATGCATATACTTGTCTCAAAGTGAGTACATATCCAAAGTACTTCACATTTTCAATATGCAGGGTGGAAAGGCATTGAGTACACCTTTACGCACATATGTGAAATTGAGCAAGGATGATTGCCCCAAATTAGATGAGGAAAAGGAATTCGTGACCAAAATTCCCTATCAGTCTGCTGTTGGTAGTCTCATGTATGCTATGGTAGCTACGAGACCAGACATTGCATTTGTAGTGGGAGTTGTGAGCTGATATATGTCTAACCCTGGCAAGAAACATTGGGAAGCAATCAAGATGATTTTGAGATATCTGAGTGGCACTAAGGACAAGTGTATATGCTTAGGTAGAGGGAAAGCATCAATTATTGGTTACACAGATTCTGACTATGTAGGTTGTGTAGACAATCGTAAGTCTACATCAAGGTACATTTTTCATTTTGCTGGAGGTGCTATCTCTTGGAGATCTCGTCTTCAAGAATGTACAACTGTTTCCACCACAGAAGCAAAGTACGTTGCAGCAAGTGAGGCATGTAAGGAAACATTGTGGGTTTCTTGTCTTGCTTGTGATATGGGTTCACCTCAGCATGTACCTCGTTTGCTCAGTCATAGTCAGAGTGCCATTGCTTTGGCTAAGAATCCGATCTATCATGCAAAGACCAAGCACATTGAGGTGAGGTATCACTTCATAAGAGATTGTTTAGCTACTGAGTGCATTATTCTTGTGAAAGTTCACACTTGAACTAATGCTTCAGATGCTTTGACTAAAGCTCTACCACAGGATAACTTTCGACACTATTGTCACTTGATGGGGGTTACTTGATTCATGATCTTACACAGTCACTTGTATACTGTGTAACATGCCCATCAGGTGGGAGGTATAGTTTGTATACTTACACTCAGGTATTCTTTATCATTATTTATTTTTTCTCCCATAGTTGCTTTGGCCATATTGGCCTTTAGTGGGAGATTGTTACTGTTAGTGTCCATGTGAAAGGCCAAATGACCACTGGACACTTCTTTGTATACGTTCTTTAATAAAACATATAGTGGCCTGGTCAGCCACAGACTATAAGTTTGACCACATTTGTAAGACCTAAGAAGTCTGTCTTCGTGCTCGTTGTGTACTGTGTTTTCTGTGTATACTGCAACATCTGTGCAAAGTACTGTGTGCAGCCTTAGGAGCTCGGTTTTCTACTCTGAGCATATCTTCATGGAGCTCTCAAGAAGGAGAGCGCACTGTGGTGCATCGACATCGAAATACTTTAGTTGTAGCCATGGTTGTATCCTTGATTATGGTTGAATCTTCCTCTTGATTGTGAATAGCCACCTCTTTGAAATCCTCTTCCTTTCTGGTTCTTAAAGTTCTTATAGCACTCATCTGTTGTGTGATTAGATAGTCCATATATATTGCATGGGAAAGAGTTGAAAGGTCTCCCCCTACCTTGCTTACCTCCTCTGCCCCTTCCTCTTGAGTTCATACCTCTCCCTGCATAGTTAACTTGAGAAGTAGTACCTTCATCTTCAGCCTTTTTGCTCTTTCCTTTATCTTTAGACTTTCCTTTATGTGTATAGAGGGTAGAAGAATTGTTACCTCTTGATGTTTCTCCATTTTTGTTGAGCTTGGCTTCATGGGTAAAGAGTT
Organism: Ceratopteris richardii; assembly: GCA_020310875.1. Taxonomy (NCBI): domain Eukaryota; kingdom Viridiplantae; phylum Streptophyta; class Polypodiopsida; order Polypodiales; family Pteridaceae; genus Ceratopteris; species Ceratopteris richardii. Next base: position 92,124,473 of record CM035426.1, read on the forward strand.
GTCCCATGAGTGTGGTAAGATCTGGGATTTGCATGTCCATGTAAAGAGCAGTTGTGAAAGCTTCCCACTTATCATCTGCCTTGATGCCATTGATTATTTGTCTCACTATTTGCTCCTCTTCAATCTCCTCTCCTATGCTTGTCAATTGATCAGTCACATCTTTTACCTTGGTCACATACTCTGAAACATTCTTCTTGAGTTGCTTCCTTTGAGTAGTAAACTCAATCCACAATTGACTTTTACTTGCTCTTGTATTGGAAGAAAAATATGAAGATAATGTATCCCAAGTCTCGTGGGAAGTTTTACAATTCCTAATGTGAGGAATGAGGAAGTTAGAAATAGAATTAAGTAGATATGACTTTGCTAAAGCATCTCTGGCACACCATGAGTTGAGTCTTTCTAGCTCCTCTCTTGTAGTTGACCTTTGCTTTTGAATATAAGCATCTCCTCATCTTCTGATATGTATCCATAAAGACCCCTTCCTTGTAGATATGTCTTCATCCTCAAGGACCATGTTGGATAGTTATTTCTATCAAATTTATCAATGAAAGAAGGGAAACCATCTCCCATTTTACCTTAACTTGCTCTGATACCATTGTTAGAAGAGATGGATGGATACCTCAATGAAGTGAGGTGGCACTGCCAAAAATTGCCTTGTACCCTCCCTATTTCACTTCAGAGTTATGTAGTAGGCCCTTTTAGCTTGCAAATGAAACCAAGAAAGTACCTAAGTACTTTGGAATTGATCCTTCAAACAACTAAATCAAAACAAACTATTTCACAAAAGCTAGTGTCCCAAAAACTTGTTATTTTGGTCCACACACTTGCTAGTTCTTTTGCTCAGTGCTCACAGTACAGTAGCAATTGTTTAAATTCCTTTTGAGGGAATTTAATTAGCTTAGATAGCTAGTGATTACAAGTGGAATCATCTAAAATAACAAACTTTGCACTGAGAAATCAATTTGGCAATCCAAGGCTTACCCCTGACTTTTTAGGGACTGAGTAGTAAATGACTAGTGAGCAGTTTGATGGCGATTTCTCCCAATTGGCTGAACCAAATGCCTTGAAAATTTGATAACATACAATAGACTTTAAGTTGGTCCCAACAAGCTATAGATGATGCAAGATTGTTGAGAAATCACTGAGATATGATCATGCAAAGTTCACTGTTCTCAGTAGTCATAGTAGAGAATTGATCAGAAATTATCAATGAAGTATATCTATTATGGCACATGATTTTACAAGATCATTGGCATTATGATGATGCCTAATGATAGTGAGATGAGCAGGCTATGGTATAGGCTACTCAACCTCTATATATGTTAAACAAATGAGCTCCATGAAGAGGCCACAAGGTCACGAGTTTTACAAGCCTTTTATAAGTATTTTCTTCAAATTTGAATTTGAATTTCAAACTAGGCTCCACCTAAAAGTGCTTCCTCGAAATTAGGAGTTATTCCATCAAATGTAACTCATAGCTAATATGCTTCCTACCTTGCGAGATTCAAGCCTTTACAATATTCTCTCAAGGTTAAAACCTTTTACAAGTGGTAAATAATCAAAGATTACAAGCTAAGGTTCTCATGCTTCATCAAGTCCTTCCACTTATTGCTTTCCATGCTAAGCCAAGTGTGAGGGCTTGTATGTTTGCACCAACAAGAAGTGATCCAAATCAAGGTTTATCTCAATAGGATGTCAACACCTGAGAACTATTTCAACAAATCATAATGGATAGAGATTGACTAATTCTAGTAGTACTCAAGGAGGAAAAATTGAACCAAAGCAGATTGATAGACTCAAAAAGCAAGAACCTTTGCATTGGCAATGTGATTCTGATTTGTTGGAGTGGGCAGAAAGATTGGGACTTTGCTTTCCATGTGGAGAACAAAGGACATCACACTTTTGAATGTCCAAACAAGGCCATTAATCATTCTATGCAGGCCAAGATAGCTAACCTACAAGAGCAAAACACAATGATTGAGGAAGCGGATGATCAAGGTAAGTGTTCTAACCCTAGTCTTCAATGCATGAAAAATTCTTCTCATTCAAGGGAGTTAGTGATTAGGATTATGGGGGACATATTCTCACATAAGATTAGTTTCTTGATTGATTTCAATAGTACAAATTGTTTCCTTTCCCATAAGTTGGTAGAGGCTTTAGGATTGCATATTGAGATGTGGACCAAAAGACTTGTACAAATGGATACTCGTAGGATACACTATACTCGGGGTTGTATTGAGAATCTTGATTTTATCTTAGGTGAACATAAGTTTTTGGGTACCTTCCATGTAATTAAAATGAGAGAATGTGGTGTAATCATTAGGATGGGCTGATTAATTCATAAGAATGTCCTGATTGATTGGGAAAGTGGGATTCTTACTTTGAAAATAGAAGGGGAGGCACATCATCTTTTAGGTGAATGTAATTTGGGTTTATCTCCTATTTTTTCTATAAAGTTGATAAGGGCATTCAACAGGGTTGTGAGACCTACTTGGTTTATGTGAATGGCCTTCATGAGAAGAAGAAAAAAGAAGAAAGCCTTGAATATGCCATATAACTTTTAGATGAGTATGCAAATGTATTTCCTGATGATCTATCGGACATGCCCCCTCCTAGAAAAAAAATCCCATGCTATAGACCTCTATCCAAGAACTGAACCTTATCCTAGAGCACCTTATAGGTTCAACATCGATGAATTCAAAGAGTTGAAGCTCCAACTAGATGATCTATTCAAGAGGGGGTTGATAAGACCTAGTGTTTCACCTAAGAGAGCACTTTTTTTGTTTCAGAAATATTGGCTCATATAGACTTTGTATTGACTATAGGGGATTGAACAAGAAAATTGTTAAGAACAAGTATCCACTTCCACACATAGATGAAATTTTTAGTTAATTAATGTTGGACTTTGAGGTCTGTGGAAGCATGCAAACAACACAAAGAACAAGAAGAAGCTTGCAGCACAACACACAATATTGAATGTATTACCAAGTGAATTTACAAATATAAGTAACCCGTAAGGGTTATAAGGAATATACAAGTCGAGGGAAAAAACCTCCTAAAGAGGGAAAAAAGTATCCTGATGGTCCTAAGTGTGTTCACACACATCACTACCAAAATCTATCAACAAATCCCCCTTGGGAGTGATGCAGTGAACAAGGAATTGGCACTCATGTATAAGAAAATGCCAACCTATGTGGAAAGAGATCAATCCACAAAAAGAAGTAAGCCCAAAGCTTTGAGGAACACTTCAAACTTCTTTCGAGCTGGCACAACCTTTATGAAAAGGTATGCAATGTTATCATGTGTGGGCACGTATGCCAAAATGATATCTAGAGCAAAGAACCTCTCCCAAACATAATGATAATGCACCTTAATGTGCTTTGTGCAAGCATGGAAGGCAGGGTTCCTCTCAACTTCCAATGCACTCTGACTGTCAATGAAAATGGTGGTGGCAAAAGATTGACCAACACCTAAATCAGCCAAACGTCATCTGAGCTACACACACTCAACAGTCATTGTGAAGTTGCCCTGTACTCAATCTCACAACTAGAAGTGGGCACTGTAGGCTGCTTCTTGCTCAGCCAAGATATACATGAGCTACCAAGCATGAAACAAAAACCAATAGTGGACACACAAGTGTCATAGTAACTAGCCGAGTTAGAGTTAGAAAAAGCATGTAAATCTGGCAATAGTGATCCTCCCTTGGGATAAAACAATCTAAGTAGTCGGGTACCACTCAAGTAATGAAAGGTGTGTGCTACCTGCCAATGTTTGAAACCTAGGCAATGTATAAACATGCTCATCTGTGAGACAACAAACTGATTATCGGGTTGAGTTATGCATAAGTAAATCAAGCATCCAATAGCTTGCTAATAGAGAACAACATCAAATACATCTCCCATAGGAGTGGCAATAGGTTTGCAATCTTCAAGGCCAAAATATTGCATTAATGCATCAATATTTTTTTTTTGACATAGAGCTATTCCACCATCAACTTGCATAAACTGAATGCCCAAATAATGATGCAAATGCCTGTTGGAGATTGTTGATATATTTAGGTAGTGATGTGTGTGAACACACTAGGACCGCCGGGGCACTTTTTTCCCTCTTTAGGAGGTTTTTTTCCCCCGGCTTGTATATACGCCTATTGCCCTAATGGGCTACTTATCTTTGTACATTCTCTAGTAAACATTCAGTATTGTGTGTTTGTGCTCCAAGCTTCTTCTTCTTCCTTGTGCTGTTCGCGTGCTTCCGCAGACGTCTATCTCCAACAATTGGTATCAGAGCAGGTTGTCGCTTCTTCTAGGGCGCCGTCGACACTCCTCCGTTTGCAGTCTCAGATTCGCATGAAATTTGGTGAGCATACTCAAGGTGTTTCCGATATCAAAACCGCTTTGCTTTCTGGTGCCGAAATCGCGATCTGAGCTCGTTTCGGCCTCCGAACACACTATCGCAGCGCTTGTGTAGGCTATTTTGTCCTTTTGTGCCAAAGGTATATACCAGTTTCTGTTCGCCAGTTTAAGCATCTCGAAGTTTCCTACAGGTCTAGCAGAACTCGTCTGGGCAGTTCCGTTCAACTTTTTGAGATACAGTCAATTTTCTGCATCAAGGTATTTTAGTCACCGGCCATGGCTGAAAGCAGTGATGTATTCCATATGTTGGCTGTTGAGGATAAGTTGGATGGTACCAACTACCCATTATGGGCTTATATGATGCGACATGTACTGGTTGCAAAAGGATTGTGGAACATTGTGCAGGGTGTTGAAAGACGTCCTGTTACACCTGTAACGACAGGTACTGCAAATACAAGTGTTGGAGCTGATGAAGATGGTGTCGAAGATGATATTCCGTGGATTCCTGTTCGTGCTGCTGTTTTTGTTGCACCCACTGCAGAGCAAATTTGCTGGGATGGCAGAGATGCCCAGGCACATGCATTGATAGCTTTGTCTGTCAAACGTGCCATTATTCCTCACATTCGCTCTTGCAGAACAGCAAATGATGCTTGGGATACACTTACCACTTTGTACCAGGCTAGGAATGAGGCTCGTGTTGCTTACCTCCAAAAACAGTTGGAGAGTGAGCACATGAATGAAGGTGATTCTATGGACAGTTTCTTAATGAAGATCAAAGATTTGAAGGAACAGTTGATTTCTGCTGATGAGGTTATACCAAATAGCTCACTTGTGCAGACCGTTCTGAATGGTCTTCCTGATTCATATCAGAGTTTTGCTTCTACTCTTTGGTTGATGATGAAAGGCAATCCAAATGCCTTGTCATTTGAGGAGTTAGTCTCTGTTCTGTTACAGGAAGATCAGTCCAGGCAGAACAGGTCCATTATGCGTGCTGTAGATCAAGCTTTCCTGGCTAGTCAGAAGGGCAAAGGAAAATGGAGCTCTTCTACTAGTAAGCAGAAATCTGCAAATGTTGCACAATCGAAGAACCAGGATAAAGATGAGAAGAAATCAGAAAAGCAGAAATTGTTTTGCAAGTACTGTAAAGGAAATGATCATATCATAAAGAACTGTCCAAAACTGGCTGCTAAAGAGGCAAAGAAGAAAGAGGCTGCAATGGTTGTTGCAGAGGCCTCTACACCAAAAACAGAGTCTGCAAATCTTGTGCAGGAAGAAGAATGGGCATTTACTACTGTCTGCAGTTTTGACCCATCTTCTCATGATCAATGCATGTCTGCAGTAGACTCAGATGTTTGGTACTTTGACAGTGGGGCGACCAAACATATTACCTCGCAGCGCAGTTTCTTCTCTTCACTCGAGCCTGCCCCTACAGGGAATACTGTCACATGCGCCAATAACTCCTCTTATCCTGTTATGGGAGTTGGTAAGATCATTCTGACTACTTCTGATGGTAGTTCTTTCACTTTGTCAGATGCTTTATTTGTGCCAGGGATCAAAAAGAACCTATTATCAGTTTCTGCATTAGCCAAGGTTGGCTTGGTTGTGAAATTCGTTGATGACAGGTGTACAGTCCATGATCTCTCAAATGGTGATGTGATTATTGCTTCTGGCATTTTATTTCGTGGGCTGTATAAGCTCATAGACTATGAAAGGTCTATGAATGATTCGATATGTGCAATTCATGATTCTCAGGCTATGTCAGATGCAAAGCTTTGGCATGCACGCTTTGGTCATCTGAATTTTGCTAGTTTGCTACGCCTGCAGAAATCTGAAATGGTGTCCTCTTTGCCCAAACTTGAGGCTCCTGGAAAACATGTTTGTGAAGGCTGTATTTTGGGCAAAATGCAGCGTTCTTCCTTTCCAAAAGATGGTTCAGTTCGGGCTACGCAGAAATTGCAGCTTGTACATAGTGATGTCTTTGGTCCTATGTAGACACCCTCTTTTGGAAATTACCTTTACTTCGTGACTTTCATTGATGATTTTTCTAGGCATGCATGGGTATATCCACTCAACGCAAAGTCCAAAGTGTTCATGTGCTTCAAACAGTTTTTGGTTTTGGCTGAAAATCTGTCAGCATGTAAAATGGGCACCCTCCGTTCTGATCGAGGGGGGGAATATATGTCTTCAGATTTTAATGCATTTCTGGCTGAACGTGGGATAAAACACTAGTGTACAGTGCCGTATACACCTCAATAGAATGGAGTTGTTGAATGAAAGAACAAGTCACTCATGGTCAAAAGTCAGGCTTTACCACATAGTTTCTGGCTTGAGGTTGTCATGTGTGCAGCATATGTACTGAACAGGTGTCCCACTAAACCATTGCAGTCTATCACTCCATATGAGGCTTGGCATGACCGCAAGCCATCTGTTGCTCATCTGTGTGTTTTTGGTTGTTTGGCATATGCATTAGTGCCTGAACAACATCGCATAAAATTGGATGATAAGGCAGTAAAATGTATTTTTGTTGGGTACAATTCTGAAAGTAAAGGCTATCGTCTGTATCATCCACAGACTAAACACATTCTGGTTAGCCGTGATGTTGTCTTTGTGGAAGATGCTATTCAGCCATTGCTTTCATGTACTAAGGAGACATCTGTTAGCTCCAAAGACATGTATGATACGTTGATGCCTCTTTTTACAGGTGGACAATCTAGTGCTGGTCCTAATGAGGCAACTTCTCAGCCCTTGCAGGTTTCATATGATGATGCAGATCATTCTATTTCTGATGCAGATTTACATGATGCACTTGTTGATGAGAGAGCTGATATTGAGCAGGCAAAAACTATGCCAAAATGGCTGGTGCAGACTTTGCGTGACAGCAAATTAGATGCACCTTTGTCATATCGTACTCGTTCAGGCTCTCATAGTGCCTCCTTTGCATCAGATTGCTATGCTATGGCTGCGTCTAGTCTCTGTGATGAGAATGAGCCTCTTTCTTTTGATGAAGCATAAAATTCAGAAAATTGGATGGCTGCCATCCAATCTGAATATGATGCTATAATGAAGAATGGTACATGGTCTTTATGTGACTTGCCTCCTGGCAAGAAGGCCATTGGCACTAAGTGGGTATACAAGCTGAAGCGTAAACCTGATGGTACAGTTGACAGGTATAAGACTAATCTTGTTGCAAAGGGTTATGCGCAGGAAAGAGGCATTGATTTTGATGAGACCTTTGCACCTACATGCCGTATGACTACTGTTCGGAGCATTTGTGCACTTGCAGCCCATCATGGTTGGAATGTACATCAGTTGGACATTAAAACAGCATTTCTGAATGGTGACTTACATGAAGAAGTGTATGTTTTTCAGCCCCGTGGCTTTGTGCAGAAAGGGCATGAAAACCAGGTGTGCAGGTTAAAGAAGGCATTATATGGTTTAAAGCAAGCACCACGTGCTTGGTATGAGAAGATACATGCCTACCTGGTTGCACATGGTTTTGAGAACAGTCCAACTGAAAGCACCTTATATGTTAAGCGTGCTAATGATGTGCTTCTGATCATTGTTGTCTATGTTGATGACATGCTGCTCACTGGTCCTATTGAGAAGCATATTGCTGATTTCAAGGCTGATTTGCATGCCTCATTTGATTTGGGGCATTTGCATCACTATTTGGGCATTCAGTTTATGCAAGTTGATGGTGGAATGGCTTTGTGTCAAACGAAATATATTGACACATTATTGCAGCGTTTTGGCCTTGAAGACTGTAAGCCTATTGCCACTCCTATGGAGACAGGTTTACGATTGAGTCTTCATGATGCTGGAGATGCATTTGATGGTGTTCTCTATCAGCAGGCTGTTGGATGCTTGATTTACTTATGCATTACTCGGCCAGATATTCAGTTTGTTGTCTCATAGATGAGCAGGTTTATGCATTGCACAGGAGTCATGCATTGGAAGGCGATTAAGCGCATCTTTCGCTACTTGAGTGGTACTCGGCTACTTGGGTTGTTTTATCCCAAGGGGGGATCACTACCGCCAGATTTGCATGCTTTTTCTTACTCAGATTGGGCTGGTTGTTATGACACTCGTGTGTCCACCAGTGGTTTTTGCTTCATGCTTGGTAGCTCATGTATATCTTGGTTGAGCAAGAAGCAGCCTACTGTGGCCACTTCCAGTTGTGAGGCTGAGTATAGGGCAGCTTTCACAGCAACTGTTGAGTGTGTGTGGCTAAGACGCCTTATGGCTGATTTGGGTGTTGGCCAGTCTTCTGCCACCACCATCTTCACTGACCGTCAGAGCGCATTGGTAGTTGCGAGGAACCCTGTGTTCCATGCTCGCACTAAGCACATTGAGGTGCATTATCACTATGTCAGGGAGAGGTTCTCTGCTGGGGAGATCAGCTTGGCATATGTGCCCACGCAGGAGAACATTGCAGACCTTTTCACGAAGGCTCTGCCTAGGGAGAAGTTTTAAGCTTTCCGCAAAGCTTGTTGGAGCAAGTCTATGACAAGCCTAAGTATTGGCTTGAGTCTCACAAAGTCTTAGAAGAAGCTTCAAAATGAAGACTATGTAAAGTTCACTTGTGAACTACCTCTTGTAATTTTTTGAAGAGTTTACTTAATGTAAAAGTAAGAGAATCTTAAGTGGTTGAGTCCACATGATCAAAAAGGGAAAGAGGAGCCAAGAATTCGTGATTTGTGGTAGGTAGAGAATCAAATCAATCATTGATTGATTGGAGAGTGATTGAGAGAAGTTAGCCTCCCAAACTCAACTATAAATAGATGGCAGTTTTAGTAGTGGTTAGAGAGACCTATGTGAAGACCTCCAAGAGCTGAGCTTTATGCCATATCAAGGTGTGATTACAAGGCACACATATGTATCAGTAAGTCATTGTATTGTACAAGCAATATACTTTCATTTTCATGATTATTTGAGTTCATCTTTCCATGTTCTTGTGAAGTGTACTACTCACTGCCATTACTCTCAATTTTCTCAGTCAGCTTGCAGAGATGTTTTCTCTGAGCTTGGTGCATTATTTTCAGTGATTTAACTTGGTAAAGTTAGCTCTATAAGTCTACTATGCTCAAAAACTTTCATGTCATTTGGATTTTGCAAACTTCAGTTATGTTCATTTGAAGTCAACAGGGTCTGTTCATCTTCACTTCTCTGTCAGGTACCCGACTTTTTCACTCATCTTTTCAGAGGTGTTTCTCAGTGGTTACTTATCCAAATTCAGTGATTTAAAGCTTGTTGGATTCAGCTTACTGTCTAGTATAACCATAAAAATTTTCATAATCATTGGATTTCTACATTTTGAGTTATGTTGATGTTTCTACTCACTGGTCTCAAACTATAGCAGCCCGTGAAAATCGGGATGATGTCATCAGTTGTTAAAACTCATTCTAATGTGTGTGGTTCATTATTTTTGATGAGATTACTCTTGAAAGTTAGCTCTTTAAGTTACCTAGACTTCCCCAAGAGGAATTATGTGCTCAGAGAATTATGTAAAACACTGGATAGGTGTATGAACCGAGAATAGCAAGTTTTCACCTCTGAGCTAACTCCAACTTATCTGTTTTGATCTATCTTTTTGAGAGTGATCTTCCAAGCTACATAGGGTGTCTAATACATCCATTGGCAAGCTAAAAGGGCCCACCATATACTTCTGGAGTTCATTTGGCTGGTGTACATCAAGGATTTTGCAACACCTCTTCATCTTCAAGCACATACCTATCCATCTCTTCACAAAGCTTTGGGCTTACTTCCTTTTGTGGAGTGATTTTCACATAGCTTGGCACTTCCTTATACATGAGTGCCAGCTCCTTGTTCACCGCATCACTCCCAGGGGGGATTTGTTGATATATTTAGGTAGTGATGTGTGTGAACATACTAGGACCGCCGAGGCACTTTTCTCCCTCTTTAGGAGGTTTTTTTTCCCCGGCTTGTATATACGCCTATTGCCCTAATGGGCTACTGATCTTTGTACATTCTCTAGTAATACACTCACTATTGTGTGTTTGTGCTCCAAGCTTCTTCTTCTTCCTTGTGCTGTTCGCGTGCTTCCGCAGACATCTATCTCTGTTGTTCACACACATCACTACCTAAATATATCAACAAATCCCCCCAGGGAGTGATGCGGTGAACAAGGAGCTGGCACTCATGTATAAGGAAGTGCCAAGCTATGTGGAAATCACTCCACAAAAGGAAGTAAGCCCAAAGCTTTGTAGAAAGCTTCCAACTTCTCCCTAGGCAGAGCCTTCGTGAAAAGGTCTGCAATGTTCTCCTGCGTGGGCACATATGCCAAGCTGATCTCCCCAGCAGAGAACCTCTCCCTGACATAGTGATAATTCACCTCAATGTGCTTAGTGCGAGCATGGAACACAGGGTTCCTCGCAACTGCCAATGCGCTCTGACTGTCAGTGAAGATGGTGGTGGCAGAAGACTGGCCAACACCCAAATCAGCCATAAGGCGTCTGAGCCACACACACTCAACAGTCGCTGTGAAAGCTTCCCTATACTCAGCCTCACAACTGGAAGTGGCCACAGTAGGCTGCTTCTTGCTCAACCAAGATATACATGAGCTATCAAGCATGAAGCAAAAACCACTGGTGGACACACGAGTGTCATAGCAACCAGCCCAATCTGAGTCAGAAAAAGCATGCAAATCTGGCAGTAGTGATCCCCCCTTGGGATAAAACAACCCAAGTAGCCGAGTACCACTCAAGTAGTGAAAGATGCGCTTAACTGCCTTCCAATGCGTGACTCCTGGGCAATGCATAAACTTGCTCATCTGTGAGACAGCAAACTGAATATCTGGCCGAGTAATGCATAAGTAAATCTAGCATCCAACAGCTTGCTGATAGAGAACAACATCAAATGCATCTCCAGCATCATGAAGACTCAATCGTAAACCTGTCTCCATAGGAGTGGCAATAGGCTTACAATCTTCAAGGCCAAAACGCTGCAATAATGTGTCAATATATTTAGTTTGACACAAAGCCATTCCACCATCAACTTGCATAAATTGAATGCCCAAATAGTGATGCAAATGCCCCAAATCAAACATCTCAAATGAGGCATGCAAAACAACCTTAAAATCAGCAATATGTGTCTCAATAGGACCATTGAGCAACATGTCATCAACATAGACAACAATGATCAGAAGCACATCATTAGCACGCTTAACATATAAGGTGCTTTCAGTTGGACTGTTCTCAAAACCATGTGCAATCAGATAGGCATGTATCTTCTCATACCAAGCACGTGGTGCTTGCTTTAAACCATATAACACCTTCTTTAACCTGCACACCTGGTTTTCATGCCCTTTCTGCACAAAGCCACGGGGCTGAAAAACATACACTTCTTCATGCAAGTCACCATTTAGAAATGCTGTTTTAATGTCCAACTGATGTACATTCCAACCATGATGGGCTGCAAGTGCACAAATGCTCCGAACAATTGTCATACGGCATGTAGGTGCAAAGGTCTCATCAAAATCAATGCCTCTTTCCTGCACATAACCCTTTGCAACAAGCATAGCCTTATACCTGTCAACTATACCATCAGGTTTACGCTTCAGCTTGTATACCCACTTAGTGCCAATGGCCTTCTTGCCAGGAGGCAAGTCACATAAAGACTATGTACCATTCTTCATTATAGCATCATATTCAGATTGCATAGCAGCCATCCAATTTTCTGAATTCTGTGCTTCATCAAAAGAAACAGGCTCATTCTCATCACAGAGGCTAGACGCAGCCATAGCATAGCAATCTGATGCAAAGGAGGCACTATGAGAGCCTGAACGAGTTCGATATGACAAAGGTGCATGTAATTTGCTGTCATGCAAAGTCTACATCAGCCATTTTGGCATAGTTTTTGCCTGATCAATATCAACTCTCTCATCAACAAGTGCATCATGTAAATCTGCATCAGAAATGGAATGATCTGCATCATCATATGAAGCCTGCAAAGGCTGAGAAGTTGCCTCATTAGGACCAGCACTAGACTGTCCACCTATAAAAAGAGGCATCAAAGTATCATACATGTCTTTAGAGCTAACAGATGTCTCCTTAGTACATCAAAACAATGGCTGAATAGCATCTTCCACAAAGACAACATCACGGCTAACCAGAATGCGTTTAGTCCGTGGATGATACAGACGATAGCCTTTACTTTCAGAACTGTACCCAACAAAAATACATTTTACTGCCTTATCATCCAATTTTCTGCGATGTTGTTCAGGCACTAGTGCATATGCCAAACAACCAAAAACCCGCAGATGAGCAACAGATGGCTTGCAATCATGCCAAGCCTCATATGGAGTGATAGACTGTAGCGCTTTAGTGGGACACCTGTTAAGTACATATGTTGCACACATGACAGCCTCAAGCCAGAAACTATGCGGTAAAGCCTGACTCTTGACCATACACCTCGCCATCTCCATGAGTGACATGTTCTTCCGTTCAGCAACTCCATTCTGTTGAGGTGTATACGGCACTATACACTGGTGTTTTATCCCACGTTCAGCCAGAAATGCATTAAAATCAGAAGACATATATTCCCCCCCTAGATCAGAACGGAGGGTGCCCATTTTACATGCTGACAGATTTTCAGCCAAAACCAAAAATTGTTTGAAGCACAAAAACACTTCGGACTTTGCCTTCAATGGATATTCCCATGCATGCCTGGAAAAATCATCAATGAAAGTCACGAAGTAAAGGTAATTTCCAAAAGAGGGTGTCTGCATAGGACCACAGACATCACTGTGTACAAGCTGCAATTTCTGCGTAGCCCGAACTGAACCATCTTTTGGAAAGGATGAATGCTGCATTTTGCCCAAAATACAGCCTTCACAAACATGTTTTCCAGGGGACACCATTTCAGATTTCTGCAGGCGTAGCAAACTAGCAAAATTAAAATGACCAAAGCGTGCATGCCAAAGCTTTGCATCTGACATAGCCTGAGAATCATGAACTGCACATGCCAAATCATTCATAGATCTTTCATAGTCTATGAGCTTATAGAGCCCATGACATAAAATGCCAGAAGCAATAATAACATCGCCATTTGACAGATCATGAACTGTACATCTGTCATCAACAAATTTCACAACCAAGCCAATCTTGGCTAATGCAGAAACTGATAACAGATTCTTCTTGATCCCTGGCACAAATAAAGCATCTGACAAGGTGAAAGAACTACCATTAGCAGTAGTCAGAATGATCTTACCAACTCCCATAACAGGATAAGAGGAGTTGTTGGCACATGTGACAGTATTCCCTGTAGGGGCAGGCTCTAGTGAAGAGAAGAAACTGTGCTGCGAGGTAATATGTTTGGTTGCCCCACTGTCAAAGTACCAAACATCTGAGTCCACTGCAGACATGCATTGCTCATGAGAAGATGGGTCAAAACTACAAACAGTAGTAAACGCCCATTCTTCTTCCTGCACAAGATTTGGAGACTCTGTTTTTGGTGTAGAGGCCTCTGCAACAACCATTCCAGCCTCTTTCTTCTTTGCCTCTTTTGTAGCCAGTTTTGGACAGTTCTTTATGATATGATCATTCCCTTTACAGTACTTGCAAAACAATTTCTGCTTTTTTTATTTCTTCTCATCTTTATCCTGGTTCTTCGAATGTGCAGCATTTGCAGATTTCTGCTTACTAGTAGAAGAGCTCCATTTTCCTTTGCCCTTCTGACTAGCCAGGAAAGCTTGATCTGCAACACGCATAATGGACCTGTTCTGCCTAGACTGATCTTCCTGCAACAGAACTGAGACTAACTCCTCAAATGATAAGGCATTCGGATTGCCTTTCATCATCAACCGAAGTGTAGAAGCAAAACTCTGATATGAATCAGGAAGACCATTCAGAACGGTCTGCACAAGTGAGCTATCTGGTATAACCTCATCAGCAGAAATCAAATGTTCCTTCAAATCTTTGATCTTTGTTAGGAAACTGTCCATAGAATCACCTTCATTCATGTGCTCACTCTCCAACTGTTTTCGAAGGTAAGCAACACGAGCCTCATTCCTAGCTTGGTACAATGTGGTTAGTGTATCCCAAGCATCCCTAGCTGGTCTGCAAGAGCGAATATGAGGAATAATGGGATGTTTGACAGACAAAGCTATCAATGCATGTGCCTGGGCATCTCTTCCATCCCAACGGATTTGCTCTGCAGTAGGTGCAATAGAAACTGCAGCACGAACAGGAATCTACGGAATATCATCTTCGATACCATCTTCATCAGCTCCAACACCTGTATTTGCAGTAGCTGTAGTTGCAGGTGTAAAAGGATGTCTTTCAACACCCTGCACAATGTTCCAGAGTCCTTTTGCAACCAATACATGTCGCATCATATAAGCCCATAATGGGTAGTTGGTACCATCCAACTTATCCTCAACAGCCAACATACGGAATACATCACTGCTTTCAACCATGGCCGGTGACTAAAATACCTTGATGCAAAAAATTGACTGTATCTCAAAAAGTTGAACAGAACTGCCCAGACGAGTTCTGCTAGACCTGTAGCAAACTTCGAGACGCTTAAACTGGCGAACAGAAACTACTATATACTTTTGGCACAAAAAGACGAAATAGCTTGCACAAGCGTTACGATAGTGTGTTCGGAGGTTGAAACGAGCTCAGATCGCGATTTCGGCACCACAAAGCAAAGCCGTTTTGATCTCGGAAACACGCTGAGTATGCTCACCAAAATTCGTGCGATTCTGAGACTGCAAACGGAGGAGTGTCGACGGCACCCTAGATGAAGCGACGACCTGCTCTGATACCAATTGTTGGAGATAGATGTCTGCGGAAGCACGCGAACAACACAAGGAAGAAGAAGAAGCTTGGAGCACAAACACACAATAGTGAGTGTATTACTAGAGAATGTACAAAGATCAGTAGCCCATTAGGGCAATAGGCGTATATACAAGCCGGGGGAAAAAAACCTCCTAAAGAGGGAAAAAAGTGCCCCGGCGGTCCTAGTGTGTTCACACACATCACTACCTAAATATATCAACAATGCCCCTGATTTGACATCTCAAAGGTGGCATGCAAATCATCCTTAACATAAGAAATATGCTTCTCATTAGGACCAGTGAGCAGCACATTATCAACATAGAGAGGACACCATTTCATATTTGTGCAGGTGTAGCAAACTAGCATAATTTAGATGACCAAAGTGTGCATTCCAAAGGTTTGCATCTAATATAGCCTGAGAATCTTGAACACCACATGCTGACTCATTCAAAGATTTTGCATAATCAATGAGCTTATAGATCCCACTACATAATATTCTAGAAGCAAATCATTTTCATTTGAAAGATCATGAATTGTACATCTATCATCAACAAATTTGACAACCAAGCCAATCTTGGCTAGTGTTGAAATTGACAATAGATTTTTCTTGATCCCTGGCACATATAAAGCATCTAACAATGTGAAAGGACTATCATCAATAGTTATCAGAATGATCTTACCAACTCCCATTACAGGATAAGAGGAGTTGCTAGCGCATGTGACAATATTTCCTATAGGGTCGGGCTCAATTGAGCTGAAGGATCTCTCCAACAAGGTAATATGTTTGGTTGCCCCACTGTCAAAGTACCAAACATTTGAGTCTAGTGCATACATACACTGTTCATGAGAAGATGGGTCATAACTGCATACAGTAGTAAACACCCATTCTTCATTTTGCACAAGATTAGCAGACTCTATTTTTTGTGTAGAGGCCTTTGCAACAACCATTCCAACCTCTTCTTTTTCCTCTTTTGTAGCCAGTTTTGGACAACTCTCTATGAAATGATCATTCTGTTTACAATATTTGCAAAACTATTTTTGCTTTTCTATTTTCTTCTCATCTCTATCTTCAGTCGTTAATTGTGCAGCATTAGCAAAATTTTGCTTACTAGTAGATGAGCTCCATTTCCGCTTGCCCTTCTTACCAACTAAGAAATCTTGACCTGCAACATGCATGATCGACATGTTTTGCCTAGACTGATCTTCCTGCAACAAAACAAAGACTTACTCCTCAACTTTTAAGGCATTTGGATTGTCTTTCATCATCAACCAAAGAGTAGAAGCAAAACTCTGATATGAATCTGGAAGACCATTCAAAACAGTCTCCACAAGTGAACTGTCTGGCAAGACCTCATCAGCAAAATTCAATTGCTCCTTCAAATCTTTGAACTTTGTCAAAAAACTGTCCATAGAATCTCAAAACTACCCTATCAAGATCTACTAAACTTGTAGCACACTTTGAGGTGCTTGTACTGAAAAACTGAAACCTATATATATGTTTGGACAAAAGGATGAAATTACCTACATAGGTGTTGCAATAATGCATTCGGAGGCTGAAATGAGCTTAGATCCAAATTTTGACTCTATGATATGTGTGTCCGATCTGTTCAAATAGATCTGGAATTGGACACCCTCATGATTTAATCAAAGATCTCGAGACAAGACTTAAATATAAGGTCCTCTACTCTTGTAACCAAGTGATCTACTTAGTCTAGTGGTTAAGACTCAAGGTTGTGGAGGAGGAGGTCTTGGGTTCAAACCCCATGGGGTATATGCAAAGAGTATTTTGCCCAAAGAGCTCTAGAACCTTCAAACTAACTTAACTCTAGTTAACTAGGACACTGCACACATGCAATTACATGGCCGACACGTGGATGGTTAGAATCCACCTGCCGAAGAAGGAAGTCTCTTGGAGAGAGCTATATATAAAGGCATATGGTTGGGAGGAGTATCATTCATTCATGAGCTAGTTATGTGGTAACATTGTTGCATTGGTATCAGAGCATTGGTGATTTCTTTTCTTCATCTTCTTTGTCACAATTTTTTTAGAATGGAAGTTTTTTGGCCACGGATGTGCATTGATTGTGGAGGCTAAAGAGGTCGACACCGTCTACTTTGTGTTTATTTGTAGAATTGGGGATCACAAAAAATTGAATTCTCTTCATCAAACAGTCACAAGAAAGACTTGAACCCGTGAGGCCATTGATGGGAGAATCTATTCTAACTAAAATATCAATGCTCTATCGATAAATAGATCTATTGTTGCCACTATTTGTGTGAGTTTTTCTCCCTGATCATCTACAAAATTGGTGAGCACTTATCCCATCTACTCGACCATTCAACCATTGTACCCGAGTGCACGTGCACCCAACACTCTCTTGCAAGAATTCTACCCTCTGCCCATGTCCAAAAAATATTTTTCAAATTGGTCTTGCCAAGAATATTATCCACCCTACTGAATCTCTATTTGTGTGAGATTAAAGAGCTTTATCCTCTTATTTCTCACCTCAATAAGATATCTTCATCATGTGGTGTCGAGCAAGACTTGAACCCCTGACATCCTCTATAGGAGTCAAACACCTTAAGCACTAGACTAAAGGGCATTGGATGTTTCTCCTTTCTTTTGGTTAACCATGATATGTGTTGTTTTGGCTTTATTCTGCATGTTCTCTACTAAATCCAAGCCTGAGAAGTCTTTTCTTACATCTTCTTAAGTTCTCTACTATGATCTCCATTCCAACCGAAATTTGAGCACATTTTAGAGTCGATTATCAGCCAATTTTGCATCATCTTCTTGACTCCAATAAGGACAAAGTAAAACAACATTTAAGATTAAAAAGGTATCTTCTCTCCTTCGGATCAAGTCATACAAGGTGTAACAAAGTGTTTGAGATACGAGAGTGAAGTTGTAGATTCCATCTATTCTTAGAGGTTTTGCCATGTCGCAATTCTAGTATCCTTTGCTGGAATCAATTCTATGTCGAAGCAAAATTAAATTGGGAAGTACTTGTGATTGTGCATTGTTCTCTTCATTTTATCATGCACAACTCGCATTAGGGACTCTAAAGAAAGTTAATAATGGACTGTGTGCAATGGAGGGTACTTCAAGACATGTCATGCTTATGAGTAGTACAAGCATATATATGTATGTTTCAGTACCACTTTCATCAATATCCTCATTCATGTTTAGCCCACCTATAGCATCACGTGCATCCCATGTATTTCAAGAATGGTTTAAATTCTAAATCATGTGTCTGATGCATTGAACATAGAATCAATGGTTTTAGCTTTAAATATTGAGGGTACCACACAACGAGGGGAAACCAACACTGCTTCAAATGAGAGGAACGAATTCGAAGATAGGTTGTTGAAAGTAGAGAAAGGCCTTGGACATTTGTCCAATGTCCAGGCAGAGGTTGTAGAGCTTCGTTAATCTTTTGATGGGGTTCAGAGTCACCTTCGTGCTATTTTGTACTTACTTCAGAAGCCCAAACATGTAGGTAGGGCTACCCTTGGTAGCCATAGTGATACAATAGTGACCTCTCCTATGTCTGTTTTGTTGGAAAAGGATAAGGATCCATCCATTTCCCAAATGGAATTGTTGCCCTTAACTGGTATTTTGAGTCATCTCAGTTTGATGATCCCTAGCACTCCAGTTTTCGCCAACTCTTCAAGGCAATTAGTAGGTGTAAGCCATCCATCGGATCTTTCTTTAGGGAAAGACACAAGTCCTCCTTACTTCTCAGGTGAAGATAAGGATTGAAATAAGGATGCAATCTTCATGTTCTTGCAGAAGTTGAACGATGTCCATCAACTTAAGAATACCTGTGGATGTGTGAGTGGTAGAGGCCAATTTGTTGTTAATAGGGCCTACACGTGGTGGATGAGTCACTTTGAGACTCATAAAAAACCCTCAAGTTGGGATGAATTCATGCACCTCTTCAAAAAGGAGTTTCTCCTCGAGAATGAGGAGGAACAAAATTGGGAGGCTTGGGATCAAATTCAGCAGAAGGGAAGGTCATTATCGATCTGCATTTCAAAATTTCAAGATATTATTATGAAATTAAAGAATCTTGATGACTTCCATCGGCCTCATGCTTTCATTCGAGGAATTAATCAACGAATCTGTAATGAGATAAAGAGACATGCATGTAAGTCGATGAAGCTATTAAGGTTGCACAAATCTATGAGGATAATTCTCGTATGGATGTCCTACAAGATAGTGGTCATTTCCAAAGTAATGCCACTAAACGTAAAGGCAAAGGGCCAAGAATGTTTGAACGCACTTCTAAAAAACTTCATGTTTTTAGACACCTGTTTTCTCAAGAAGATCTCGCTAAAGCACAAAAAAAGAATTTGTGTTTTAAATGCCTTAAGTCAGGACATCATAGTATGGCCTGTCCAACTAGAAGATACAATAGGGCCACTTTGAATGATAAAGGAAAGGGGAAACAAAAAATCTATCTAATACAAACCTTGAACTTGGATCCAGAAACCAATGACCTTTTGCCTTAGTTATTGATTCCAAGGGAAGAAGCAGAACCTCTTCCTCTTGCGTAGCCTCAGAATTGGATGATGCCATCTGCACTCAATATAGAGCAGTAATTAGTGGCGAGATGGTATCAAGAATCATTCTTTATTTATCCTTCATTAGATTGGCAACGCTCCGCGTGAATTGTGTCGTCCCTTCCCCGTGGGTGTGAGAAAGGTAATACCTGGAATTTCTCATACTTATTTTTTCTGAAAGAAAACAGGAAGGTTAGTTCATAGCCGAAGCGGTTATTGAATTTTGAGTGATTTTCTTAGATTATGTACAAGTGCTCTCCTATTTCCCAAGAGGGAAACATGCTTCACTATCCTGATATGAAAGAAAAATGTGCCGAATGCTTGGCCTTGTAATGTGGCCCTATCATGCATACTTTGGGTTTTGGTAACTCCAAATGTGTGCAACTCGAATTATTCGGTAGATGCATACAGCTTGTCTTGCCTTTCGGCATCCAAATCTGCTTTACTATGTTGGGACAGATTGTGTTCCCAACATTCCTGGTGAATGTGGTGCTTCTCATGCGGTGCTTCTGCTTTGTCTGCTTGTTACATCTTGGAATGACGTTTGAATCACATGTAGACTCCTGCTCTATCCTGTAGCGGTTTATCTTCTGTCATTTTGCCTTTAGATCATATTGATTCTCCATGTGCCTTGACTCATCCTTTTGATGATTGTCATTTGTTCACACGTCTTGGGAACCCATATTTGCGTTCGGGCCGGCTGGGCGGCTATCACCTTCTTCGAAATCCATACTCTCGCAGTTCTGTGAGGAACTGGGTGTCTAATGTGACCTGCATTCTCATTTTGTTGTTGTTTCTGATGTCGAGAGTAGTCCTGTTGTTGAAGATATGTTGTCACTTGATCTTTTCTGATCCAAGCCTTTCTAGTGTAAGGAATAGGGTAAATTCGAATGTGTAGTTGTTTGACAGTTGTGCTGACTAGTCTCTCTTGTGCTTGGTTCCTCATTGAGGCTGTTATTGGGTAAGACACTAATCTGGTGATTTACTGGATTAGAAGATTGTGTGCAATCGAGCTTTGGTGTATCCTCACATGAAGTACTCGATGAAGAAGTTTCCATAGTGCGAGTGAACATACATTCATCATCGTGTTCATTTAAGTGAGTTCTTGGTTCTATACTTTTGGCTTTGATTGGTCATTTGTCTAGCATGCTGAATACTTCACGATGTCCTATCTTGGCCGAGATGTATCCTAAGGCCAATTGAATAGTCACTTCATATTCGTATATCCAATCTTGGCCTAACACGAGCTCTTCTAATAGGTCCTGGTCGTGGCATACTAAGAGTTTCTGGTCCATCGTGTTGTTTCCGAGATGTAGAGGTAAAGTAATCTCTCCTATACATTTGGTAATTTTTCCTCCTATTCCAATCAGTTGTGCCTTAGATGGACGTAATTCTTCCTTGAGTTTCTGAGTCAATGAAAATTTGATACAACTTATAGCAGCTCCTGTGTCAATGAGAGCATCCACTAAGTGGTACTCTTTTGTTCCCGCACCCAAATTCAAATAGGGTTGCGTCCTTTGCTGACTTAGGTTTTTAGTGGCTCTAAAGTTAGCCATTGGGATGAGTTCTTCTCCTTGTCAATATTTGTCATCTCTCTCTCTCATCCACTCTTTTCGTTTCCTGATTCGCTCTAGTGCTTCTTGTCTAGCTTCTTCTCGTATTCTTTCTTCCTCTATGCGCCTATTTTTACCCATTAGTAATCGTGATATTATCTCTTCTGTTAATGGCTCTAAATATTTTTTCACTCGACATCCACTTATATAGTTTGGTAATACTTCTCCATCTAGGGTTGCTAAACTGATGGCTCTGCTTGTGGATATGCGATTGATGATTAACGGGCCATATCTTCTTTTTTGCAGTTTCTTAGCATGTTGTTTCAGAGTATATACCAAAACTAAATCTCCTTCCTTCAAGTCTTTATCTTTAATATGAGCATCAAAATATGCCTTCTGTCGTCTTTTTGTAGCATAAATCCCTGCTACCGCTTGTAGCCTAGTTTCATGTAAATTTTCTATCTGATCCAATTGAGCTGATAGTTCATGTCTCGTCCACTCATAAGTTGTTGCTACTCTGAGAGTGGGTATTAAGAAATCAATTGGCAAAATAGCATTCTGTCCGTACACTAAGTTAAAAGGAGTAGTTCCTATGGCGGTCTTGTAGGCTACTCGGAATGCCCATAAAGCATGATGTAATTGTTTATCCCAATCCGATCTACCATTGTTCAAAATTTTTGTGAGAACCGTGCACAGGATTTTATTTGAACTTTCGGCTTGTCCATTGGCTTGTGGGTGATATGGGGCTGATTTCTTATGAATTACCAAGAATTCATTCAGTAAGGCTTCTATTACTTCGTTCACAAAATGCGTACCTCTATCACTCACAATTTCTATAGGCAATCCAAATCTAGTGAATACGTTCTCAAAGAGAAACTTGGCCGTAGTCCTTGCATCATTTTTATTGGTTGCTTTGGCTTCAACCCACTTGGTCAAATAGTCTGTGGCTACGATTATGTACTCTGCATGGGATCCTTTAGCTGGTGGGCTAATGGGTCCTATGAAGTCTATTCACCATTTAGTAAAGGCTCTAGCACTCATCATGGGTTTCAGCGACATTTCATCTCTTCTAATTGGATATTTCGTTCGTTGACAAGTATCACATTGTTGCACATATGTGGCTGCATCTTGATGGAGAGTTGGCCACCACATCCCTGCAAAAAGAATCATTTTTGTAGTTTTATCGGCAGAGAAATGTCCTCCTGCAGCTCCTGTATGTGCCATCTCTAGGACAGCAAGATACTCGTCTTCATGAATACACATTCGTAAATGATTGTCTCTTCCTCGCTTAAAGAGTTGTTTTCCTATGAGAGCATAGTCCTTACTTTGTTCTACAAGTGCACGTTTCTGTGAGGCTTTCCTCAAAAGAAACATGCGAATGATGTGTGTGCCACTCTCCTTCCAACCATTTATATCCTCTTGTATCTAAAATAGCAGTGATCTGGAATGTTCTAGCATCACCATGTGGCCAGCATGCAACACTCATCCCCACTAACCATCAAATATCTTAGGATATACCCCGAGCTTAGGACCTTGGCTAACTAGCCCTCGTCCCACACACACATGGAATGGTCTCTATAGACCAATGTCTGACACTCTCTCCCCCTTCTAAAGATCATTGTCCTCAATGATCAATGAGGGAAAGTACTTGCGAACCAGAGCTGTTGATTCCCAAGTAGAGTCAGTAAGTGGTAATCCTCTCCAGGCTACCAGATACTCTTGGATGACACGATTCCTCAACCGTTTCTGTCTCCTATCTAGTATTCTGTCTGGAGAATGATCTGATCTATCGGTTTCCTGCAAAGAAACAATACCCTCTATTAGATTATCCTCCCTAGATATATACTTTCTTAATTTACTGACATGAAACATTGGATGGACTCTGCAATCTGGAGGAAGCTCTAATCGGTATGCAACATCACTCAACTTCTTTACTATCTTCCAAGGTCCACAATACCTTGGTGATAGTTTACTACACTTCTCTATGGACAATGAAGTAGATCTAGCTAGTACCTGAAGGAAGACTCGGTCTCCTTCCTCAAAGGATCTAGGAGATCTTTTCCTATCATCATACTCTTTGGCTCTATCAGCTGCTTGTTGCATCTTGAATTTAGCTATTTCAAGGTTTGCTTGGAGATTCGCTAAGAACTCGGAAGCACTAGGACATTTATGAGGCATTCCTATGATACTGGGAGTAGTGGGATTCATGCCATAGTTAATCTCAAAGGAGACATCCCAGTCACCTTGTGAGGTCTATTGTTATAAGCAAACTCTACTAATGGCAAATAACTATCCCAATCTGTCTGTCTCTCAGACACATATGCCCGTAACATATCCTCTAGGATTTGGTTGACCCTCTCGGTCTGACCATCTGTCTGTGAATGATCACCACTACTCATTTTTAGTGACACTTTCAGTTTGTCAAATACAAACTTCCAGAAGTGTCCTGGGAATCTGACATCCCTATCTGAAACTATGGATCTAGGTAACCCATGCAATCTGAAGACATTCTGGATAAACAACTCCGCTACATGTGGAGCTTCTATCGTCTCCTGCGTAGGTATGAAATGAGCCATCTTGCTCAGTCTATCTACCATAACTAGGATTGTATCCCGCTTCCTTTGGGTCCGCGATAACCCCACTATGAAGTCCATGGATATACTATCCCAATTATGATCTGGAACTTGTAAAGGATGTAAAAGACCTAGTGTCTTTACCCTTTCTACTTTGTTGACTTGACACATAAAGCATTGTTGAACATAAGTATGGATATCTCTGGCTAATCCAGGCCACCAAAATGTTCTTCTAATGAGATGTATTGTCTTGTCAACACCAGGATGTCCTGCACAGGGAACATCATGGTTATCATGCATGACTTTCTTTCTCAAATCCTGGGAATCTGGCACACAAACCTTTCCTTTCCGCTTCACTATTCCATTCTCCTGTGAGAAATTAGAATATGGAATGGACTTGTTTGCTTTAGTAGAAGAAGAAACAGCTGAAACTGTCCCATCTCCTAAAATAGAGTCATCGCTAATGGCTCTAACTATCTGTAATAAATGTGGATCTTCCACCTGTGCTTCCTTAATTTCTTGAAGAAATGAGCTTTCTAAAACTGTAAAGCTTATTTCCATATGAAATTCTTGCATGAGCTCAGCCCAACGAGCTTGTCGACCTCGAAGATCTGGCTGACTACAAAAATACTTGAGTGTATGATGATCTGTGAATACCTAAAATTCTGGACCATAAAGATAGTGTCTCCAAACTTTAAGTGCATGCACCACCGCATACAACTCTTGTTCATGCACCGGCCAATTGCGTTGTGCACTACTTAACTGTTGGGAAAGATGGATGGATGCTCCAAGAGACTGAGTAGGTACTGCTAAACCTGCTTTGTACCAGCCCTCTTTTGCTTCAGAGTTGATAACTAGACCTCCTTAGCTTTCAAATGACACCATAAAATGTCCTATGTACTTTGGAGATGATGTGTGTAATGATTGAATCAAAACAGATAACTTTGGAAGTCACAAACTCAAGAAAACCTTCTATTTATGTCTTGATACCTACTCGATATTTTGCTCAGTATGACCAACACAGTAGGAATTGGAAAAATTCCTTTTAGGGGTATCTAATTAGCTTAGTAAGCTACCTTTTACAAGTGGAATGATGTAAAATGATAAACTATGCTAAGAGAAATCAATTTAGCAAGTTAAGTTATACCCCCGACTTTTTAGGACTGTAGCAGAAAATAACTAGAGATCACCTCGACGCAAATTTCTCCAAAATGGCTGAATAGAATGTCTTCAAACTTTGACAGCATGTAGATTACTTGAAGCTGAATCCAACAAGATTTGAATCACTGAATTTGGTGAAGAATTGGCCGAGATATGCCCTTTACAAATTGACAGACTTTTGAGTAGACCAACAGAGAACTCAGAGATGGACAAAATGAATGTATGTATTAATGAACATTTGTATACAACTCCATTGGCATGAATATCATTACCAAATGGTATAGAGAGGTGTGGGCTTGAGTGTAGACCTCACACACACTCAAAATTCAGTAATGCTAGGCTCGGGAGTGCTGTCTCTATCCCGCAACTTTTCATGTCCATTTTTATAAGAGCTGAATAAAAATTTGAATTCAAATTCAAACTTTTGGCTCCCTATGATCAAGCTCCTAAATGCTTGGAGATATTCTTTCAATCAAACAACTAATTTTTCCACGAATCCTTTTGGTAAATGGTTACAAGAGATTCCAAGTCATTTTGACTTTTACAATGAAGTAAAATGGTAATTAACCACTAGCATATGTTCCTATGCTTCTTCATGTATGTATAGACTTCAATGATATTTTTCAAGCCAAATGTGTAGGCTTGTGATTTACACCAATAGCTCCCCCTCAAGCCAAACATTTTGGCTTAAGTCTTCATCTTCAATCTTCAAGTACATCCTGCAATCCAATCATGGATTTGAACCTGCAAAGTTTGGTTCCATCCAAGGCTTTAGTCAACAAATCTGCACATTGCATGTTGGTTGATACATAGGTAAGTTGAATGTCCTTGCTTATCAACTTCTCTCTCACATAATGGTAATGGACCTCTATGTGTTTGGTCCTAGCATGATAAATAGGATTAGCTGCAAGGTGAAGAGAACTTGTATTATCTCCAAAGATAATTGGTGACCTAGTGTATGATCCCAATTCTGTATACAAAAGCTTAATCCATATTGCTTCTTGTGTGGCATTAGCCAGTCCTCTATACTCTGCCTCTGTGGAAGACAAAGCAACAGTAGGTTGCTTCTTTGAAGACCATGAAATTGGTTTGTCACCTGCAAAAGAAATATATCCAGAAGTGCTCCTCCTATCATCCTTGCATCCTGCCCAATCTGCATCTGAATAAATTTTGGTATCAATATCTGAAGTGTAAGGGAAATACAAACCATGGTTTTGTGTACCCTTGAGATACTTCAGGATTCTCTTGGCAGCCTCTAAGTGAGGTATCCTTGGCTTGTGCATAAATTGACTTAGCACACTAACTCCATATGCTATATCTATCCTTGTTAAGATAGCATAGTTCAAACTACCCACCATACTTTGATAACCTGTAATGTCTTTGACTTCATCACCTTCATGGGCACTTAGTTTTAGGTTTACCTCCATTGGAGTGCTTGCTACTTTGGCATCCTGCAAGTGAAACTTCTTCAACATATCCTGTATGTATTTTTTCTGAGTGATGTATATCCCTGAATTAGTGTAGACTAATTCAAGTCCCAAAAAATACTTCAATAGACCAAGATCATTGATCTTGAACTCCTTCATCATTTGACTTTTGATATATCTGATTCCATTGACATCATTACCTATAATGATGATGTCATCAACATAAACACAAAGGTATATTACCTCTGAATTACTTCTCTTAATGAACAGAGAAGTATCTGCCTTGCTCATGACAAATCCTTGGTCTTGGAGGTATGTAGTTAACCTGTAATTCCATGCCCTAGGTGCCTGCTTCAATCCATATAAAGCCTTTTTCAATTTGCAAACATATGTTACCTTCTTAGGGTCCTCATAGCCAGGAGGTTGTGACATGTATACCTCCTCTGAAATCCATCCATTCAAGAAAGCATTCTTGACATCCAATTGGTACATATTCCAATTTTTTGATGCAGCCACACTTACCAACACTTTGATGGTTGGCATCTTGGCCACAAGTGAGAATGTCTCCTCATAGTCAATGCCTTGGGTTTGTGCAAAACCCTTGGCTACCAATCTGGCTTTGTACCTATTGATTGTGCCATCAGAATTTCTTTTAAGCTTATAGATCCATCTGGATCCTATTACCTTCATTGAGTCCTTCTTAGGTACTAACTCCCATGTGTCATTCTCCTTGAGTGCTTCAATCTCCTCATCCATAGCTTCTTTCCATGCTGATTTGGTTATTGCTTCTTCATATGACCCTGGTTCTTCATTTGACAAATCTTTGGCAAGATAAACAGAATGTTTAGTAACAAGAGATGTATCATACCCATATCCGATAGGTTTCTTGCTTTCTCTTTATGATCTTCTAAATGGTTGAGTTGAAGATTCACGTATGTCTTCAAGCTTCTTCATCTTCATTTTGCCTTTGGACTTCCATGCTTTGAATTCTTCAAGGTTGATAGTATCTTCATCATCTGAACTTGAGGCTTCATTCTGAGTAGGTTCCTCCTTTGTAAGACTTGGAAATTCCTCTTCCAAATCATAGGGTAATTTGACCTACCTGCATTCATTCTCATACCAAGAATCATTTTCATCAAAGACAACATCTCTGCTTACCATGAATCCCTTATTGATAGGATTATAAAACCTGTAACCTTTTTTATTTAAATCATACCCAATAAAGATGCATTTTTCAGCCTTTGGGTCTAGCTTACCTCTTATCTCTGAAGGAATGTGTACATATGCTACACATCCAAATATTTTGCAATTGTCAAGTGAGGGTCTCTTACCATGCCATGCTTCATAGGGTGTCATGCCATCAAGAGACTTAGATGGTAACCTATTTATGAGGTAAGTGGCAGTGGAAACACTCTCTGCCCATAGATAGTTAGGTAACCTTTTCTCATTAAGCATAGATCTAGCTGTCTCAACAATTAATCTATTTCTTCTCTCAGCTACCCCATTCTGTTCAGGAGAATACCTTGTGGTTATCTCTCTTTTGATGCCTCTGTCCTGCAAGAAGTTTTCAAATTCATTGGAGAAGTACTCACCTCCTCCATCTGACCTTAGCCTCTTCAAATTCCTTCCTGTCTGGTTTTCAACTAATGGAAGATATTTTTTAAAGCAATTAAATACCTCATCCTTGTGCTTCATAAAGTATAATACAGTCCATCTGCTATAATCATCAATGAAAGACACATAGTACCTTGATCCTGAGACAGAGGGGTCTTTGCTTGGTCCCCATACATCTGTGTGTACAAGCTCTAGGTAGTCTTCATGCATGTATCCTTTCTTGGAGAAGGGTAACCTATGAGACCTCCCAAATTGACAAGCACCACACTTATAAATCATATGTTGCTTGGATACATTAGGAATCCCAAGCACACATTGGTCCCTGCACATTTGTTTCAAGGTTCTTTCTCCTATGTGCCCTAACCTTTTGTGCCAAATCTCAAGCTCTGAAAGTGTCTGATCTTTATAACTGTATAGTGCAATGTTCTTTGTATCTTCTAACTCAAAAGTGAAAAGTCTACCTGATTTTTCTCCTTTAGCAATCCTCTTGAACCCATGTCTTGGATCCTCCACATATGCTCCATATTGGTTGAATCTGACCTGCAAACCTTTCTCCACAATCTGACCAACACTCATCAATTTTTTGGTAATAGTTGGTACATAGAGTACCCTGCTCAACAAATTCTGATTTCCATCACAAGTCTTAACATTTCTAACTTTAACTACAGAATGCTTTGTGTCATCACCTGTTTGGACTTGATGCTTACCTTTTGGTTCCTCTAGATCAGAGAGTAATGCTACATTGCTAGCCACATGATTTGAACATCCTGAGTCAATGTAGAATAGGTGGTCATCATTTGTACCTGATTTTGAAGTCATGTTCATGATTAGAAGAGAGTCATCCTGCTCCTCTGTGTAGTTGTTGTAATCCTTCCTAGATTTGAATCCTCCTTGGTAGTTGTCATTGTAATTATTGTTGTAGTTGTTGTTGTAGTTATTGTTGTAGCCTTGGTGATGGTTGAATCTACCTCTTGACTGTGAGTAGCCACCTCTTTGATATCCTCTTCCTCTCTGATTCTTGTAATTCCTGAAACACTCATCTATAGTATGATTTGATAGACCACAAATGTTGCATGCTGAGGAGTTATAAGATCTCCCCCTACCTTGCTTACCTCCTCTGCCCCTTCCTCTTGAAGATCTACCCCTCCCTGCATAGTGGGCTTGAGAAGTAGAGCTTTCATCTTCCACCTTCTTGCTTTTGCCTTTATCTTTAGACTTCTTATCAGTGTATAGGGCAGAAGATTTATTACCTTTGGATGTATCTTCATTTTTGTTGAGCTTTGCTTCATGAGTAAATAATTGTCCCATGAGAGTTGTTAGATCTAGAGTGTGCATGTCCATGTAAAGATCCATAGCTGTGGTGAAGCTTTCCCATTTGTCATCAGCCTTGATCCCATTGATCACTTGCCTTACAATTTGTTCTTCTTCAATCTCTTCTCCTATGCTTGCTAACTGATCTGCTACATCTTTAATCTTGGTCACAAATTCTGAAACAGCTTGCTTAGGTTGCTTCCTTAATGTTGTGAATTCAATCCACAACTGATTTTTCCTAGCCCTTGTGTCGGAGGAAAAATATGATGACAAGGTTTCCCAAGTCTCTTGGGATGTCTTACAATTTCTAATATGTGGCAAAAGAGAATCAGATATAGACTTGAGTAAATAAGACCTTGCCAATGCATCCTTAGCACACCATGTGTTGAGCCTTTCATGTTCTTCCTTGGTTGGTAATCCTCTTGTTTTGAATGAGGGCAATTCCTCATCTCCTGAGATGTATCCATAGAGAATTCTTCCTTGTAGGTAGGTCTTCATCCTTAGAGACCATGCTTGATAGTTGTTCCTGTCCAATTTATCAATGAATGAAGGAAAATCATCTCCCATTTTACCTTAGTTTGCTCTGATACCACTGTTGGGAAAGATGGATGGATGCTCCAAGAGACTGAGTAGGTACTGCTAAACCTGCTTTGTAACAGCCCTCTTTTGCTTCAGAGTTGATAACTAGACCTCCTTAGCTTTCAAATGATACCATAAAATATCCTATGTACTTTGGAGATAATGTGTGTAATGATTGAATCAAAACAGATAACTTTGGAAGTCACAAACTCAAGAAAACCTTCTATTTATGTCTTGACACCTGTTGGATATTTTGCTTAGTATGACCAGCACAATAGGAATCGGAAAAATTCCTTTTAGGGGTATCTAATTAGCTTAGTAAGCTATGTATTCCAAGTGGAATGAT
Source organism: Ceratopteris richardii (assembly GCA_020310875.1). NCBI lineage: Eukaryota > Viridiplantae > Streptophyta > Polypodiopsida > Polypodiales > Pteridaceae > Ceratopteris > Ceratopteris richardii. The sequence goes on from CM035426.1 coordinate 92,154,754, forward strand.
GTATAATGATAAACTATGCTAAGAGAAACCAATTTAGCAAGTTAAGTTATACCCCCGACTTTTTAGGACTATAGCAGAAAATAACCAGAGATCACCTTGACACGAATTTCTCCAAAATGGCTGATTAGAATGTCTTCAAACTTTGACAGCATGTAGATTACTTCAAGCTGAATCCAACAAGATTTGAATCACTGAATTTGGTGAAGAATTGACCGAGATATGCCCTTTACAAATTGACAGACTTTTGAGTAGACCAATAGAGAACTCAGAGATGGACAAAATGAATGTATGTATTAATGAACATTTGTATACAACTCCATTGGCATGAATATCATTGCCAAATGGTATAGAGAGGTGTGGGCTGGAGTGTAGACCTCACACACACTCAAACATCAGTAATTCTAGGCTCGGGAGTGTTGTCTCTATCCCATGACTTTTCATGTCCATTTTTATAAGAGATGAATAAAAATTTGAATTCAAATTCAAACTTTTGGCTCCCTATGATCAAGCTCCTAAATGCTTGGAGATATTCTTTCAATCAAACAACTAATTTTTTCACGAATCCTTTTGGTAGGTGGTTACAAGAGATTCCAAGTCATTTTGACTTTTACAATGAAGTAAAATGGTAATTAACCACTAGCATATGTTCCTATGCTTCTTCATGTATGTATAGACTTCAATGATATTTTTCAAGCCAAATGTGTAGGCTTGTGATTTACACCAACATTAACTTCTTACTTTCAAACGCTATTGGCCTGCCATCTTGACTCAAAACTGCGCCTATGGCTATGCCACTAGCATCGGTCTCTAACTCAAATGGTTTCTGAAGATCCACCACTTTGAGTATAGGAGCCTCTGAAACAGCTTGTTTCAGAGTATCAAAACTCTCTTGCTGCTCTTGCTTCCATGTAAATGGAATTTTGCCTTGAAGCAAGTTCGTCATAGGTGCTGCTATCGACGAATATGAAGAGATGAATTTCCAATAGAAATCGGAAAGTCCTAAGAATGACCGTAACTGCCCCTCATCTTGAGGAGTAGGCCATGCCAAAATAACTGATACCTTCTTGGGATCCATCTGAACCCCATCGGCTGAAATCATATGCCCTAGATACTCTATCCTTGGAAGAAACAACTATGTCTTCTCAGGATTTACATACAGCTTATTTTCTTTTAAAATATTCAACACAAATCTTAAATGAGTTTCATGCTCATGCACAGTACCACTATACACTAGCAAATCATCCACAAAATCAACAATACACTCTCCTATGAAAGTTCATAAGATATCATTAATTAACATCATAAATGTAGCTGGAGCATTTGTCAAACCAAAAGGCATGACCAAATACTCATAATGACCAAAACGGGTCCTGAAAGCTGTCGTATGTACATCATGATCTTTCACTCTAATCTGATGATAGCCACTCTTTTATATCTATCTTACTAAATACAATGGCTCCACCTAGAGCGTCTAAAAGATCATCAATCCGGGGCATAGGATATCTGTGTCCAATAGTGATCTTATTGAGTGCTCGTTAATCAACACACATCCTATAAGATCCATCCTTCTTCTTCACAAGAAGAACTGGAGCAGCAAAGGGTGAATAGCTGGGTCTAATCAACCCTTTTTGAAGATACTCGTCCACGACCTTGCGGACTTCATTTTCCTCCTTCAAACTCATTCGAAATGGTGGCCGAGCAGTCGGACTCGCTCCTGGTACCAATTCGATTCTATGCTCTATATTCCTGCAAGGAGGCAAACCTGATGGTAATTCCTTTAAAAACAACTCTTGGAATTCTGCTCTCACTTTAGCTGAAAGTGCTGGAGCATTCCAACTTGAGTCTCCATGACTGCATGTATCCATCTCAACATACGAAAAATACATGAAATAAAGAAAATAGATATACTTACAATCAATTTTGAGCAACTTGGTAGCAGTCACCAATCGCGTCTCTTGGAGATCTGGTTCTCCACGGATCAGTAATCTCCTTCTCTCATGCTCAAACTGATACACATGCGAAGCAAAATCAATGACTGGTTTCTTCCTCGCATGCCACTTCTTACTAAGAACTATGACGAAACGAGCTAATCTCGCTATCTCAAAATCCAATATGTCCTCATAGGACTGGATCTGAATAGGAAGATCAACTACTCGCCTATCCCAAGTCTCAGTTCCCTTCCCGTCAGCTAGCTCTACGGTATAAGTATAATCAGACTGTACCGTATCCAAGCATAATCTCTTGACTAATCGGGAACTAATAACATTATGAGTCGAACCTGTGTCAAAGAGTACCTTGATAGGCTGTCCTGCCACGACTCCTCTCATAACAATAAGCTCAGTATCTGGGAACCGGTATCCTTTCTGTGCTACTAGCAAAAGCATAGCATCTGGCACAGTCGGAACCTTCTTAGTGACCATCATGGCCACTATGGGAGATGATAATGGAGATGGGGGATCCCCAAATTCATCGTCACTCCCACCCCCTGCCTGAGTAGGATTTATGACTATGGTGGCTCCTATCTTTTTCTTTTTAGGACAATCCTTATATAAGTGTTGTCCTAAGCAACCATAGCACAAACCCTCTTTCATTGCCTTCTCTTTCTGCTGAGGGGTAAGAATAGATCGGTTATATGCCCTCTCAGTCAGAGCAGACACTTTTTCTCTTTCCTCCTGAGATTGTCTGGATCATGTGCACTTGCTTAGCCTCCCTAGAAGGTTGTGCACTGACCGAACCAAGAGTCGAAGTATGGAAAGGTCGGCTAACCCTAGTCCATGGGGATCTCTGGCCCTGGGAACTTGTGTTCCTGTGGCCATCCTCATAAACCAAGGCCATCTCTGTGGCCTGTGCCAAAGATTGACACCGCTCCTTCCTCATTAAAGGTCGAATAGTTTCTCTGAGTCCCAAAACAAACTTGTGGACTTGAAGAAACTCTGGAATGGTATTAGGTACTTTAAGAAGTACCTCTCTATACCTATCTGCGTACTCCTAAACTGATTGATTCTTCTGACTGATGAAGAACCAGGTGTCTAGTGCTCTAGACCTCTCATCAAGTGGTACAAAGTTATTATAAAATAGGATTTTGAATTGATCCCATGTCGTGGGCTCCTTCTTATCGTGCTCTATCTTTTGCCACCACCTATGTGCGACGTCCATAAGATTATAAGTGGCCTACTGAATCTTGTGTCTATCATCAGTGATATGTCACAGGCGGAAATACTGTTCCCACTTGTTGAGCCACTGCTCAACCGCGTCAACAGTCCTAGCGCTAGTTGAGCCATGATATCTTGGCGGCTTAAGATCCTTAAGCTGCCATCTGGCTTCTCTAACTAAGACGCTATCTTTAAGGACTTTTGAAGTTTGATGCTCATCTGGAGCATCTACCTCCATGTTTGGCAAATCAAAATCAAGTGGCTCTTCATCTTTCTTAGAACCATGCACGTGTTCCAAGATATCATGAAGAGAACTTTCTAAGGATGAAAATCTATTGTTCATGGCTTGAATTGGATCAACTGGAGGTTCAGGCATAATGGATTCTGTCCTAACAGGTGATGAAGGTTCGGGTTCCATGCTAGGCAAGAAACTTTTTCTTTTGGTTTTTTTTTTTTTTTTTTTTAAGACTAACAAAGGTAAATACTACTGGCAAGTGGAAAAAGAACTAGTTAAAGCTTTTGCTTAACAGAAAAAGTCAAAAGAAAGAAACTTTTAATATGATTCCGAAACTTTAATGCACATGCATGCTAATTTTTTTGAAATTTTACCAGCCTAACGGTGTCATTTTAAAAATCCGAAATAATTTCGAAGAAAATCGTCAAGCATAAATCATGTGCCGGCAGGCACAATCTATTCTTTTTATCTTCTCAATGAACATCTGCAATAGAAAACTTTTCCAAATATGCTGTTGGGCTCTATAGGCCCTCAATCAAAATATCTCTCTTGTCGATACCTGCCGATACTTACCACCTGTAAGAAAAGCTCAAGCATCGAAGAGACATCTCTTTTTACGCTCTACTTATGTCACCCTATGCGTAATGCATGAATATTTCTAATATGCACAATCAACAGAATAATCAATTAAATATTGACTAAATACTTATCTCACATTTTCTTTGATATTCTTGAAGCATCCAATTGACGAGCTACGGCTAGATTATCAACTCCCTTTAGGTTCGTAGATCACAAAAGTCTTCAAGAAATGCTTCGTTGAAGGTGCTCGATGAAGAATAATCCACTTCCAACTTCTGTTGTAGGCAATTTCTGGACCCAAAATATGGCTTATAGCCACTCTCTGGAAAGATCTCTTAGAGAGCTTTCTAACAAGCCTAAGAAGTCCAAATTTGGATAAGATTTGACCAAGATATGGTCAATTTGGTGGAGAAGATGGATGAACTTGGCTAGATTTTCAAAACTAAAGTTATGGATCCTAAAGAAATAAACCCGAATTTGATCACCCTTCAGTCCAGAACGTGCATATGCATGGTGATGACGGCGGGGTTGTTCAAAATCCCATATACTGAGTAGAAAGCAAGTCGATGGCCTGAAAGGGAGAACAAGATGCGCTCGTAGGCTTATCCCACATATACTGTTAACTAAGGAAGAGCTATATGTAGCCTGGTAGTCTGTCGATCAGTCAAACTGCTCATCAGATCGTCCGCTCAAGGCTGTCAACAGAGCAGCGGTAGAAAACCTGGTGTAAACCTCGTACGTGTGTGTGTGCACAAAGCAAAAAATCATAAATAAAAAGAAACTCCTCTGCTCAGGCGTCTGAAAGTGGGCAACAGTTGGAAAGCTCCCTACGCGTGCTTGTTCATGCGCTACGTCAACTTCTGAGGAGAAGACAAGAGAAACATTCTTGTGTGTCAGTGTGAATGCCTCCCAAGGTAGTAGGTGCAACAGCACAAAAGGCGTTGATCCTCACGCGGAGCTCCTTCCAGCAGACGATAACCACGATTGCAGCAACCGAAAATTCCCCCAACAGCTTGACGACGACGACCCCAAAGAAAACATGCACGCATGCTTAACCACGCAAGATTTCTTCTAAAATTAGCTCAACCAGAATTGGCTCTGATACCAAGTGTGAGGCTTTCCTCAAAAGAAACATGTGAATGATGTGTGTGCCACTCTCCTCCCAACCATTTATATCCTCTTGTATCTAGAATAGCAGTGATCTCGAATGTTCTAGCGTCGCCATGTGGCCAGCATGCAACACTCATCCCCACTAACCATCAAATACCTTAGGATATATCCCCAAGCTTAGGACCTTGGCTAACTAGCCCTCGTCCCACACACACATGGAATGGTCTCTATAGACCAATGTCTGACAGTTTCCTTGCTAGGGTGGCTCATTCTGGGTATTCTTGGGTCTTCAAGAACTTTACCAGAGGCATGGTCCATCTTGGTGCTACAGTGGAGTAGCATAAATTAGAGTTCTCTTCTAGATTCCGTTCTTGACAAGTTGGGCAGGCTGATACATAATTATGTGTATCCCTTTGCATGGTTGGCCAATATATGCCTAATCTCTTCAATGTTTGCCATGTTCTGTTTGCATTTAAATGAGTCTTCCATTGATTTAGATGTGCTTTTTGAAGCCACATTTCTTGTTCCTCCTCTTCCACACATCTCATGAGTAATCCACTTGAGTCTTGGTGATATAAGCTTCCAACAATTATATGAAGGTTTTTAGTCTTCCATAGGTCTTGGTTTCGATTTGGTGAGATCCCATGTTTAGGTCCATACGTGAGTATAGGGATCAACTTTTCTGCCCACTGGGGACATACTTCAAGATTAAAGAGATAAGTATCTGGCAGATCATCTTGTACTCCTATGGGTGGTTCTCCATGTGTCATTCTTGATAACTTGTGATTTGCACTAATGTGGGTATTTCCTTTCTTGACTACTACTTCAAAATCAAATTCCATCAGCAATAGAAACCATCGTACTAGTCGTCCTGTATTACAAGGCTTATCGACTAAGTACAGTAGGGGTTGATGATCAATGAAGAATTTGAATTTGTTTGCCAATAAGTAGTGTCGAAAATTTTTTACTGCGTACACCATTCCTAGACCTTCTCTTTCAGTCATAGTATAATTGCGTTCCGCTTGATTCAATTGTCTACTGGCATAGGCTATGGGGTGATCTAACTTTCCTGTATCTGCGGGTTGAGCTAGGATGCAACCAATGGCAAACTTGGAAGCATCTACGTGAATGTGAAATGGTTTGTTCCAATTAGGTACTCGAAGGATTGGGGCTGAACTTAATCGACTCTTTAATTTGTTAAAGGCCTTTTCACATTCTTCTGTCCAATTAAACTGAGACAATAATGCATAAAAAGAGGTCTAGCAATTATGGCATACATATGTATAAATCTTCGGTAGTATCCGCAATGTCCTATAAATGCTTGTACTTCTTTAGGAGTCTTTGGCCTCGGTAAATCCAGAATTACTTTGATTTTATCTTCATCCATTGAGATTCCATTCTTAGAGACAATGTGTCCTAATATCTTTCCTTGTCGAACCATGAAGACACACTTTTCCGGATTGAGGCATACTCTATATTGTCGACATTTGGCAAAGATCTTTCCTAGTTCAGGGATATGTTCACATCGTATAGCTAAATAAGTGCATAAATCATCCACGTATACCTCGGTACTCTTTCTCAGGAACTCCTTGAATACATGACACATCAATCTTTGGAAAGTGGTTGGGGCATTGGTTAGGCCGAAAGGCATAACTCTAAAGGCGTATACTCCCCATTCAATTGCAAAGGCTGTTTTATGTTGGTCCTCAGGAGTAATGGCTACCTGATTATACCCTAAAAAGTCGTCCAAAAAACTATAAACTTCCTTCCCTGCCACTCTTTCCAAAAGATGATCCGTGATGGGTAATGGGTAACTATCCCTTATGGTGGCAACATTTACTTTTTTCAGGTTAATGCATACTCTTAACTTACCATTCTTTTTTGGCACGACCACCAAAGGCGACACCCATTCTGTGTGTTCGATCTCATAAATGAACCCAGCATCTAGCAATTTATCTATCTCTTCCTTGATTTTTGTTGAGTACACATCGTTATATATGTATGGTCTTTGTTTGGAAGGTTTGGCTTTAGATGTCATAGGGATTCTATGGGCACATATAGAAGGATCTACTCCTTTCAAATCCTTATATGTCCAAGCAAAGACGTCCCTATATTCCCTTATGAGTCGTATCAACTCTTGCTCTTCTTCCATTGAGACATCTTGACCTATAAAAGTACATCTTTCTTCTCCTTCCTCCAAGGTTACTACAATTTTCTTTGGTTTGTTTTTTGTTGTCATATGCTATTCTTGGCTGTGCTTCTCATTTCGGCATTCGAATAGCAATTTTTCTCTCTTCTACTTCATATTTTTTGAAGTGGGCAGGCACTTCAAATTGGTCTTGAGGCTTGTTTTCTTCATCATCTTTTGCTTTATCTAATCCAAGCTCTTCTTCCTGTGTCCTTTCTTGATTTATTTCATTAATTATGACACTTGATTTTTACTCTCTGTTTCCATTTGTTCATGTTCCATTTCAATGCTCTTGTAATCCTCCTTCCATTCTTTTTCAATTACTTCCCCTTATTCAGCCTCTTGAAGAACTACCATGTATAGGCTTACGTCATATCCTTCCTCGTCAATGCATTCATTCATAGTTATCACTTCTTCGTTTATACATACATCGAGAGTGGCTAAAATCTCCATCCAACCATGAGGTTCGAATTCTTCATCTAGGAATATTTGAGGCATGTAGGTTGGATCTTGTACAGATCTAGCGATTCCTTGCCTTTGCTGCCATCCTTTCCTTCTATCCTCCTCCTTTTTCGCAGTTTGGCATATCCATAGATGAGTGTCTTCGTTCATCCATGATTGATCACTTGAACCTATACTAGGAATCGACTGCTCATCTTCCTTTTTATGAATCTGATTCCATTTTAAGGGGGGAACATCTTGATACGTGTATGTGTGGAGATTTATTCTTGTGGTGGTTCCTTCATGTTGTAAGTATACCGTGTCTTTTCCCCAATCTTGCACTACCTTTAGCTGTCTCATGAAGGGTCTTCCAAGTATCATCTCATAATTGCTAGCCCTTTCAAATTGACAAATTGCTAAGGTGTGCTCGAATTCAACTCCACAAGTGGTAAAAATTACCCGTTCCAATAATCCCAAGGGTCGTTCAATGTGTCCGTCTGCCATTTGTATCTTCATGCATGTTGGTCTTAGAGCTGGTTTTCCCCATTTCTCCCAGATTTCTTTAGTTGCAATTCCCACTCCAGCTCCTGAATCTAAGATAGCTTTAGTGGTATAACCCCTATAAGTAATTGGAAGGCAAGTGTTTCCTTCATCTCCCTCACTGAAATCTCCAACCTTATCCAATGGGATTCTTACTGTGTTTACTTCATCAGGCATCTCCTTTTCTTCCGTCTTGATCTCCAATTGACTGGTTAATTTCTCCTTCAAATGTGGTTTGACCTTCAAAAGTTCTTCCAATGTCAGAGTGCAAGGGATTTTTACCTTTCTAAGGTGTTGTATGATGTCCGATGTTTGGACTGATGGGTTTCTTATTGAGGGAATGCAATATAATTCCGAATTATGTTCGTATTCTCTTGTGTAATTTGGCAAAGCTTTTACACTGTCACTTTCCTTTTCACTTTGATCGAATGGTAATAATCCTTCTGAATTCAGCTCAGGTATTGAATGTTCTAATTCACCTTCTGCTTCTAGTTCTTCAAAAGGTGGTTCTATTCCTTCCACTTTCTTCCATCTGTCTTCTCGGACTCTTGCCCACAAGTCTTTAGGCCATTCTCCATCTACTTCGGGGACAATGGATCCTTCTCTTTTATCCTTACAGTCATTTTCATTATGTGTCTCACCTTCTTTGGTTTTCTCGGGATCATTAGGGATGACATACTCTTGGAATTCTTTTTTGGGAATTCGTGAATTGGGTAGTCTACAGACATGTTTTCCTAAGGTCTGTTGAGCTACTTCAATTAATTTCTTGCAAATCTCCAACCTTTCTTTCTCTAAGTCACCTCTAGGATATTCTTTTTTATGTTGTTCAATGGTAGGTCTTGCTCTTATTCGTGCCTTGTATGCCTAAATCCACATGGCTAACTCTTCTGGCATGGGGATTGCTAAAACTGATCCTACCTCTTCTTTTTTTGACTTTCCTTTTCGAATTTCTCCTTCCACTTCTGGTTTCTCTTTTTGTTCTTGTTCATTTTTTTCCTTCTCCATCTGTTGCTATAGTTTCTTTTCCTTTATCCTATCTCTACGATTCTTCCATGTCTATGTTCGTTTACTTAGAACACTTTTTCGAGGCTCTTCCGAGTCTTCGACTATTTGAGGTGCGGGTGTATTCACCTCTCTGTCGCTTTGGTCATTCTCCCTAGTTTTCTTTGGTGCACGTTCGAGTTAACTTTGTTGGGGTTTTTAGGGCAATCTCTAAAAAGGTGTTCTTTACCACAATCACTACAGTATCCTTCCCATACTCGCTGTGGTGGTGGGTTTGGTAGTGTACATTCTCTGATATAATGATCACCTCCGCATCTATAACATGGTCCTCTTGGCACTAGCGGTCTATTCATAGGTCGGGGGGGTATGGGTGCTCTAGGAGCTGTGTACATCAATGACACATAATCCTGCTCATATCCATAAGAATTATTTAGTGCTTCCATGCCATATGTATATGGTTCGTACATTTCTCCATATTCTATCATAGAGCTCTCATAATTGGGATAGTTTCCTTGACTATGGTCATAGGATGAGTCATATGCTTCATTACTAGTCAAAGGTGTGGCTGGAACTATTGCTCTCTCTAAGTTTTCTTCAGGTTGAGCCATTTTCACTGGGACAACATTTTGAGGATGGGGTGGTTGTTGCCCTAAAACCGGTTGTGGTTGAGTGTAATTTTGATAAGCATAAGGTCGTGGTAATGGTGCCTGCTGCTGATACGTGGGATATCTAAAGGCTTCTCCTCCTTGATCTCTTTAAGGGTATCCATAAGGTCTCATGAGAGGTTGTACCGGTCTTGATTGTCTATTGTAAGGATAATTTTCTGTGTTGTGAGTTGTGTATTTTTGTTCTATGCTGCAATATTGTAGAGGGCCCGGGACATGTGGTCTATTGTAAGCATAAGCAGGTGGTGGGACTACTCCCCTAGTGCACATATGAGAAGGATGATCACCTCCACAATGCATACATCTTCTAAGCATGGGTGCTCTCATTGGGTTGTTGGGGTAGTTCCGCTGTCCTTGAACGTTCAGTTTCTTTGCTACTAAGTCGGCTATTTCCTCCACACTGTTCTTAGGGTTTGATGTACTGTTGGCGGAATCTTTGCTTTTCACGCTACCTTGAGGTAGCGTGAAAAGTTTGAACTCTTCCGCTAGTTTGTCCTCTAGATCAATACATTCTTTCATAGATTCTTGCAAAGTTTGAACTCTTTTCACATATACCAGAGATCTTAATGATCTTCCGCTAGGTTGTCCTCTAGATCAATACATTCTTTCATACAATTTTGCAAAGTTTGAACTCTTTTCACATATACCAGAGATCTTAATGATCTATTTACTAACCCTTCCAAAAATAATGACACCATCTTGTTTTGAGTGGGTCTTTCTTCAACCGGGCATCTATCCACATACTGCTTGAATCTTCTTGCAGCCAATCTCACTGACTCTGTAGGAGCTTGCTTAAAGCTATGGATCAATGATGACGAGTTGCTTTTAATCCCAGATTTAGTGAATTCCTCAATCATTTCTTGATAGACTTGTTCCATGTTTTGAAAATTATTAGGGTCTAATGGCTGAAACCATGCTAAAGCTGTGTCTGTCAGAGTTAGACCAAAGGATTCATATTGGATCAAGAAATCTTCCACTTGTTCGGCTCTGATTACTTGCTTAAATTCAGCTATATGATTGTAGGGTTCACTAGAGCCATCATAATGGTTTCTCATGCATTTAGCAACTTGAATATGCCTTAATCTTCTTCTTGCTTCAGGTGGTCTAGGCATCACTGGGAAAATTGGTCTTACTATCGGTATACGAGGTCCTCTTACCACAGGTGGTCTATTTGGGACAAGGATTCTATTCCTTGGGTCAACAGGTGGCTGAGGCCGATAGTTTGGATTATTTGTAGGCATAGCAAACTGCACATGGGGTCTAATCGGGATTTGTGTTTGTCCAGACTGTTGATCTGAATTAGCTTGAAAGGTTCCTTGAGGGTTCTGAGAAGTAGTAGCTTGATCCCTAGGAGGGAACACTGGAATGTTTTGATATCTCAGCTCTGCTCTTTCTGACTCTGTTAGAGGCCAGTACCTCCTATGGTTTTTGTCCAAGTATGTGATGATGGTGGGAAATTCAAGATCTTGTAATTCGTAGACAGTAACTGGGTTAGGGGCTACTTCCCATAATGAAGAGTGGGCTCTAAGGAGATGCTCCATTCCATTGATCAAATACACATCCATTAAGAAGTCATCTTGGGGAACTAAGTCTCCTCTCCAAACCCTAACAACAGTAGATCTCCCTCTAGGAGTGGTCACTTGTTCTTCATGTCCCTTTGCATTAAGGTTATGAGCATTATCTTCTTCCCCGTGTCCATTGATGTTTTCAAGGTGTTCCGTGACTACATACTGGATATCTCTCTTGTCCATATAAAATCCTCCTGCATACTTAACTACTGGCATAGGCACTATGTAAGCATCTGAAGCTTTCTTTAGTCTGGCCACTGATCGATTTAGACCATCTAGGTAGATAGGTATCTCATTTTGGTTGGTGTTCACATATTCCAAAGATGTCTGATATTCTCCCTCAATAATTGACATCATGCCAATCATTGGTACGGTATTTTGCATGTCCTCTGAAGCCATGGGAATTTCTTCCTCTGACTCACTAGAGGTGTCAGAATAATGGGAACGGCTACTGGGTTCGGCTACACTTCCCACTGAAGAGATTATGCTTCTTCGGCTCCCTAGGGTTCTTCCAGACCTTAGGTTCATTCACTTAAAAGCTCTGATTAACCTTAATCAACCTCCAGGCCCTAAAATTCTTTACTGAGGGTCAGAATTTCTAGAGATTTGGTTGAAATAGGATTGACAGTGAATCCACAACTCACGATACTTGACCCAAAAAAATCCATGATACTCGATATTTTACAAGTATCGCCTCAGAAATCCACGATAGTCGATACTTGACCCACTACGATACACAATACTTGATGCTGACGATACACGATACTTCAAAAACTCGATACACGATACTCAGGAAAAGCGATACACGATATTTGCCCAATATCGTGTGCCAATCACGATACTCGATACTTCACAGGTATCACGATCAGAAATCTACGATACGCGATACACGATACTCCACCAAAAAATTTCCACGATACTCAACACACGACAAGTATCGCGAGAAAATTCCCGACGATACTCGATATTTGTCAGGTATCGGGAAAGTTGCCTCTACGATACACGATATCCCGCAAGTATCGCGATCAGAGACTCACGATACATGATACCCAAGGAGTATCCCGATCTGAATTTCACGATACACGATATGCGATATCCAACGAGTATTGTGAGAACTTCTCAACGATACACGATATGTGACAAGTATCGCCAGACCTAATTCAACGATACCCGATACTTGGCAGGTATCATGAAAAGAGTTCCATGATACACGATACTCGACCACAGGAGATCACAATACTCAGGTATCGCGATACTCGACCGCGGGAGAACACAATACTTGACACTTTTTCACTTTTTGACAATTGTTTTTGAATTTTAAGTGCATACAAGGGTTTCTAATGCTCATGCACCCTCTCCCCTCACTCTGAATCTCAAAAATGAACTTTCCTCATCCCGGAATAGCTTCCACGATATTCATCGCAGGTCATTTTACTGAAACACTTAATTTATTTGGCAATGATGAGAGAATGATGAATGTGCTTACCTTGGGAACTCTCTTTCAACTCTCCAACCACTCTGACTCGCTTTGCGCAGCTCAAAAGCCCTGATCTCAGCTCACGATGCCCGACAGATGGCTCTCACGATACTTGCTTTGCAAACAAGTAACTTGAAAAAAGACAATTTTTGGTTTTATACCTTTTTTTGAAAAGTTCTCCTAACTACAAAGACCAACAAGACAAAGATCAAATGCTACTCTAACTTCCAAACTACTCCCTTCTTCCTCCTACTCTACTCACTCCACACACTTCCCTAGACTAACAACTCGCTACACACACTCCAAGAGTGAGGAATAATAAGTGCGGATGAATGTGACTTACCAAAGAAGAGAAATTCACAACTCCTCTACTCGCTTCAATGCTAAAAGCTACTTACCATCACACGAATGCCTCGGTTTGATTCGACACTCCCCGACAACGGCGCCAAAAACGTGTGTACCTAAGTTCCAACCTAGGGACTTGTGGAGAAAGAGACTATACCTCGAGCCCCCTCAAGTGCATATAGTGGGGATTCACACTTTATTTATCAATCCAAGGAGTATCGAAACCTAGCCGCGTGTATGAAAACATGCATTCAAATGATGATCAATGCAGATATGCTTCCCAAAGAGTGCAAACAAGGCAAAGACTAATCCAAACAAGCTTCAACTATCAATCATGGTGTCACGATACTTGGAGCAGCAGCCAACAATAAATTGAGGTTTTCTCTCAGCTCCGAACTCCAAATATAGCAAATACCATATGCGTTTTGAAGGTCTCGAGAAGACGCATCCAATGGTGTATTTTCACTCAATTCTGATGCTTCTACTTCAAATTATGAGCAAAATACTGAGTCGTGGGAATGACCTTCCTACACTTCAGCACTTTCTACACTTCACACACACCTTAACCTCAGCAAACAAACACTTTCATGGATAGACAACACTTCCTAACACTCCTTTCAAGTAGCACACATGCATACAAGCTCACAATATGATACAGAGAGGAGAAGACACAAATTCGAAATTATGTGCTCTTGAATCTCACAATGGCAAAAAGTCTCTACAAAGAGTCACAAATTGACTTATATACATGTGCCCTAAAAATGGTCCTTTCACACAAGAGACCAGCACTTTATTCACTAAAAGGCTAATTTCCTACTAATTTACATGGGTAAGCTACTAATCTTCTATGGGGATGCATCTAGAGGGCTCCTCTAGTGCATTTACATCGGGAAATATATTACAAAATGATTATGATACAAAAATAAGGTGTCCAAATCGGAAAAATTTTGGGGCCCTTCTTTTTTTCTCTGCCTTGTGCTCTTCTTAGCTCTGCAACACATACAAACAACCTCGATAGCATTGAGTTTCACACTCTCTATGCTATCTCTATTTATCTCTTTAGAAGAGATCCACTGTACTAAGGAACTAATTTTATAAATGGTTCTTTGTACATCCTCCAAAATACAATCTTTTAAGGCTATAGGGAGCACAAACTGTAAAAACTTGTGCCAATCATGAGACTTGAGCCCTCCAAGATCGTCATTTTGTGTGAAAGCAGTCTTTAGACACCTCATGCATTTAGTAGGTGTCCGAAACTCTGAAATTGTTTTCTTCACTTGTTTCTCTTCCATCCTACAAAGCACCCAAGGAGCTCTTGGTAATGATACTATTTTGTTGGGCTTAGTAATTGCCCGCAACTCTTGCATACAACCTCGTTCTTCTAAGTCCTCCCTTTGTGATTTGGTTTCTTTTTTTCTGATCAAAGTCTTCCAGAGAATCTCTCCTACATTCTTAAAAATATGCATCGGATCTACCAAATGATTGATCAATAATTCACTCCAATAAGGGAGTTCATGAAAAATCGACAACCATTTCATGCCAGCAACTGGAGTTTCTGAATCCCACAGTTGTTTCCAATCCCTAGCTTTCATTTGGACTTGCGCTTGTTGACCAATTTTTCCTTCACATAAAACATGTTCATCAGGCAAATATCTATGGTATCCTTCATAGACAGTTTTATGCAGTGCTTTGGAATAGCATGCTTCGAGTCGTGGTCCACATAAGGGACAAGCATGGTAACCCGAAATCGACAAACCTGAACATTCACCATAACCAGGCTAATCGTGCATCGTCCACATAAGTATGCCTTGCACTTGCATGTCTCGTCTTCTTATAGGTTGAGACATGTCACGCATAGTAATCCCATCCCATAAAATGTGCAGTTCTTCCACAAGTGGTGCAAGGTATACATCCATGTTTTTTACATTATACTTACCTCACAGAATAAGAGCTAATAATAAGTGACCTTTCTTTGTGGCTAGCCGTGGTGGGATGTTATAATTGACCAAACATACAAGCCATGTGCTCCATGAAGAGCTGCATAAACCAAATGGATTTACTCCATCCATAGCTAGGCCTAGACGTATGGACCGAGGCTCACTAGCAAACTCTGGCCACTTACTATCTATATGCTTTCAAGCATCAGAGTCAGCAGACACTCGCATTACACCATCTGTAGACCTGCCCTTTGCATGCCATGACATTAACTCAGCTCTAGATTTGCATCTAAACATGTTCTTAATTCGTGGAATGATAGGAAAGTGGCGAAGAATCTTTGCGGGGATTGCTTCGCCTACAAGGTCTTCTATAAATCTATTTGCTTCACACTTTGGACATACGTGGAGATGCTCATATTCATTCTGAAAGAGGATGCAATCATTCGGACAAGCATGAATCTTAGTGTAATCCATTCCAATGGACTGTAAAATTTTTTTTGCATCTCCACGTGTTGGAGGCATGTCATTGCCCTCTGGCAAAAATTGATCTTTAAGAAGCCTGCAATAAGCAATTAGAACGATATTAGTAAATAAAGTTATTTTGATACAACAATGAAAGTTTATTTCAAATCCACATACCTGAAAAATTCAGTGACACTACTATCTGACCATCCATATATGGATTGCAAATTGAGCATCACAAGTGACGCACATAGTACAAATATCTTATCTTTGCTCCATTGTACAGTGGTAAACGAGCTAGTCTTCGCATGTTTTCGTATTCTTCATCGACAAATTTTGTTGTGTCCATGAAACTCTCGACATCTTCTCCATCATCATGATCTTCGTCCATCTCATAAAATGCTTCGAGCATTTCTTCCATATGTTCATTCCGTGTAATGCTATTAGTACTTGCTTGTACTTCTAACTCCCTTTTTGTTCTCTTTTGTCCATGAGAGGTTATCGTTGCAATGTCGTTTGGGTCCATCTGCTCACCTGGGCCATGCGAATGGTAGCATAGGTTTTGTCGTCGACTTTTATCAAAGGATCCATACTCTCTAACATGTGTTGTACAAATCTGTTGTTTCCAATAAATTTGATACTTGCACTGAGTGCAAGGACATGCCATTCTCTCCTCCGGATCCAAACTAGCCATCTGATACAATATGGACATTTTAGAATGTTTGATTTTTTTATTAAACCTAAAAATCATACTCCTAAAGACTTAAACCTGAAATACTAAAACCTAAAGACTTAAAGACCTAAACAAAACCTAAAACTCTAATCCTAAAGACCTAATCCTAAAATCTAATTTGTTATATATCATAAAAAGCCTAAAAACCCTAAAACCCTAAAACCCTAATGCTATTATATATATATATATATATATATATATATATATATATATATATATATATATATATATATATATATATATATATATATATATATATATATATATATATATATATATATGTGTGTGTGTGTGTGTGTGTGTGTGTATGTATGTATGTATTATATATGTGTATATGTGTTATATGTATTATATATATGTCTATTTCTTATATAATTAAAATCCTATTTTTATATATTTAATTATATATAATAAATTTATTTTTTTAAAACAATACCTCTTTTGATATTTATTTATCCATACAATTATCCTATTTTTTATATATATTTATTTATATATTCAGACTTTTTTCTTA